>JAEUYN010001542.1:0-288989 GCA_018257835.1 Euura lappo | reverse complement strand
GGCCTTATTCTAGAAATGTATCCCATGCGTATCACGGGGGTTTACGCCGACTTTCCGTTTAAAGCTGCTCTCTGATTGGTTGAGACGGCGTATCCCACCCGTGATACACTGGGATACATTTCTAGAATAAGGGCCCTGAGGGTCAGACCCCGGTCGCCGTTGGCATTGGCACTGAACTCTATAATATACTGGAAGGC
The DNA here is from genome assembly GCA_018257835.1 of Euura lappo. Classification (NCBI taxonomy): domain Eukaryota; kingdom Metazoa; phylum Arthropoda; class Insecta; order Hymenoptera; family Tenthredinidae; genus Euura; species Euura lappo. The sequence continues at coordinate 288,792 of JAEUYN010001542.1, read as the reverse complement.
TGTCTGGCCTATGATTCGTGTAGCGAGCTGCGGAAGACAGAGATAGTTGTGGTTATTACCGGACCTCCTTGTCCAATCCATGGCGACTACCTCGCATGAAAACGTTGACCGTTAGCGCAGAAGCGGTAGCGGTAGCGATGTTTGTAGCTCAGAACGTACATATGCGTGTGACGAGTGCGTCCGGTAATAACTACCACTATCTCCGCCACTAAATCCGCTGCTCTTCTCCAAGCGCCACAGTGAATTCCGATGGAGCCCAAATCCGCTGCCCTTCTCCAAGCGGCACAGTGAATTCCGATGGAGCCCAAATCCGCTCCTCTTCTCCCAGCGGCATAGTGAATTTCGGTGGAGCCCAAATCCGCTCCTCTTCTCCAAGCGGCACAGTGAATTCCGATGGAGCCCAAATCCGCTGCCCTTCTCCAAGCGGCACAGTGAATTTCGATGGAGCCCAAATCCGCTCCTCTTCTCCCAGCGGCACAGTGAATTTCGATGGAGCCCAAATCCGCTGCCCTTCTCCAAGCGGCACAGTGAATTTCGGTGGAGCCCAAATCCGCTGCTCTTCTCCAAGCGGCACAGTGAATTCCGATGGAGCCCAAATCCGCTGCCCTTCTCCAAGCGGCACAGTGAATTTCGGTGGAGCCCAAATCCGCTCCTCTTCTCCATGCGGCACAGTGAATTCCGATGGAGCCCAAATCCGCTGCCCTTCTCCATGCGGCACAGTGAATTCCGATGGAGCCCAAATCCGCTGCCCTTCTCCAAGCGGCACAGTGAATTTCGGTGGAGCCCAAATCCGCTCCTCTTCTCCAAGCGGCACAGTGAATTTCGGTGGAGCCCAAATCCGCTGCTCTTCTCCCAGTGGCATAGTGAAGTGAATTTCGGTGGAGCCCAAATCCGCTCCTCTTCTCCAAGCGGCACAGTGAATTCCGATGGAGCCCAAATCCGCTGCCCTTCTCCAAGCGGCACAGTGAATTTTGGTGGAGCCCAAATCCGCTGCTCTTCTCCAAGCGGCACAGTGAATTTCGGTGGAGCCCAAATCCGCTGCTCTTCTCCAAGCGGCACAGTGAATTTCGGTGGAGCCCAAATCCGCTCCTCTTCTCCAAGCGGCACAGTGAATTTCGGTGGAGCCCAAATCCGCTGCTCTTCTCCCAGCGGCATAGTGAATTTCGGTGGAGCCCAAATCCGCTCCTCTTCTCCAAGCGGCACAGTGAATTCCGATGGAGCCCAAATCCGCTGCCCTTCTCCAAGCGGCACAGTGAATTTCGGTGGAGCCCAAATCCGCTGCTCTTCTCCAAGCGGCACAGTGAATTTCGGTGGAGCCCAAATCCGCTCCTCTTCTCCCAGCGGCATAGTGAAATGTGCCGTAGCCCAAATCCGATCCCCTTCTCCCAGGGGCATAGTGAAATGCTCCTCTTCTGCCTTTGGCGGTATTAATTCGATTAATAGCTTTCATCATGGACAACGGGATCATGTTTTGAGTCGGAGCGGGTTTATTTTAAGGTATTCACTAAGGAGTTTTCGGTTCACTTAGTTTAAGGCCAAGTAGCGGCTACTGTTAAGATATTTCGTTGCCAGTTCTAAGTATTTTTTAAGCAATTACTAAAGTTAATTCGTGTTTTGTGCTGTCTGTTCTAGATTGCAGAACTTTTGTCCATCCTGCGTTCCAGTAAAATTAATTTGTTATTTAATTATAAGTGCATGGTACAAGGTTTTCCCTTTAAAATTATCACCAAACTTATCAAACCACAAATCTACGGTGATATTTATTTATTTATTTATTTATTTATTCCACGGGCAATGCCCTTTACAGGATACAATAAGAATATGATGTACAGAGAAAGTAGGCGGGAAGTAGTAGTAGCGTTATTTAACAGAAGTCGAAGGAGTGTTCTGTGGTTAGCTTTTTGAACCGCGAGATCGGAGTATTATGAAGTTCAAGCCAGTTACTATTCGTATTAGCTAACATACTTAGTCTCGCAGGGATTGACTTTGCGAGGAAGCGATCGGTGCAGGGTCTCGTATGGAAAATTATGTCGTTTCGTCTTGCCGTAACACGTGGGACATGGAGTTGAAAACACTGAAGGATAGCCAGAGAGTCCAGAAGGAAGTTAAAAATCCTATATAGGAACAACAGGTCTTGGTATGTCCGATATGATGCCAGGCTGGGAATGTTTAGGGTTTTACTGATAGCCGTATAGTTATGATCGAACAGGCTCATGGGATTCTCGATTTTAAAAGAGGCGAACTTGAGGAACCTATGCTGAACCTTCTCCAGCTGATAACCTGAGATATAGGTGCTTGGATTCCAAATTACCGTTCCGTAGCTAAGGATGGGTCGAACTAGAGATAGATAGAGCATCCTTAGGGTACAGCAGGATTTGAATTCTTTGGAAGATCGCATTACAAGTCCTAGAACTCTGGCGGCCTTATTCGTTACATAGTTGATTTGTTCTTTAAAAACAATATGGCGTCTAACAATTAGTAGTAATACAACGTTCTATCTCTATTACTATTTTCTTCCACCCAAGTTCGTTTCTTCTTGACCTGAATCAACCGTTGCTAACAGTAGCTAGGAAAGTTTTTCTTTCACATCTCGGTATAATTTCGGTATTTCGGTGTCTGCCTACTGAGCTGTTTTGCTTTCCACTAACGCTACCGACCTAACCTCAAAAGCTGGTAACGATATAACCTCACTTTTCATCAACTGCCGCTAACTCATGAGGTATGTCAGTTTGTGCAGTGTGTGACAATACTTTTCTGCCTAACACACTAATTGTGACCTGTATCTGCTGCAATGATTTATTCCACGGTGACCAGGACTGTGCCGGTGTGTGTACTACCGAGATGCGTGCCATATCGCTCAAGGGCAAGAAGTGCCTTCTATATCGCTGTGAAAGCTGTACTACTGCCGGAGGTGCAAACCCAGCTATCCAGGAGGTTGTGCTCGATCTCCGTCAGTGCGTCGACGCCCTTACGGAAAAATGCAATTCCATTGGCAACATTCGTTTGGACCTTGATAAGGCCCTATCTGATCTCCAGCTGTTGGCTGAAAGACTTGCCAATTCGGAGTCTCTCGCAAAAGACCTTCTTCTTCCTTCCTTTTTGGATTTAGGGGTCTCCGACTCCTATGTACCAACTCGCAAAAGACCTGCAAGCGAGGTGCTCTACCATCGACCAGATGAAGATTAGTCTTGACGATGTGCGGGCGGACCTCCAAGTGTTGTCAGTAAAAGCGACCACGAGTGACAACCTTACTGAGACCGTAGTGGATTTACAGGAAGACGTAGCCGCTCTGAAATCATTCACCACGGCAGACCCACCGGCACCCCCCTATCCGACTCCACCTCCACGTCTTCGCGAGGAGGAATTATTTCTGGAGCCCCGGGACCGTGAAATGAGAAAAAAAAAAACGTTATACTGCATAGGTTTCCTGAAAATGAGTCGGCCGAAAAGGACACACAAGCTGTTGTCCAGCTTCTCATCAACTGTCCCCATGATGTAGCCAACCTGAGAACCTTCCGCCTCGGCCAAAGTGTGAACAACAACACCCGTCCTCTTAAGGTCATCCTACCCTCACTTGAAGCTGCAACGTGGGTATTCACGAACAGACAAACTATAGTCCAAGGTAATAACGCCTTTGTCACCACGGACCAAACCAGAAAACAGCGGGACTATTACCTTATAGCGTTACGGTCTGAGCTTGACCAGCTCAAGCTCCAGGGCGAAACAGATAAGAAGATCAAATACATAAACGGCATTCCAAAGATCGTCTCCATTAAACCGAACACAGACAATCGTGCAAAAAACTACCCGGGAAGAAGGTCCCAGTCTACTACCAGAACACAAGGGGACTCAGGTCGAAACTCACGAGCTTGAACCATAATCTTCTACTGAAAACCCACCGACCATCCATACTTGCTTTCACCGAAACCTGGCTGGACGACACCGTAAATGACGCAGAGTTGTGCTTAAATAACTATATTATATACCGTAAAGACAGAAGCTCTGACACTAGCCTTAAAAGCCATGGCGGTGGAGTCCTCGGGTAACTTGCTTGACCTCATCTTCTCCGACCTAGATTATTTGAAAGTAGTCATTTGTCCTGAACCACTGTTAGATACCGATTCATTCCACTACCCCTTAGAATTTGGCCTCCGCACCTCACATCAATCCGTCCTGGAGTCAAGTATGCTATCTCTTAACTTTCAAAAAGCCAATTACCAGCAAATGGCTGCAGACCTCTCAACTACCGACTGGCAGGCAGCCTTCCTCGGCTGTGTCTCTGTCGATGAAATGGTTGACAAGTTTCATACTATTATTAATGATATCGTCTCCTGTCACGTTCCGATAAGGTATCCCTCCATCTCGACTTATCCTTTCTGATTTGTTATTATAATAATTTAAACCAGAAGTGGGCTAGGCATCACAGCAATCTTCCCATAAAAGTGTGTTGCTCAGAGGTTTTCCCCTCAAGATTAATATCTAATCATCAAACCATAAATACTCGGTTAAATTAAACGAATTAACTCGAAAGTGGACCGTCATCTGAGTCGCTCGGAAGATTCAACATATAGGGGAGGGGCGGGCACGATGGGCACCCTAAGGAACTAACGCCTCAAATAGAGGTTTGAATCAATGGATCTTCTAATTTTTACCAAAAAACGATAACCCGACCGATGCCGAGTGTTGGACGCCCTTATCTGAAAAGTCCAAAAATGGCGGGCAGAATGGGCACCCCTAAAAATTTCAAATTTTTTCAAAATTTCAAAAATTTTGAAACTATTCTCGTATTTACTTCAGAATCCTTCAAACATGAGATTAACTATGTGTAAGACCCTCCTAGAGAAAGTGCGGGCAAAATGGGCCCCCTGAAAAAATATATTCCTACTTTTTCAAAATTGGAAAACGTTCTCTAAATTTTATTATGCACCTGCTCTAGCAAACTTCAAACATCAAATCAAGTACATATTTTGACAACTCAGAAGGCGGGCAAAATGGGCCCCCCTAAAAAAGTTTCGTTCAAAATCGAGACTCTAATTATGTAGTTGAATCTTTTCATTTTAACTTGGAACAAATAGGTGCTGGCAAAATGAGCCTCTCCTTGGAATTACTCGTACTTCTACAAATTGACAGACAAAAGAAATTCAGTAGCCTTGGAAATTTGAAAACACCAGACTGGGGATGTGGCGAAAAAACAAGAGAAGTAAGAGGTGAAATACCCCAGAGAATTCGGAGGATTTTTTTTCTATAATTGAACAACGTTCGAGTTTATTCGTTGTCTTGCTTCGAATACTTTGGACAATAAATTCACTATGGGTTTGTATGATAACTATGAAACTAGAACAAATACAAAGAACAAAGATATGATGAAAATAGTAATTCACAGCTACTATCAGACATGGATTTATGAGGAAGATGTACGAAACGGAACTAAATCACTTAACTAGAATTATCACAGTAATCGCACGTGTAGTCTGTTGTTAAGTCGTCCGTGCCTGCACATAGATTATGTGCCCAATTTCGGCAAGATGAACACTGAATCCACTCTTCAGTTGAGAGAGAATACTGCTCCCCACAAAAAATGCAGGCAACATCCTCAATTTCTCCAGGGTCTACACTCGGTATGACGTATCTTGATGTCGTTGACTTTTTTGTAGAATGGCCACGAGATTTTCGAGATGTAACTTTTTTCTTCCCCAGTTTGCTCTGAAGTAATTCTGTTCGATATGGCGAGTCAGTTAGTACGGCCGTTTTTCCTCGAGCACGACGACGCTGAGTCTGACGATCGCGAGCTTTCGGTAATGGCTTTAAGTCATATGGAGTGACGGTGAAAGTGTCGGCTTTCGTAGTTGTTCGGGAAACTGAAAAGGACGAATCAAAATTTGACGGAAATGGAAGGGAAACAAAGGAAGTATTCATGAAAAATGGTTTCTGTAGCTGTACGTTGTGAATGATTTCAATGGTATGGAGTGTTTGTCTTCATCACTTGAATGTATATTTTTTCATCAGAATATTTTACCTGATAATGGAGTTGTTGCAATCCCATGGTCCGGTGAATCTTCGTCGGAACTTGAGTAAAACTCCAATCGCTGCACGGTAGTGCCATGTCGTTTAGTCTTAGCCAAGGTCCTAGCGGGTGAAGTTCCAGAGCGGTGAGCTACTGTTGACTCATTGAACTGGGATTTTCTTGGTGGTGAGGTCTTCCTACTCTGCTTTCGTACAGGAGAATGATCATAGTTTGACCAAAGTTCCAATCGCTGCCCACTAGCCCTTCTTCTTTTAGTCTCAGTAAGTGGAGTTCGCGAAGAATGCGCTGTCGGCGACTCGTTGGAGCGATCGTGGTGTGGATCAACGACTCTCGAGGGTCTGACTTTCAGTGAGATATTAGGTGCTATTGGCTCATTATTACTTTCGCCGGACACTGATGTTGGCTTGGTCGGCGAATGGTTGTCCGATGCTTGCGACTCAACCTGCGATGAAAACTTCTGTATCGCAGTTCTGGCTTTTTTGTCAACCAGGTTCCGTACAAAATCCGAGAGGAAAGGAGTTTCGTGGTAATTCGGTTCCTGGTTCGACGTTGAAGCCGAATGAAGAGACGATTCTTCCCTCAATGCCACATCCTTTCCCTTGACGAATCGTGCCGTATAATCCGTGCTAATAAGCTCAGCGTCTTCGAATTGTTGCTCTGACTCGATGCCGAAGCTCGGGGCTCTTTGTTCACTGACAGATGTAACGTTAGAGTTGTGTGGTGATCGGGCACTGCCATCTTTGATGGAGAGGACGCTCAGCGAAGAAGACAGATGCTCAAGAATATTGCTATTATTATCAAGTGAAGCATTGCAGTTAGCTTCTGCGGGATCGGGTTGGTTCGTCACTTCGGCTGGTACGAACTCTTCATCTCTGAAAATGTCCCTATCAAACGGACATATCCCAGTTCGTTTGAAACCACTTACTATGGTTGTTGGCTTCGCTGACTTTAAGAAGGCTTGACAAACAAGCTTGCAAACAATTGCGGGTGCAATACTGCAGCCCTGATTTTCCCTTCCCCACTGTCGGATTTCTTCCGCGTATGCTTGTGACATTGGTCTCATTAACGAGACGTCAATCGGCTGCATTTTATGAGTTGTGTGAGGAGGAAGGCATAGCAAAATCACACTGTGGCTTCGAGCATAGTCGATGACCTCTAAGTTTTTCGTATGCGTCGAATGGCCGTCAAATATAAGCAGAACTGGGCTCTCTTCTGTTGGTTCTACCTGTTGAACAAACCATTTGAACCAGCGAAGGAAAATCGTAGTCGTCATCCACCCACTGGGTTCGCAGGCTCCCCAGCTTCCGGGCAGAGCATCTTTCACTAACTCGGCGTTCATTCGAACGCGCGGAAACACAAATACAGGGGGTAACCAACTGCCTGCTGCCGAAACACATATTTCCGCCGTTACAAGTTGCCCACCTTCCGCTGCAGTCCACACTACAACTTGCTTTTTGCCTTTGGTGGCAATGATCCGAGACTGGGATTTTGGTACACTAGAGTAGCCCGTTTCATCGACGTTAAAAGTTCTCTCTGCTGTTATTTGATGTTTCGCCAAAATATCCTCCAGCAAGTCGTAGAAGTTATTAACAACTACTTTGTTGAAGCCAGCCGCCCGGGCTGCCGAAGTAGCCTCCGGTTTTCGCAAAGACAGGGTTTTGTGGCGCTTCATAAACCCCTTAAACCAGCCTTTTCCAGCTCGTCCATTCACGAAAGGATGAGTAATGCCATTTTTATCTGCAAGCTGGCAGACGAGGATGCATAACTCTCTCCGCGTAAGACCGTGAAGCCTCAGCTCTTGTGCTTTCAAATATGCTACCAACTCTAGCTCTTGTGCAGGACTGAAAACTGATTGGTATCCGCCCCAATCTGTCCGAAAATAAAAAAATAAATAGTTCATGTAATCAGCATGTCGACAACGTTTTACTATGGCAAATGTACCAGTTACTGACACGTTAAGATTCAATTATTTACATTTTTGTGTTGTTGAATTATGAATAATGACGTGAATTTTGAATTTATCGATGACACGGACCAGTCACTACAGGCTTATAGAATACAAATTTTTTTGATAATTTCAGAACGCCTCAAGGAATGAGGCCAGAATTGTGCATATTTCAAACAGTGTCAATACCTGGGACACTCACCTTAACTTGAACAAAAAACCAGTCCATTTCACTTTATTAATAGTTGTTCCCGTTTGTCCGTTCCCAATTGAACTACTTATTCGTACGGGCAACAATAGACTGTTAATTAACAGTCTTTTAAAAGACGGAAATTTAGTCGTTGAAATCGAGTAATTCATCGTAAATAATTTTATAACGAAATTCAGTCTCCTTTTTTCCCGAGGTTACAACAGGTAAATCTATAAGTCTAATAATATTATCCATCGTACCTCCCTGGATGGTCAATTCCATGTCTGGATTTCTCCGATAGGCCAGAATTTTCCTTTGCAGAGTCGAGCGTGGAATTCCATAACTCTGCGAAGCCTTTTTGGTATTCATTTCACCGTCTATCACGCTTTTCACAGCTCTTGCCATGGACATTACGGTCCAACTTGGTCGATGGGTCTTTTTTTGTAACTATAAACCATGGCTACAGGATTCTATCCACAATATAAAATTTGACTGTTTTGTTTCGAACACATCGCGATTGCCGCGTGAAGTTTTATGCGACCTTCCTAACCTACACACTCGCGTCTTGCGGCTCACTTCAGGTCGTCTAGCGATGAGGAGCGCGCATGCGCCAAACTCTTCAATGCTAGAGCTTACTAAAAACAAATGCAAGCGCAACCTATGACTCACTACCAATATCGGCGGTAAAATGAGTGTGACAGTATTTCATTTCAGCGTTATTTTTTTATTATTGATCCTGCTCATACTTACCGGAAGAAATACCTTGCACAGAACTGTAGCGAACATTGTTTGACGAAGGGCCCACTTTGCCTGCATTTTACGGACATTTGAGCTAAGGATAACAATGCTTGGCAACAGTGCAGCTATAATTTTAAGGTTAACATTTTGAGATCCAGTCATTCAAATTAGTACCTAATTAGCGTTTCGATTTCGTGGGGGCCCATTTTGCCCGCACTTTCTCTAGGAGGGTCTTACACACAGTTAATCTCATGTTTGAAGGATTCTGAAGTATGTAAATACGACAATAGTTTCAAAATTTTTTAAATTTTGAAAAAATTTGAAATTTTTAGGGGTGCCCATTCTGCCCGCCATTTTTGGACTTTTCAGATAAGGGCGTGCAACACTCGGCATAGGTCGGGTTATCGTTTTTTGGTAAAAATTAGAAGATCCATTCGCTCAAACCTCTACTTGAGGTGTTGGTCATTAGGCGGCCCATTTTGCCCGCCACTCCCTATGTTTTCAAGATATATGGTCGATTTGGTGTTCGAAGTTTGTTAGAGCAAGAAAATAATGGAATCCGAAAAATTTTCAATTTTGTAAAAATACGAAAAATTTTTAGGGGTGCCCATTCTGCCTGCCAGTGCCCATCGTGCCGGCCCCTCCCCTATTAATGGAAGGGGGGCACGGAGACAGCTCGTAAGCCCAACCTCTGTTGGGCTCGCCATCCCGGGCGTACATAAGCTCCAAGCCTTGCCACGTAACCAATAAACGGACTGTTACATTAACTGGAGTATCTACAATTAGTCTCCATAACGAGCAAAAAAGTGTTAAGATACCCAAAATTTAAAAATTGAAGAGGAATTTTCTGGGAGAGTTTATTCGGGACATGGACTAACGTCCAATACCTGCTGGAACAGAAAAAAAAAAACAAAAAAAAAATTTTTTATTTAGAGGTATAACTAAAGCATAGTTTTCTATCAAAAACGCAGGGTAGCCCCGTAAAAGGGTTTGTAATCCTAAGCGAAAAGAATCAGAAGTTAAAAAGGCATCCGAAAAAGACAAAGACCTGAAAGAGATCACTCAAGAAAATCACTTTTCGCAAACGAGCAAGAGGAAGAACATCCGAGGTGTGAGAGAGACATAGATTGTATACAAATACTCGTTAGACAGCCTAATCACATTCCCAGAGGTCAACTAAAGAAAGAGCAGACTATAAGGATAGTGATACACAAGGAGGTGGATTCCCAGCAAACAAATTTATGTACTAGTGCCGTACCATGTCTGTCGCGGATGCCACATGCTATGTACCAGGTTCGGTACATGAGCGGCACGTGTGCTGCGTAATGTCCGCAACACGCCAATGTTATAGGTACATCGCACGTATGCAACAAAGATACATACCAAGTACGTAACAATTACATCGCAGGTACGTTACCCGTGACGTACTACCAGCATCGCAGTTACATCTCCGTAACGTGCGTCAATGGAACTACAGCGTACGCAAAATATTCAAATAAAAATTCGATTTCAATCCTCATTCGCGCATTTTTTGAATATTTTACAGTATAGTATCAACTTTTCGTTTACTCTGGATCAATTAAAATGTGTTTGTAGCTCGCTGCAAGACATTCCGCTTTTGTCATTCTTTACCGGGATTCGAACCACATTCAATGGCACTCGTCCGTCTCACTAGTCAGGCGCTCTACCCACTACGCCAAACTGTCTTAGAAATCCTGAACCTTTTTTCTCTCATTCAATGGAAGACTTAATGAATCACAAATTCGATATCTTTTATCAAGTGGAAAATTCAATGAATCGACGGCTCTGATGTACTGTACACAACCGAACATTTTTAGCGCATCCGTTAGTAAACCCAATAAATCCAATGTCAGATTCACGTTAACCAGCGCAGTTTTGAATTTCACTATCACCGATCGTAAATACTTTGAGGTTATGTTCATCACTTTGACTTGATGGAATTAAATTGAAATGTTCTGCAAAATGTAAACTACTATTATGGATAAATTACGAGAAGGAATTCCAGGTCAGCCTTTTTAATTAGTCATTTGAGGACAACAAAGATTAACTTTCCAACACAACCTGTGATATCCTCACCCAGAGTAACAATAACAATAGACAAAGCGTCGAGGATTCTCCACAGAAAAGTAATTGAATAATTGAACCGAGGAAAATTAAGTTTCATTTGGAAAAATAATCCGAACAACAGTTATGATTTGGAATGTAAGAATGATATTGAATTAACCGAAGAAAGAAAAATACAATATAACTTCACTGAACTCTGGACTTATTTCCCCCTCGGTTCGGGTGTGTCAACTTTTTACATGATCTGTACGTAACCATGTAATGTAACAAAGCCATCGTGCAAGTAATGTAGCTGGTACATCGTCGCCATCCATTATATGGTATGTAACACTGTTTCCTGAATGAGAGGTCTCTGGTACATAACAGCAGTATGTACTCGATACGTTCGTGATTAAGAGACCTGTAATGTACCCGGTACATTAAATTGCAATGTAGCAATGTTTCGTGAATGTGACCTCAAAATGATGTACCAGGTATGCCACTGTTTGCTGGGTTTGGTCGACGTTTGCGGTTTCGTGCCGGTAAAAGTGTGGAGTTTGCTGACTTAAGGTGAAATGAAAGTCACGTGACCTCGATATGATTTACACTTGGAATTTTCAAACGCTATTTCTCAGCCAAAACACATTCGATTATGTGAAATTGATATCAGTGACGTAGAAAAACTCAATGAAGGGCCTGCCAATCGTGGATTTTCGAATATCGAAAGACATAATCAGAATTTTGTGTAACAATATTGTTCTGTAACCCAAGGAGGTGCTGCCCCTCGTGGAGAGAGGCACCACTTCCTTGCATTACGGAACAATATTGTTAAAAAACTGTTATTACGTCTCGATTTTCGAAAATCCACGATTGGCAGACCCTTCGTTGAGTTTTTCTACGTCACTGATGTCAATTTCACATCAATCGAATGTGTTTTGGCTGAGAAAATAGCGTTTGAAAATTCCAAGTGTAAATCATATCGAGGTCACGTGACTTTCATTTCCCCTTAACTCCTCATCCTTATTTCCTGGAGAGGCTTAGCTCGTTGTCTGGATCCCCTGTTGTGTCATTGTGTCCCGTAGTTTAATAAAGGCCACGATGCTGCCAACATAACGATTGAAGAAACCTCTCCTGGTGGTGTAGTTAATCATGATGAAATACGAGATCATATAGAAGCTCGGTACGTGGGACCAGTAGAAGCATGTTGGCGCATATTTAGTAAGACTTTACACGATAAAAGTCATTCTATTGTACGTTTGCCGGTGCATTTACCAAACGAACAGAGTTTGACTATACCTGCAGAGGCCACTGAGAACGAGATAAATAATGCACTATACCAAGCAACTATGTTAATAGATTATTTTGCTTTGAACTCGCGAGACGATGATGCCAAGCAACATTCATACATTGATATACCATCTCACTACACGTATAAGAAACAGAAGGATAATGCTGGCAATAGTTTTGCTCGATGGGAAAAACGAAAATCCCACTATAACTGCATTGGACGTATGTATTCAGTCAGTCCGACTCAGGTAGAATTATTTCATATGCTGTTGTTATTGTTGACAGTGAGAGGGGCTACAAGCTTTGAAAACTTACGAACTGTGAACGGTGAGCTTTTACAATCATTTTCAGCTACTTGCTTGGCCTTACTCTCTAAATTTTTTGGAGTGACATATTCACTCCAAGCTCAGAGTGAGAGCGTCATACACTCGACTTGGAGTGAAAAACCACTCTTTTAGAGTGAAACTGATCACTTTTTCGCAAAGAGTGAATATTTTCACTCTAACGTGTGGAGTGGTTTATTTTTCGCTCCAACTATCACTCCACAAAGAGTGAAGATCCCGCGCAGTATGTTCTGTGCAGGCCCTCGGCCGCGGCGGCGTAACGAACAATCTCTTCAATTTTATCAACTTTGTCCACAGTTTCGTCTCTTCCAGTCGTCCTTTGAGTATTAATTATACGATATTACGATATGCTTGTGAAACGTAACTATTCATTATCCGAAAGTGTGAGGATTCGAGGTATACAGCAAACTTAAAGTGATTCGCGGAAGTGAGGTTATGAACTACGAATTTGTTAGCATCTCAACGAATGCTAACAAAATATGTAATCTCTGATGCACAGTCGCTATATGGACCGAATCTATTGCAAATCGGACAGGCGGGAAATTGTGATGTTGCAGAACTTCCCGTAATGGAAATACCTATGTTTTTTCTGAGGTGAAAAAGGAACCTGTATTATTTGAGGAGTGCAAATGCCACTCTTGAGGAGTGAAAATGCCACTCTTGAGGAGCGAAAACGCCACTCTTACAAGGAGTGAAAATCCCACTCTCAAGATTAGAGCGAGTTTTCACTCCAAGGAAAGAGTGATCATTCACTCTAGTTGGAGTTGCGCTGTTTTCAGTATGGCTTGGAGTGAATTTTCACTCCAATGGAGTGAGTTTTCACTCCAAAAAATTTAGAGAGTAGGTTTGATAGAAGATGACGAAGAATGGAAACGTGCAATGCATGAAGCCGAAGTTTGGATGATGCCTCGCCAACTGAGAAGATTGTTCGTTCGAATTTTGATACACTGTCAGCCACTTCATCCTGAACAGCTTTGGGAAGAATTCAAAGATCAAATGTCCGAAGATTATGCCCGACGTTCAGGTAGAATACTGGGGCTGAACGAAGCATATGCGCAGATTAATGCAATGCTTTGTATTGAAGGGTCGAGTTTATCTAAATTACCTAAAATGGCGCAATTAACGGATGTTGTTGAAATTGAAGATGAAATATCGGTTCAACGTGCTAGAGAAGTCGGATTACAGCAATACGAGAAACTCAACGTAAAACAAAAAGAGACTGTCCATACGATTTTAAACGTCATTGACATTGGAAGTCAAGTTGAACATAAATATATTTACATTGACGGGCCAGGAGGATCCGGAAAAACTTACTTATACGTCACACTATGGAACTTACTGAAGAGTCGAAGTAAACGTGTAAGTACAATGGCCTTCACGGGTATTGCAGCGACATTACTACCTGATGGCAGGACCGTACACAAAACTTTTGGATTACCTGTTCCACTGTTTTCGGATTCATCTTCCAGTATCAAATTACAATCTAAAGAAGCGAAAGTATTAGAGAACACTGATGTTTTTATTTGGGACGAAGCACCAATGGCACCGCGATATGCCATGGAAGTGATGGACAGAACACTCCGAGATATTATGAATAATGATATACCCTTCGGCGGTAAAATTGTCATTTTTGGAGGAGATTTCAGACAACTTCTTCCAGTCAAAATGCACGGTACTCGCAGTGAAGTAGTGAATTTGTCCATAAAATTTAGTACAACATGGAGGCATTTTGTGAAGTATACGTTGACGGAAAATCTGCGAACACTGCCTGACGAAGTTGAATTTGCCAAATTTTTGCTGGATTTAGGCGATGGAAAGCTGAATGATGCAGATGAGAATGTAGCTATTCCACGTCGTTGTCTTCCTTCTACAGACATTGACATAGTAGAAGACATATTTGGTTATTCAATTCAACAGAAACGATACAGAGACGCAGCAAATTGTGCTATATTATCTGCACGAAACGTTGACGTGGACGAAATCAATCAAAGGGTAGTCCAACTTCTAGATGGTAAAACTGAGCGAGTTTATACCAGTTTCGACGGTGTCGATGATGATAACACGAGTGAAGCTCTTCTACCGGAATATTTGAATTCACTCAATCCGTCGTCTCTTCCTCCCCCACGAACTGCGATTGAGGGCTAACAGTGTTGTGATGCTGATATGAAATCTAAGTATCCACGAAGGTCTTTGTAACGGGACAAGATTGCTCATCTTAGATCTAGGAAATAATTTGCTACGATGCGAAATTTTGACGGGTGATAAAGCTTGTGAAATCGTGTTTTTGAATCGTATCACATTGTATTGTGAAAATATTTATCCATTCGTATTCAAAAGGCGACAATTTCCGATTAAAATAGCTTTTGCAATGACAATTAATAAATCGCAGGGACAGACTTTCGATAAAATTGGGCTTGATCTTCGCAAGGACGTATTTAGTCACGGACAATTATATGTTGCTTGTTCACGAGTTCGTTCGTGGGATTCTTTAAAAATGTACATCGGTAAACAGCGCGTGAATAATTTAATCAAGAACTACGTTTACATTGCAGAGAACTCTATTAGTCTCGCGATTTTCCAAATTGAACTTTGATTTGAATCTGTGTCACCAAATACGATTTGTCACGAAAATTAAGGTGTTTTTATTATTATTTTAGCATTGAAAATGCTCCTCTTTTCGGGGTAATAGACACAAGTATAGCGGAACAAAATGCACTAAGAACGAGAAAGCAGGTGACATTTTCAATGCCTTCAGAGGCTTGCGTTACACACAAGGTCTGTAGATTTTTTATTCATTATCCGTGGGAGTGGAAGTCCGTGACACCCATCGATCATTTGAAACCAGGTTCACTCGTATTCACGTTTGTTGAAATAGTTACTCATTTCTAATATCTCACGACGATACAAAAAAGTAATAATTTTTCATGTTCTAAGATGACTACAGTTTGTCGCAGGATGTTGAATGTTCACTTGGATTCTAATCACTTGGAGCATATTGTGAACCGAGGATCAACGAAGGGATTGTTATCTATGAACTTGAATACAGTAAAATACGATCATCAACCTGCTGGGCGTCCGTCCGTCGATCCAAAGGACGATAAAAGCGACTTCGATTCAGTTGACATTGGAAATGTCGCTAGATCAATTAAATGCATTCAAGCAAGTAACTGCATCGCACATTTTTTTCTGCTAAAAATTATACGAAAAAACATCGATTCATGCTGTTAACTATTAGCAATAAATTTGACAGATGACTATTCATTCACCCTGTTTTGACAGTTTCAATCATTTTTTGAATCTCATCAAAACACATGCATCAACTATTTTCAATTGTTTTTTTAATAAGTGCCACTGTTATGACAATGATATAGATAAATAGATAGGATCACCTCTCCAGATATCTTTAAGTTTTGTGCTTCGCTACACAGACCTCGATTAGTTAATTTATTAGTTACTATTCGCGCTGCTCTTTTTATTGTCCTTTGATTTTCTGAACTAAACACCCTTCAAACCCTACTTTTCTGCCTGTCTTTTTTCATGTCACTTATTTTTCACCACAGATGATGAATGGAATGAAATGTGTTCTGGTGGTATAAGTCCCCGGATTGGCATCCAGGAGGTCCGGGTTCGATTCCCGGGGCGCCTGATAATTTTTTCTCATCAAAAAATTTTTCGGGTTTCCTCAGTTCATCTAATTAATCGTTTCACATGGCATCAAGTGTCTGCATTCTGCAGTATAAATAGGTTTATAGACCATTGTCTATACCGATAGTGACGTGAGGGCATCCACTCACTCACTAAACGTATACTACAGTATATGTACAACAGTATCATAACATCATATAGTGTGCGGTAGCCAAGATTCTCTAATATAGAATGGAATGAAAGAAACCTGAATAATAATACAGTGATTTTGATAACAAATGAAAATGGATTGAGGTGGCAAATTGATCCTACACATAATAATTATGATGTGTCAACTTAATTGATGAAAAAAAAATCTATTTCCCAATTGTGAAGGCATTTGTATTGTACCCATGATGCGGAAAAAACCAATAAGATAAAACAAACGCTTTGATAATGATCTGAAAGTTGGTCTCAGAAGCGCGCGAAGCGCGCAAAATGTAAGACTGCATGCAGTCTTTTGTTTGCGTGTTCTTATTAAATTCATACGACGGAAAAGATGAAAATATTCCGTAGATAAGAGGTCACCTGATTGTTTTGCACACGACCGATTCCATTTCAAATCGGGCAGGCTGGAAATCGTGATGTCACGGAATTTTTTCAAATTGAAATATGTTGTTGTTTGATGGAAAAAAAGGGACTCGTATTTTTTTGTTTTGGAAAAAAAAATCTTGCTACGAAGTTACGGCTATTTGAACATTTAATCGTGCGCTACCAAAGTTCTTGGAAAAGCTACACTTTTTTTCTTACTAACGCTATACCTTTGGAGCGGATCATCGCAAATACTTCATCTTGGTCTCATTTTCTAGGGATTTTCACACTCTTTTGGAATTCGAAGACAAATTCGAGGATTTCTGAAAATTGACGGAATGACGTTCATTTTTCGAAAATTAGGGAAACCCGATTTTCTCGAAGAGTGATTTTTTTATTTTCTCAAAAATTTTACACAATATGTGGGGTGATATGACGAATATATCCTCTAAGTTTCATCGATGCTAAAATACTGCTCCATATCGAGAAAAAATATTTGGTTCGTCACTGAAATTCGTCAATTCCTGTGCTGGTGTCGACTGTGTGGGCGTCTTTGAGATGTGTACAGATTTTCCGATCCAAATAATATTACTAAAACTTGATACATACGTACCTGAGGGAGTAAATGACCGAATGCCGTATGATGTATAATATCGTAGACCGAATATTGATCTGCTAATAAAGAGTATCACGAAAAAAATACAAAATTTACAATCAGCGATTTATTGTACTAATAACAATATCGTACA
This sequence comes from Euura lappo, assembly GCA_018257835.1. NCBI lineage: Eukaryota > Metazoa > Arthropoda > Insecta > Hymenoptera > Tenthredinidae > Euura > Euura lappo. The sequence goes on along the minus strand of JAEUYN010001542.1, from coordinate 271,235 downwards.
ATAATAATATGGTCATATACTACATAATAATAAATACTATATCTATAAAAAATATAATATAATAGTATAATAATAATATAATGATAAAATCTACAGACCTTGTGAATAACGCAAGCCTCTGAAGGCATTGAAAATGTCACCTGTTCTCTCGTTCTTAGTGCATTAAAGACGAATGTTACGGTCTGTTATCAGGCCAAGCGAAGGGGGTCCAAGACAGGAGAAAAACTTCGTCACGTTCCGCGTGCACGCGTGCACGATATAACGTTTTATGGAGTTCGTGACTTTGTAATTTGAGCAATGGAGTGAAAAATAAATTCCCAGTCGCGATATCTTTACGTCAACATTAAAGACGAATGTTACGGTCTGTTATCAGGCCAAGCGAAGGGGGGTCCAAGATAGGAGAAAAACTTCGTCACGTTCCGCGTGAACGCGTGCACGATATAACGTTTTATGGAGTTCGTGACTTTGTAATTTGAGCAATGGAGTGAAAAATAAATTCCCAGTCGCGATATCTTTACGTCAACATTAAAGACGAATGTTACGGTCTGTTATGAGGCCAAGCGAAGGGGGATCCAAGACAGGAGAAAAACTTCGTCACGTTCCGCGTGCACGCGCCCAACTGATTCGACTGGTTTTCGAGTATAAATAGCCCAGATAACAAAATGCGTGCACAGTGCACGCATAGTGCGTGAACGTTGTGCCACCTAACCCACACGCCGTGAGCTCACAACACCATACATATGCGTCCTCATATGCGTCGCATATGCCACGCACGCGTGATCAGCACGCGTTCGGCATATTGCCCTCCTGTCGAGCGTGGATAAAATTTTATCACAACCAGTATATGATAAAAAATTCGTCTACACTTCATTGGATATGACTATATCCAAATGGATCCGGTTGCATATTGCCGGATACGGGAGAATTACAATTTTTTTTTTCCGTTGCACTGAGACAGTTTCGAACCCAAGGCTGGTTCGCGGTCACCCATCCAACTATTAGTCGCGGTCAATGTTGCTTAACTTCGTTGTACGCTTCAAGTCCGGTGTTGTAATGGCTCCAACTATTTCATTGGAGACTTAGTGTGATTCTTTGTGATTCTTTGTCATTTTATAACGATGACGAAGTATTTACCTATTTTCACTTGATCACATCTCCCATAACCGACCATACTCATCAGAGCAATAATCTATGTATATCATATTTTTGTATAATATATAATGGGGCATTCCACGCCAACTCGACCACTGTTAAACCCCGACCATCTCAAAATAATTTCATGTTTTTTTCTCATATTCTACTAATTAATAAACGCGTCCTGAATTTTTGAAAGATTTTTTTATCAACCCGTTATTTTATTATGAACTTTTTAAGTTTATTGAAAAGGCCCATTTTTAAAAATCTGAAAAAATTCTCAAAAATCCAGTGGATGACATAGAACAGCCTCCCGTTTCTCGTAATGTGGAACACATTTTTTTTTTTTTTTACTTCTTTTCGGAATTTGTCAATTTTGAAAAGTGTCGCATCAATGAATTGGAACGAAATACTTGATGAATTTGGTGAAACCGAACATCGACAAGTGAATTGACCTTTATTTGACGCTTTCGATTTGATCCTGTGTTAACTTCAGTTTTCAAAATTGAAAAATTCCGAAATGAAGTGAAAAAAAAATAGAAAAAAAATTGGTTTCACATTTCAAGGAACGGGAAGCTGTTCTATGTCATCCACTGGATTTTTAGAATTTTTTCAGAGTTTTAAAAATGGGCGTTTTCAATAAACTTCAAAAATTCATAAAAAAATAACGGTTTCGTAAAAAGATCTTTTAAAAATTCAGGACGCGTTTTTTAATTAGTAGAATGTCAGAAAAAAACATGAAATTATTTTGATATGGTCGGGGTTTAACACTGGTCGAGTTGGCGTGGAATGCCCCAATACTATTCATGTGGCATATGATTGTGAATCATCTGAGAAATTAGTAATCATCAGTAATTTTAGCTATGCTCGCAAGGAAGTACCTTGAAAACGGTACGAAAAAAGTTCAGAGTTAAACTTTCATGGAATCTGAATAGTTGTAGGTACTTGCATCTTTGTGCCTAGTGTAATGACCAGGTTAAAATTTGGCGTAAGTTTCTATCCCAAAGCCACTTGACCTGTTTGTATCTATAAACCACATATAGGCTTCCGGCGAGTCCGGTTTCAATTGAATATAGTTCTATCTGAATGGATAGGATCATGTCTAGTCTTGAAACGATCAGATTTGCTTTTATCCAAGACGTACATCTAGATTGACAAATGTATCTAACTGAATCTGGTCGGACACAACAACGTTGGGTCAACTAAATATCATTGTATCTTAATGGAGCCAAACATATTCAATCAATACTTGAATTTGATAGAATTGGATGACATTATTTTCTCTCGGGTATAGATAGTCGTCACGAATTCTGAATTACTTTTTATATCAATATATAAAATTGACACTGAATTATAAATAGCTTTGTATTAATCAGCTCTGATTTGCGTCAAAAAATATGCAGTAGGTATCTTGAACCCTGAATTTTGCTCAAATCAATTCAGTCATTATACATACCATGCAAGTACGTATATAGAATATTCTATATAGAATATTCTATATACGTACTTACTGAATAGTCATTATACATACCATGCAAGTACGTATAAGTAGAATATTCTATATAGAATATTCTATATAGAATATTCTATATATAGAATATTCTATATAGAATATTCTATATACGTACTTGCATGGTATGTATAATGACTAAATTGATTTGAGATTTGAATTATCTCGCACGAAATAATCACAGAGTGCGCCACGCACCAAGTGACTTCACGGTGCGCTCCGTTTGCCTGCACTAAAATAACCGTCGCGTCGTGATGCTGAAAATCCTATATTTTTGCACGCACTGTGTGATTTTCACGCCATGACGGTAACCTGCGCCAACACGCTTGTTATCTGGGGAGGGGACGCTTGACCATGTTCGTCACAGAAGTCCTATTTATCCGAAAGTACTACTAACTCATTCGCCATGTTGAAAATCGCTTGCTTGCTCGCCGTCACTCTGGCCTTCGTCGCTGTCGCTTACGCCGAACCCGTCGCCAGCCCATGGGGCGGCGACCAAGGGGGCGTCGGCGGGGGCCGTGCCAACCAAGCGGGACATTAGTGAGTATCTCGAAACGATTCTTACCATTGTATGATTGCTGGAAATTGATCGATTTTTTTTTTCCCCCACAGAATTGATCGATTCACTCGACTACGAACAAGATTTGCATAATTCACACGGTCAAGGCATAATAAACTCGATACCTTTGACCACTAGTCGTTAGTCCGGTAGCACTGTAACAATTGTAACGTTGGTAACGGTTCAATGAGAGTTTGTCCATTTCAGAATTCCACCAACGGAACCCGAGATGATCCGAAGAGTATCGTCGCTGACCCTGCAATGAAGAATCGGACAAGACCTGGACAAACGTCATACGATCGCCGGTGTTATTCAACTCGTTTTCGCTCCAGCAGTGTGGTGTCACACCCCACATGATCTTCTATTTCGAATCTTGAAGACAAATGCAGAGAAATCATCACTCGTAGTGTTGATATGAATTGTAATTGACGCAAACAAAACGTGCTATCGTGTGAAAAATTATGATCTTTTGTCTTTCACTGTATCCTCGATCGTATCCCATCATACATGACGCTGTGTGACGTATGAGGCCCCACTATCGGGCCATATCCCCTGCAGGATGTTGGAAAGTTCACAGACATGTTTTAGAATTTGTCTCGTGCGATACTTTCGCTCATTTTACAAACGTATCCATCGAAATGTTGTGCGTAACACCAGTTTGAAGCCACTTCTCGTGTAAAATGAGTGTCAAATGAGGTTCATATTCATTCGATTTTTGATAGGGAAATGATAAAGATGATCAGAAGAACTGTTGAATCAATCATGACTCATGACTACGGAGTAAACGAGACTGGCAATAGTTCCGCGCTCGTTCCTCAGTGTGAACTGCACTGTATTTCTAAAAATTATGTTGTCCCCTCGAATTGTTCCTATCATCGTTCGAACTTTGGGCGCTTCGCGCACCTACTAGTCGACGAGCACTGGTTTTCGGATGCGGCGCGTTCAAGCTAGGGTTGTTGGCTCGAGCTGGATGTCCGAGGATCAAGCGCTTTCACGAGGCCACTGGACTCATGCTCTGTCGCAGCGCAGCGAAAAGACATCTCTCATGTGGGATGATTGGGGGTACAGCGAAAATGAATAGATCATACTTATTCACACGAGGGCACGTTTTATTTGCATTCATTCCAGTTCATATCAACACTACAAGTAAGGATTTCCCTGTATTCGACTCCAAGATTTCGAGTAGAAGATCATCGAGGCGCAATGCCTCGCTGCCAGAGCAGGAACGAGTGAAATAACACCGGCGATCGTATGACGTTTGTCCAGGTCTTGTCCGATTCTTCATTGCAGTTTCAGCGACGATACTGTACGGATCACCTCGGGTTCTATTGGTGGTATCCTGGAATGTACGAATTCTCATTGAACCGTTACCAACGCCATAACAGTCACAGCGCCACCGGTCCAGCGACGAGCAGTCAAAGGAGTCGGGCTGGGTGGCGACCATGTGAATGCAAATCTTGTTCGTAGTCGATTGCATTGATCGATTTACAGCAATCATGCATCGGTAAGAATCATTCCGAGATACTCACTATACTTGCCTCCGAAACCCTTTCCGGTGATGGGTTCGGCGTAAGCGACAGCGAAGAAGGCCAGAGTGACGGCGAGCAAGCAAGCGATTTTCAGCATGCCCTATTGAAAAAATGGGCGTCGATGTGACGTCGTACCAACGCCACATCGACGTCGTCAAGTACGTAAAACCGTCTACAACCTCGGTAGTGTGAAACGACGTCGGAAACTAGGTGTGAATTTGGGATATCATTCGACGTCTTTGCGACGTAAGTTTCGACATCGTTTACTACATCGTTTACGACGTCGCTTACGATGTATGTATGATTGTACGTTTAATCAGCTATTTAGCTCGACCAATCAGCCTGATTCGCCTACATCGCCGCGATGTGTCAGGCTGGAGTAGCGGGAAAAAACCAACTTTATTGATACGGGTGAAACAGCCGGATAGTCCGGCTGCGCTAGCTAGATTTCCGGCTGATCCAGCTGTGTAGTTTTTCGAGTGTGTTTATATTCGAAAACCGGTCAAATCAGTTGGGCGCGTGCACGTGGAACGTGACAGAGTTTTTCCCCTATTTTGGACCCCCTTCGCTTGGCCTGACAACAGACCGTAATATTCGTCTTCACTGTCGATGTAAAGACATCGCGACTGAAATTTTTTTCTTACTCCATTGCTCAACCCTGCGCCGGCAACGTGGGTCTTTTAAGACACTAGCGTTATATTATTCGCGCGCTTCGCGCGCGCTATAACCGGAATTCATAGTCTTTGTCATGTGTACCCCTACCCAGATACCAATTTGATGGCAAATTGCAGGCAGGATGCCAGCAATATTGATCATTTGAACATGGCATTTGACCGCCAAGATGTAACTTCAATATCTAAACAATATGCTAGCATGCATGCCGAGATTCTGATGCCGGCAACGCGCCGGCATGGTATTACCGTACGCTACGGCGGTAGGGGGAATATATACCTATAATATACTATATCGCGTGTCTAATGGTATAAGGACGTATGCGCCAATATACGACTTTTTACCATGCGTAAAGGTAAAAGGGCATATCGATTTCTTTCTCCGTATTTCCGCTTAACATGTGAAAATACGTTCAGAAACATGAAATTGCGAAATTGATCGACTAACGGTGAAAGGTCGTAGGTACGGGCGGTTACGTCCTTTTATTTCCACTTGAGAAAAAAAAATCGTGATCATTAATGATATAAGGGCGCATCGGCAATTTTTTTTTAATACTTTTTTTATAAAACCTCTAAAAACCTCTGAAACGCATAGATAAATCGAATTTCGGACGAAATTCCAAAGTTTTTATTTTTCAACAAAAACAATTATCAAGCTAAAGGTAAAAGGGCGCATCGACCATTTTCTTTTTTTAATACTTTTTTTTACAAAACCTCTAAAAACCTCTGAAACGCATAGATAAATCGAATTTCGTCCGAAATCCGTCCGGAAAAAAAAAATTGTCGATGCGCCCTTTTACCTTTAGCTTGTTAATTTTTTTTATGAAAAAATAAAAATTTTGGAATTTCGTCCGAAATTTGATTTATCTATGCGTTTCAGAGGTTTTTAGAGGTTTTATGAAAAAAGTATTAAAAAAAAATTTTCGATGCGCCCTTTTACCTTTAGCTTGTTAATTTTTTTTATTCAAAAATAAAAATTTTGGTATTTCGTCCGAAATTTGATTTATCTATGCGTTTCAGAGGTTTTTAGAGGTTTTATAAAAAAAGTATTGAAACAAAATTTTCGATGCGCCCTTTTCCCTTTAGCTTGTTAATTTTTTTTATTAAAAAATAAAAATTTTGGAATTTCGTACGGAATTCGATTTATTTATGCGTTTCAGAGGATTTTAGATGTTTTGTAAAAAAATGATATAATATAAATAAAAATGGTGGATACGACCATACATCATTAGTGAACACGATTTTTTTTGTCTAATCTAGAAATGAAAGGATGTAACCGCCAGTACTTACGACCTTCCACCTTTATTATTTCTTTCGGCTAATTTTCATGGATATATGCGTTTTGGACACTATAGTAGCGAATGCCAAAGGACAAAAAAAATATACGACCTTTTACCACCAAAATCAACTTTTTGGTGGATACGACCTTATACCACTAGACACGCGATATAATGTATACATGTACTTTGTGAAAATGTATTCATTGAGAATGATTCTTAACTATATATGTTTCAACTTGAGCAGGTCGTATTTAATCATTTCCACAAATGAAATAGGGTAATTTCGGGATGGATGGCTTTTTTGAAACATCGCAACAGCTATAATTCATCTCGAAATTACTCTGTAATAAATTACATTTGAGAAACATACATATAAAGTGTTCAAAGTTGAAATATATATATTTAAAAATTATTCCCATTACCATTCTCACAAAGTCAATATACATTATTATATCGGAGGCGTTTATTATGCATATATGTATTCAAAAAATGAGGATAACTTTATTCGCCAGTTTTTTATACGTCACAACATACCAATTTTATTACAATATCTTAACAATGCACATACATAATAGTTTACTCACTGAAATTAGAGCTTAATGTAGGTGTTTAAGAAAGGATGTCAAGGAAGTGAATATTAAAAAAAAAAAACAAAGAAAACTAAAAAATTGATAGAAAAAAATGATGGTAAACAGTAATCGTAGTTTTTATCATGCGCATATATGTAGTTCGTACATACATGATTTAAGTACGTGTTAAAAAAAAACTTATTTCACCTAGATTGACATGGTTTGCTCAACTCTTAGTATGATTTTATGCAATGACATGAAATCTTTATTCGCCATTCTGATCCCTAATTCCGACAATGGACTCGGGCCCTCTTTGTGATGATCTTCATCCACGCGTCTAGCATACTCTTCGTCACTTCGAAGAGGATGGCTTGTACCTAAAAATATCATACGATTCTTATAATATTTTTCGCTAACTTTGCATTTTGAACATGTGCTTGAAGCGGTATGACCCCGATGATTTTTTTAGTATAAAAGCTCGAGCTGGCGCATCTGCTATGAAGCACCTAAAGTTGAATGGAATTTGTTTCCCCTACACCCTATACCATGAGTAGCCCTCAGTTGCTTCACTTCTTGAACAAAGGCATGGAAGAATTCTGTTGCACAAGATGGCTTTCCCTGGCCTTTGTAGACACCTAAGATCTGTGGTCTTGAATGTGCGATGTTGACAATTCTAAACTCGATTGGCCAAATATGAATTGAACCTGATCGATCTAGGGTACCGCCATCGGTGCTGATGTCTATTTCTAATAAAACAGGAATCGATTCATTGTGCAAACCTGACAACGCTATTGAAATACCAGTTTCAAAACCTATATGGAGGTATTCTCCTGATCCCATTGGCACTGTTTGAATGCGATTCCGTGGTGTCTGGAGCAGAGTTCTCGTATCTTTTGACAAATTTGAGTGGCACTTGTGCGATCTTAGCACCTTCAATATTGCATTACCCTGAACATGAGTAATGTCTAATGTCAGCGAAACACTTGGCTAATTCGTCACGGAACACCGGTTTCTCTTCTACTACGTCACTGAATTCGTCAGAAGTGCTACTGTCGGATTCACTACTTTCTTCGATACGCTGACAAAAAAGTCCTCATCCTCTAGAATCACATGATCTACCTGTTCTGAAAGTAAAGCCGCTGCACCATCAGTAGCATCAGACAATGGAGAATATCGCATAGCATCATTATCTTGCTGGATGTTGATTTCCATTTGAGACTCTATGTTAGATTCTACACCGCTGCGTAAGTAACGCAATTCCGCCCTAATTTTACTCTGCTGGCGTGAAGAAAGTTCGTGAAATGGTTTGCGAGCTCCACCCCGACCTGCTAACAACTTCCACCTCATAATTGCGTCGTCCATGTCCGCCTAAATTTTCAAGCTAGCGGTGCAATAAAGTTGTACTATGAAGATTGATATAGCCTCCGATTGATTATTACAGACCCATTCGGAAGCTCAAGCATATGTACACATAATATACGCAGTTCATTAGCAACCAAAGTTTCATAGGAATTCTGAAAAAGAAGCACATTGTCATTTATGAAAACATTAATGGTAAAAAAAAACATATACACCGACCTGTAAATACTAGCTATAGCTGAGGACTTTGTTATCTGGCGAATATTTATTTATAATATATTCCTTATAGCAGTGAGTAAATAAATATTGAATAATAATAATAATAATAATAATAGTAATAATAATAAAAATTGAATAAACGGTAACTAATCATAAATTACGTCCCGATATAATTCAGTTTAAAATAAACAATCGACACCTAACCTCAAATACGCAGCTGTATGACTGTAGACTTCCGACACCTTGAATATTGAAAGCCGACTGGAATTATATGATCAGCGATAACTGATAATTGTAATAACTTATAATCACTCACCTTCAGCTGGTTGTAAACTATTTTAGGCACAAAACACGTGTAATCAAGCGTATCGCGGCTTGCAACGACAAGAACGAAAAGACGCTACGCGATCCCAGGGAGCAGCGAACGCCATCTTACTTCGTAGACCCCATATCAGAGCGCGCGGGATTAAAATTCCAAAACAATTATCCCGAGTATGCTATGTTCTCTTGAACAACGGATGCTTGTCGTTTGCTGTTTGGATGTCACTACATTGACACAAGCATATGTGAATCTGATATGTATGGTATATGCCAGCAGAGCATGCTGTCATATTGCCGACATTTTATTACCGCCTGTTGCGTGCGGATGATAGCATAGCATGAGCATCACAACAGCATCAGTGAACAACAAAGATTGCAACTCGTGATCGATCTGGTCTGGTTATCTGGGACTATAGATCTCTATCAATTTCACTATTCGCTTGGAAATTCCCAAAACCCAATTCTGAATTTACGAAATTGATTTTCAAGTTTGTAGTCTGCTTTCGAATTTCATGACACTAAATCTTGAAGTTGCCCCAACAAATTTTGATTTTACTGGATTGTATATTAAACATACCATATTTAAAATATTCCTGGAAGCTATTTGCATATTCCGGATTCTTTCTCAAACTAGCGCCAGTCAGTAAAGTGTGACTTGTCTGAACATTCATATCAAAATCGAAGTTCGAAGAGAAATGAGAGTTTTTTTTTTTGAATAAATTTACTAAAGTTGTGTAGTAAATAAACGTGATCTGCGGTTTAACTATAAAAATTCAGAAAAAAAATGTACTATTGTGATAATGTTTTATCAACTGTATTTTCTATTGAATATTGATCACATGAAGTCATGGTCTACCATCAGTTAGATTGGCGTAGTAGGTAGGGCGTGCGACTAGTAATCCGAGCGAGCGAGCGAACTTGGTTCGAGTCCCGGCGGGGACAAAAACACAGCGGTGTTTTTCAAGATAAAAAAATACGTTTTCATGCGTTAAGGTTAACGATAAACGGTTGAAACCTCTTTGTCACTCATAAATAACCTAAAAAATTAATTAAAACAATATTTTTTTACCTATTTTTGTCCTTGTACATTATTAATACACATTGACTATGAAATTACTAAACCAGTACAGTAAATTCATAAACCAGATTTTAAATTCCAGTTCACGTGTGTGTGAAATTCGCTTATTATGAATTGAATAATGATGTCCAAATTTATTGAATTTAGCACACCAGTGTTTAGTAATTTTACACGGTGAATTTATTATTAAAATACCACTTCTTGAATTTTCAATATCGTATTTGAATTTTCATAGACTGTATCTGCGAAAATGCTTCCAACAAATGTGTATTAAATTTCATACAGATTTTTTTAACAGTGTATGGATCGTACAAGGCACAAATGCAGCAAGATGTAGAAAACAGGGGGCATTTTCAATCTCTCAAAGGCTTGTGTTACACGCAAGTTCTATAAATATGGTCACTTCTGAATAGAGTGGCCAAAGGTTTGTTAGATGAAACTGTGTATCGGGGGTTTCAGATATTCGGTCTGAAAAACAACCCCGCCAGTTTGACCAGAATCCATTTTTCAGAAGCTTGATACTCTCCTTGTGGGTACCAATGATATCTCCAACAATTACATTAGCGAATGTGGTACGAGATTCAAATAGTTCTGAAATTTATACTCGTTCTTGAAATACCTAGGAATGATTATTTCAAACAATTATTACTCATCAAATCATTTCATGTACACGTAAGTGCGACTCAGAACAAAAATAATCAAGCGTGCTTCAAATTGACTCATAAGGGGATCTGTTCTGAGAATGAGTGGAATGAACTCCGATGGACTGAACAGTCACCTCAGTGATATATGAGCCGCTTCCAATGTTTAATTTCGGAAATAACAATTCTCCACATCTTGACAATCTTGGCTTGTACGTTCGAAATGCAAACAACATACATGTGTGAAGGCACAATCAACTTTCAGTAAAACAATACGGTATTATATTTCACCTGCATGACAGATTTGTCGTCAATATTAGAAATTATTTTTTAATATGTGAACCTGCATGCAGTCTTTTGTTTGCATGTTTTTATTAAGTTCATACACTGAAAGAAATTTTATTGCAAAAAGTACAATAGCATATAGTATTTTGGGGGCAAACGAGGGACAACCATAAGTATTCCTATAATTATACTATATGTACCTATATGCTATTGTACTTTTTGCAATAAAATTTCTTTCAGTGTACGACGAAAAAGATGAAAATATTCCATAGATAAGAGGACACCTGATTGTTTCTTCATATGTATTATGTACATACACACACACGTGGACTACATGAAGATATATTAAGTGATACCGGTGACAACGAATCCAACATACGAGAAAAAATAATGTATACATGTAAGAGAAAATATGGCCATTGGAAAGAATTTTCTATATAAACTGCGAACTTGCTGGTGATGTTGGTCTTACAGTCATGACTTTGTATCAAGCAACTCTTCGCCTCGTGGCCTTAGTCGCGCTCACAGTTTCTGCACAAGGTGAAAATTCGCGGACTTGTGAATAACAGAAAACAAAAATTTCAGACGCGATCGATCCAAAATAAGCCCATTTTTATACATAAATAACGATCCCATAAAATCATCGCGTTGCACGATTTTTACTTTTCAAAAGTTTCCATAAAGAAAACGGACCGCTGTAAAACTTACAGTGACCCTAGCTTTGGATACAAGTATAGCTGCAATCCCGTCACAAATTGTCGTTTGGATCATTTTACTCAACATGACTTTATTTTTATTGATCCAAAATTGCATAGCTTGTGAAATCGCGGCACATTTTTTACGAATTGACGTACAAAACTTCCTTTCACTTTCATCAAAATTTGTTGTTTGCCCTGACGAAAGAGAAACTTTTGTACAAATAATTTTCTACAAAAGAGCTCCAAGTTTTTCATTCATAGATTTGTATTCTATTTAAAATTTGTATCGTGGATCAGTAAGAGCGAAACGCAAATTATTCACAATAATCACATGGTCAGAATAAGGGGAGACTGGGGCTGGTTGTTACACTTCTTAGCCTCTGAATTTCAAGATGTTTTTTCGGTAAAATTTCTAGAAATTTAAACCTGGGGCCTCGTACATGCATCTTTTGAGCACCTAGAAAAAATTCGTGGTTGTTCCAAAGCTAATCTAAATTGGGTTTTTCGATTCATCCAAAAAAGCTGCAGAGTGTAACAGCTCACCCCGGGGTAAGTTCTTCTGAATATTTTGAATGGAGAAAACGGGTAAAAAATTGTGGATAATTTTTGTTGCATCTTCTTTTTTTTGGGCCAGCCACTCGGGTTTTCAATGTATATTTCTGAGCACACGTGCAAATGACATGTGACAACTCGTCCCATTCATTTCGTGCTAACCTGCCCCAACCCAACATTTTCTTGAAAAATCTGCATAATTCACTGACCAACTATTCAAGAAATTTCCCAAGGCAGCCAAGAAATATGAGAAAACGCATATTAGAAGACAGGTAGATAGAAAATAATTACTTACTGGGTCCAATTTCAGTTTTTCGATCACCCCGAGGGTGCTTATGATACAATATTCTAGCGAACAACATTTATTTGTTTCAAATATTGAACTACAATTTCAATGTATAAGCTCATTTTGATATTCAGAGGCGGAAATATGAACCTTCCGACAACTAGCCCCAGTCTACCCTGCGCTTGGATTCTAATAAATGTAATGCCAAATACCAGGGAAATAAGGTCCCTCTACTTCTCTAAATTACAGATCATTGTCACGGCGAGAGACGTAATGTTTGTTACGGTGGTGCTTCCGACAGTGTCAGTACTTCTGTGCCCTCGGGTTCATTCAGAGAAAGGACTGATGATACTGGAGGTGAGAGGAAATACTTTTTTTATCATGTTCATTATATTTCTCGTGTCAAATCATCTCAATGTCAAGATTCAACATCGGTAAAAGCTGTAATAAAGAAAATAGTATATTATGCTACAAGGGAGGACAAAGTGCGATTTTCGCCGAGTGCGAGGTTTGCTGCCCGAGGCACGAGCAAAGCGAGTGCAGCGAGGGCAGCACGAACACGAGGTGAAAATTGCGCTCCTCCCGTGTGGCATATGCTATTTTTCACCCGACTTCGATAAAATGACCTTATTCCGTCACTGTAACGCGAGTGGAAAGTAGGTAGTCAATTTTTGACCAGAAGGAAGAGAAGTGATTAACCGGGCAGAAAAGTAAATTTCCGGGCAAAAAAGTCCACTTTTTTGCCCGGCAATTTACTTTTTTGCCCGGCTATTGACTTTTTTGCCCGGCAATCTACTTTTTTGCCCGGCAATCGACTTTTCTTCCCTCTCGTCCGAAATTGACGACTTTCGACCCGCGTTTCAGGGGCGAAATACGGTCATTTTATCGTAGTCGGGTGAAAAAACAATTTTTGGTAAAAAAAAGCAGGTCTTGGCGGAACCGATGGTGGCCACATCGCCAACACAAGAGAAGATGAATCGGAATCCTATGGTATCCCCATCCGTCTACATGACTTAACGAGTAGCTCGAGTTGTACTGGTGACGGAGGACCGGATTTGGATGACAGCGGTGGACCAGGAACCGGTGATACAGATACAAACCCGGCAACTAACGTGAACGTGCACCTAATCCTGAATTTGAATACGAATTCACGCGTAGCGACACAGTCGTAGCGACACAGCGAAACGCATACGGAAACCTCAACGCAAACCAACACGGAAACGGCGACGATAACCGAAGCGGAACCGGAGCCGTAAAATGGGAGCCCAAACGCAAAGAATCGATATACCTACTATTAGAATAGTTTCATCAAGTGAAAAGTATCTGAACGAGAGATTGCTCGTACGCTTGTTGTAATAAATACAGAAGAAAATCAGCATATCTGCATTGCAATAATGTTTGGAAATACTATGACTCAAACTCCACTGATTCGAAGGACTTGGGACTGAATGCAAATCCAGACCTACGCAAAAGCTGCGCAGGAGAGCCGAGAATGAGTGGAAGGCGCCTGAGGTACCTTTGGTGTCAAATCCTTTCGCCAAGTAGGGGAGAGTGTTGTATGTACCTCGGTCCACATAGGCTACAGCTGCCATTTGAAGAAATTTCCGTTAACTTCGACAGTTACTAGTTTTGAGGAACGCCCAAACTGTATTTCATCCTCAAATGTGCAGTGTTTGCCGAAAAATATCCAGATTACACGCAGAAATCCGTTTTTGAAGGTACGAAGTAACTTAATTCTTCGTATCGTAGGACGGAGTTGTGGAATGTAAGTTATGGTAGGCTTTATGGATCGCAATTGAGGATTACATGCTGTCGAAATGCCTGTTTTTAAATTGAGACAGTGGCGTTGAGCTCAACATAACCTGTAAATAATTGGGGCACCAAGTGTTCCGAGTGCTCGTTTGTTATACAGTCCGCTCTCTGAGTAGTGCCGCTCTGAGTAATGCCGCTTCCCCGCTTTCTCGCTCGAACGCGACCCCCACTACCGGCTCACCTCGAGTTTCGTATTCGACTCTCTGAGTAGTGCCACACGTTGGCTCATTGAAAAAGCGTGGCAAACGGAGTGGCACTACTCAGAGAGAGCGAAGCGAATTCCGACAACTCGAACGCGCGGTAGTGGTGGGGGTACCTTAGTTCCAGGAAAAATACTCCCCTAACCGCCCATCACCGGCACTACTCAGAGAGCGGACTGTACATTGGACCACTGTAGTGCGTTGTACCTTGGACCGGTCCAAATTCGAATTTCCACATTCAAATTTTCTCGAGTTCCAGAAACTAATAATTCTACGTTTGTTTATAGCAGATTAAAAGCTTTCAAGTTTATTCTTTACTGACGATGAGCCTACCATTTCAAAGTAGCACAGCTAGCGTCTTTTATTTTCTTCATGATTATATAGCAGTTATATTATCAAAATACGAAAATAAAGAGTTTTATACATTACTATGATAACCTTTATGCTTCATACTCTATAAATGCCAACTTTGTTTTCGTTAGCCAGCCGATGGTTATTATCTGACAGGTGAAACATAACGGGTCCAAGGTACAATATGCTGTGGTCCAATAGGTACAGTACCATGTTGTACATACCTCGGACCATTTGTTGTGTCTTCGAACTATTGAGCATAGTACAAAATTTACAAAATTCATTATTTATAAGGCATACATGTTTGAAACTCAAGACTTCAAGCTACATCTTGGCACAAATTTGATAAGGTTCTGTTCGAAAGGAGAAAAGTTATGGCGATTTAAAATACGCTGGCCCGAGGTACAACACTCTCACCTACCTACATCATTGTAATGATCACCCACAAATATATATTAGCCAGAAAAAAAGTATTCCTACACAATACTTTCAGAGAATCATCTTTCGACTTTAATTAAAGGAATTCAATTAGACGTACCACCAAGTACATGCCTGTTAAAAAAATGATGATAAATAAAATAAACGAATAAACATAAAGACGGAAAATCTACGAAAGGATTTGTTTTCTTATTATAAAATTACTGATCGTATAAAATGGAATAAAAAACATGATTGACAAAATAAATACAAATTCAGGTAGTGGTAGTTGGCGGACCAGGGTTACGAAACGACCATTCCAGGTAGACCGAAAGGGACAGCCGAGTACATACATGGTATGTTTACCTGAAAACCAGTGCTAGTAGACGGAAATGGTAGGTGATTCCGAAAATTTGACAAACAATAAACATAATTGTTATAAGTACAGTATTTATACTACGGAACGAGTGCATGCAGAGGAACAATCGCAAGTCTCGTTTAATCGTAAGTCTACAGTCAGTTATAATTGATCCAGGGGTTCGTAGACTTTCTGCAGAATAAACTTTCTTTTGACATTGCACAAATAGAATTGTTGTACTCGATGGAAGTTTTCCCATCTTTATCAATCAACCATCAAAATTGAACGAAAATGAACGTAATTCGACAACCACAAAGATGAGAAATATGCTCCAGTATATGATTTCGCGGGCAGAATTCGGTTGGATACGTTGATAAAATGAGCGAAGGTTCGCTCTCAATTGAAGGTGGGATGCTTCCATACAACACGAGACGCGTTCTAAAACGTCTGTAGGCTTTCCGACATCCTGCAGGGGACATGTCCCGATAGTGGGTATATGATTGAGGGTACAGAGAAAGTCGATAGATCATACTTTGTCATACGAAAGCACATTTTATTTGCATCGATTTCAAATCATGTCAACATTCCAAGTGATGATTTCTCTGCATTCGACTTCGGGATTGAAAATAGAAGATCATTGAGGCGTGATAGCAGATCGGAAACAATAGAAACAGAGCGGCGAGGAGCAGGCAAGCGAGTCTACTCCATGTGCATGGCGAATGAGTTGGTAGTTCTTTGGGAGAAATACTTTCGTGACGAACATGGCTGAGCGTCTCCCATTTACACCCGACAACTACTAGTCGAATCAGGGAGCGTTAAAACGGAACGTGACGGCTTTTTTCCCGACTTCCTTTGCTCCGGCAACGGACCGTAAATATTCGTCTATAACGTTGCTGTAAAGATATATTGTGACATTGGAATTTACTTTTTTCCCATGGCTTTGAATACAAAGTCTCGACTTTTTAAATGATTATTCATTTTTTTTATACCTTGGAATGATTATTTTAACCAATCATTTCATGTAGGAGGCTAATTTTCTACTGAAATTAAGAACCGGAAATGAATAGAGGAGAGCTTGCATTCACGGCGAACCTGAAGTATAAAACAAAATTCTATAATTAGTAACTGGGACTATAAGTTTATTGTTGGTATGACACACAGCGTCGTATTGAACTTAATACTGGCTATGGTTTTTCGAAAAATATTCCATAGTTGCCTTAACAATGGAGATACAACTACACACCTAATGGTGACCTGTACCATATTTAAATAGTTACTATAAATCAACGGCGACAACTATACACAATTTGTTCAACCAACTAAATATAGATGTTTTCATTATACGGATGCATTATATTTGGTCGAAATATGCATATGTTTGAGCCAACAATTTCAATATAGTGTTAGGTAAATCATTAGCCAATAGTCTGGAAAAATGAGCCGAATTTTTCGTTTGTTCCAAGAGAATAATATATATATCTCGATCTGTTCAACTGTCTATCAATGAAAATTAGTTTCAAGATGTCAGTTATATTATAGAAAAAAATACGGCATTGCCAGATTAACTGTTAAGTTAGTATTTACACATCCGTATACACAAATCGCGAAATTAACATACCATTATAAGGTTTTAGTGGCTCAATGATTTATATGATGGACCAAACCGCAGATCACGTTCGGTACACATTATTATTATTATTATTATTATTTTTTTTTTCCCATTGCTCAACCGATATCGCTGGCGCAGCCCTTGTGGCCGCAACTCGAACTAATTTTTCAACCATCAAAAGACCGTGGTTTAAACACTTGTAACCAACTTCATACTTATTGAAAATTTCATGACAGTTTCGTTTCTCTCAGCTGTAACCTCTATAGTTTCTGGTTTCAGTTGACGGGTTTCGACCACGGTCTTATATACAGGTCTTGAAACGAAGGTGGTGGGGGTGGTTCGCTTAATGGCTCAAAAATTAGTTCGAGTTGCGGCCGAAAGGGCTGCGCCAGCGATATCGGTTGAGCAATGGGCAGACCATAGACATAACCTCTAAACGTGCTTTAAACCTATATTGCCGTCACCTGTATGGCGCATTTTTGGAAAACTGACTGGAAAAATAATAAAGGGAATATACTAAAAACGTGAAAAAATTCTATTACCAGGAAATCGAACCAAATTACAAGTTCGGAAAATCGAACACGGGGTGTATAAACCGCGCGGCGCACGCGCGCATTCAATTACGATTAGTGGTTTTGAAGCTCGATTTTTCGAACTCGTAATTTGGTTCAATTTCCTGGTAATAGAACGTTTTCCACGTTTTTACTATATTCCCTTTCTTTTTTTAAGACAGTTTTCCAAAAATGCTCCATACAGGTGACGGGAATATAGGTTTAAAGCACGTTTAGAGGTTATGTCTATGGTCTGCCCATTGCTCAACCAATATCGCTGGCGCAGCCCATGTGGCCGCAACTCGAACTAATTTTTGAGCCATTAAGCGAACCCCCCCACCACTGAAATTTAGGTGTCGTTCCAAGACCTGTATATAAGACCGTGGTTTCGACCTGTCTTCCCGCTTCCCGCGCTTTTCTCTCGGCGTGGTTGAATGTTGACAGTCGTTAGAATTCAAACCAAATCAACTGCAACGCCCCAAAATCGTGCTAACGTCTTTTGAGAAGAGTTTAGTCGGTGAAAATGGCTTCGGAAAGCAGGCAACTGTGTGTGTCGTATTTGACCAGGTGTAAAGGTAACTATTCTCCTTTAACGAACCCGTATTCGCCGATTCAATCGAAAGACGATAGAAACGTAACCTGCGATCTGATCGGACTGACGTCCACAAAAACCGTTGACCAAGTTTCAATTCGACTCCGCTAAACTTCTTCATAATATCTCGATCCTTTTTTCAGACGCTCAAAAACTTCTCGGAGGATTTCAAGAGGCGTTGACTCTGATCCAAAACGAGGCTTCCAGCAGTGGCTTCTCACCCGAAGAACTCAGGCTCTTGGTCTCTGTCATCACAAAGCTGTCCTTGAGTGAGTAGTAGAAATCTTCGAAAATTTCCAAATTATATATTTTTTTCAGTACGTCGTTGCAATTATTTCAACAAAGCGAAAGAGTTAAGTGACAGAGTAGAAATAAAACGCGCTTGCATATCTTTTAAACATGAGACATATGTTTAATATCCTCACATTGGAGCACGGGGATAATTCATTGAAATGCTTCAGTTTTATTCGTCTCATTCCAGACGCTACGCAACGCGCCTTGTTGATTAAGTGCCTGATACCTGCAGGGAAGATCGAAGACGCGATCGTAGAAAAAATCGGGCTCTGGTTCATATCCACCGCAAAGACTCTGCAAGTGGCTCCAGCCATCGCTGCCGTTCACTGGCTGATCGGTAAAATTGATATTTGGAGCTCCGTAATCTTGCAGATCTGGTTCATGCTTTTTTCACTTCACAGGTTTGATGGACTTTGGACTGGTCGAAACTAAGACTGTGAACATTTTCTATGATGCGTTTTTCTACATTCTAGTCAAGTACCAAAAAATGGTGAGAATCTTTGGTCAGATCTGCAAACTCGGCTTTGTGTCAGGTTGATCGGCATTTTTTACGTAAACAGCTCCGTCGCCCGAGAGATTTAGCAGAAACTCATCGAATAAGAACCAGATATACAATCAACTATTATTTTTTAGTTTTGTTTATCAATATTGCCTGATATCTGAAAATAGGAGCAATAGAAACACCATATAGGACATAGCTTGCTTTTTCCCAACAACATTTTTCTCATCTAGTCTATCATTCCGATATCCAATCAAAAAGGTCAATTTTTTATGAATTTTTGATGAAGATTTACATTTCTTCCTACTTCAACATCATAATATGATATTGAAAACTGCTTCGAACCACACCAAGATGCTTAAATAGTAATTTTGATACCCAGTTCGCTTTTCAATATCAATTTTCAACTTCTCTAGGAGCCTTTTGTCTCCCGACTCATTTACATTCTGACAAGACCGGATGATGTGAGTCGTAGGCAGGTTTCGAGGCTGTTGGGTTTAATGGCGAAGTATGCAAAGCCGCCGAAACACCTCATAGCTCTATTGTCGTGAGTATATAACAGAGCACAAAACGAGTACAGAAATTTATCGCATTTATCCAAGACATGAGCATAAGAGAGATAACTGCATTCCAGATTGTTCAAGTCGTACAAACCAGAACACGTTCCGGAAAGAATTCCCTCTACTAATATCGAAAGTGCCTGGAGAGAAATTCCCGCATCTCTGAGGCTCGATCTACAAGAGGCTGCTAGGAGGTGCAGCGAGGATGAGCTATCGCCCGTATGGCATCAAAATCTCGTCTGGAATCCTGTAACCGGGGGCGCGGTAATCATTCTGTACCAGAGATCAAGCGGTTTATTACATTTCAATAGTCGATAACACAAGTTTTGAATATCTTTTGGTCAGAAATCAAGGCAGAAGAAGCGGATCCTCATTCCACAGGTCGGATACATCAACATCGGCTCTAGTATCTCCCAGGGAAAAGACTCAAAGTCGATTTTCGAAATCAGAACGTAGGTTTGAAGCGGAGGCTGGAGTCACTTGTTGGAATCGCAGACTACGTTGATCGCAATCGCTTCAAAATCACTCTGAAATGGCCTAAGATCCTTGACCATCGTTTGAAACACATTGAATCATTTCAGAATCGCTTAAGATTGCTTGAAACGGCACTAAATTAATTGTAAAAGCTTCGAAATCGCTTGAAATCGGGTGCAGTAACATTGAATCGACTTGCGATCACTTCGAGACACGAATTTACCTCAAATCGTCTGAATTCGTTAATTTCTTGCCCTAGCTTGGAGGAATATGGGAAGCATCAACTCAGCGTCGAGCTTCCCTGCAACGCGCTCTCCCTCCTGGCGAACAACGCAGGCTTACACATCCTGACCTTCTCGTCAGCGGATTATCAGAGCAGATTCTGCTACAATCTTTACAACACGCTCCAGAACGGTGAGAAAGGAAGTCTCCGTGTCACGAATTTGGGCTAAAATCCGGCTTGTTTTGCAGCCTTCATATACGAGGTGGAGAAATACTCTTACGACGAACGCGATAGGCTGCTAAAAATGACCGTCGAACTCTGCCGCTACATGCAGCAGGAGATTGTCCTAGTTAGTCAATTCCTAAAGAACCACATGCCGTTCTGGAACACAGTGGACCACAAAGAAAGCATGTTGGGACTTTTGGAGTGGATCACTTTCCCATCTTTTGCTGGTAATCACGAGTATAATTGACCCTGTGACTTTCAGTATTTAGAATTATGATGAATTTCCACAGATGTGTACAACAAGATCTTGATCCCTCTCAGAACTATGTGGGAATGTTCTACGGTAGCTGAAAAGTGCGAAATTCTACGCACTTTGGAAGCAATGGTGACCAATCTCGTGAGTATATGATGCAAAAATGATCAAAAACGACGCTTAACTCGTCTTTTCACAGTACGTCAAGGAAGGATTACGTCAGAGCCACCCAGAGGGGACCTCGCTATTCCTAGGAGACACTCAGATCGCCGATCTCCAGGAGATCGTAGTACCGTTGATGAAATTCATCCAAGATCTGATCGTCTCTGGCCTCATAGTCGAAGCTAACGACGGCCTTCTGCTCTGGGAAGCTCTTGGCTTTTATGAACAGGTATTAATCGCAGGAATCGAGCAAAGTGGGAAGCTACTAAATTCCGTGGTATATTTTCCAGGTCGCCATGCTCGAGGAACACAGCGACGTTGTGCTATGGACCATAGCACCTCCAGCCGTTATTTACGGTGGATTTTACAACCGCAGTATCGCCATTGTGTCCAAAGTTTTTTCCCTGCTACTGAGGTGGGAAGCGATGATTAAATGAAGACGTGAAACTAGAAGATCGGATTTAGAGTATTAAAATTTGTTTCAGGTATCGCCACATCAACTCAAAGCTCAGGGATCTGAATGCTCGACATTATTTTGAGGCTGAAATAAACACTCTGGACACTTATGCGAAAGATTTGGTGAATGCACTTTGGTTTAACAAGGTTTGTTCGAATTCGAGGAACATCTTTATATTGTTGTCGAATTTGGTACAAGAATTCCAACGTTTTCCAGGCATTCCAAGGCACTAAGGGCGACTATTTACTACGACACATACCGGACTCCGTGCTAAATGAGCTGAGAAATTCTCGCCCTTTGGATACAGCATTCAATATAAACAATCACCTGGCTTTCTTGCCTCATAAGTACACGTTGATCGAAATGGGGTGTCCGATCCAAACTGTGGAGGTGAGACGAAGGAAAAAATCAAAACTGAGTAGCTCTTTCCCCCCGTTGCCCAATTAACGGACTAAAATCGATTTTTTTTTCTGTTTAACAGGACTGCATTGATCTCGCGAAAAATTTCATTCCCGCGGTGGCCGAATTCCTCAGCATATACATCGAATAATTTTTCTCTAATCCAAACTACAATGTTTACTCGGAACTGAGTAGAATCAGACATATTCCCACGTAAATACAGTAGATAGTTTCTGTGATATAATTCAATCGTACAAATACATTTCTACGTGTAAGCAACGTACCTGACCTCAGATCGAAAAAAATATGAGGTAATTTATATCAATCATTTGAGGTACACTGCTCTAGTTTATGGAAATAGTTTATATTTTATTATTTCATTACCGCAACTCACTCTCAGTTACATATCTCATCTTTTTCTCTTATCGTAACGTGAAGGAGAATTATATGTAGATCGACCTACGATTGACCAGCATCGTATATATGTACGTCACGTTTTTTCATCTAATTGGAATTAGTATCTCGCTTCGTTCCGCAAAGTGCCTCTAATCTACAATTTTTAAATAATATAAATTAATTGTAATAACAATTGAAAAAGCTGCAGTATGGAAGTTTTGAATACTGTGGAGAAATGAATAATTTTAGGCTCAACTTTAATACTCTGCTTTCTTAACGATCTAAAAAAAAAAAAAAAAAAAATTCAAAAACATACTTTGAATCACTTTTGTAAAGCACTTTGCGATTCGATTAGGATTTTAGTCCTTATATCGCCCAATTACCTAATTAACTTTAAATTAAATATAATTATCTAATAAAATGTATAATAGTTCGTTTTTTTTTTTTTTTTATATAACTTGAGCAAAAAATTCCATTATATATTATTATATGTAGATTTAACAGCAGCGCCGCAGCTCAATTTTTTCATTGTTCTATGTATACTAGCTAAATACAACGGTTTACTAAATATACTTTTTGTAAAGTCAGTTTTACTTTAGACCTTTGGAATTTTTGTCTCAATTTTTCAATATTTCACCTACGCAACGTTAATATCGTTATAAACTATGTCAAACCCCTGCCTAATAGCTGCACCCTAGTCCCCATAGTTTCGTCGAGTAAATCTCAGTAGCTATTCGGCTGCGTGTAAATCTGGCACCAAACCGGGCAGTGGCTGGACACCGGTCCGCCCCATTTCCACCCCCTGGGTATCCCCAGGTGTGTTAAACCCTGTCTAACTATCCCGGAGTATCCGGTGCTCATTAATCCCCGGGATTTACGGCCCCAGAGGATGTTGTCGTTGAAGAAATGTCCCTCTGACAGAACTGCGGTGTTCTCTTTGCCGGATAATTCGAGATCCATACTCTCCGAGCTGTTTAGGATCGAAAAGTCTCCGAGAACCAGCGAATTCTCGTAGGAACTCAGGTCCTCTATCAACTTTCTGTCCTCGGCGCCTCTGGGAAACGTGTTCACTATCGTCGCGGTCAATTTGTTCATCTGAAATCGAAATTAGGTCGATAAAGTCTCTGCATTTTAAATTTGTGTCTAATAAACCTACGTGGAAAGTAACGCAGGCGGCCAAAGGCAGCAAGTGCGCCTTCGGCGATGGTTCTTTGTCCAGAGAAATTCCTAACTTGGCATCGGCGTCCCAAAGAATGGCCAAACCCTCCCCTAAATGGACGGAACGCCAAGCCCTCTGGTTCTCCTGCCAATCCCTGACCCGTTTTAAAGTCGGTGTGTTTAATTCTAAAGTTATTTTAGCCAGGGCTTCGCTGTTCTCGATTTCCTGCATCGCGATCAGAGAAAACCTGCAATTAAATTTAAATTAGAATCGAGGGAAGCGTACAGGTGTTTTTTTTTTTCTTTAATACCTGTTTTCAAATATCGTCCTGCATATAACTTCCCTAACTCCAGGATTACAGGCTTTGTCAACGGTAAAACTCTCCAGATTCCAGCTCGCTATCCTCACGGAGGTTCTGCCCTCCAATCTGCTTGTAAAATCGCTTGGAGTGAGAGGCCGCGGGCTAGCGACGCTCAGAAGCTCCCAGATCTCTTCCTCAGATATCCCAGAACTGGTTTCAAGGTGTATTCTGAAAGTATAAACACGATACGCTGAATCTTTGGATTAATCTGTATTTCATCCGAGAGTTTAGACCCCGAAAAACGATCCTGGGATCAAAAAGAACTTCAACAATCTCCGCAACTCACGAAACTGGTGACTTAGAATTCAGCCCATTGACTCTGGGTGCTTCCTTCGTCATTCTATCCACGCAGTTTGAGATCGGGGTGCTGGTAACCTGGGGATTATTCCACAGCGACGGAGAAGTACTGTTGCTCGGAGTCGGAGTCACAGACCCCTCCGAATCCACCACAACTTTGAGATAAGGCTGGATCATAGCTAGCCGATGCTTCCCGACGCCTCGTACCTTGGCGATCTCTTTTACTGACCTGTAGGGCCCTCGCCTCCGCCTTCTTTCGACCAAATTAGCTGCCAATTCCTGCGAAAACGATTCATGGTCAGTAATTATGATATTGGCCGGTTCTGCCGCACAAAAACCGACCTGATTCAACCCCGGGATTCCCTGGAGCTCGAAGACGCTGGCGCTGTTAACGTCCAGCAGGCTAATAGCATTCCCTATGGAATCTAGGCTTATGGAAGCCCGCGAAGACGCGGCGCTCGCCTCGCTAGATACGACGCATATCTCTGGCCTCACTAGTTCTAGCTTGTAGGCTCCGACGCCCGAGACCAAGGCGAGGTCTTCGACTCTGTTGAATCTGCCAATGGCCTGTCGATGATTGACGACATTCCTGGCTACGGCTCTGTTTATCCCAGGCAGAGTCATCAGCTCCTCCTCCGTCGCGGTGTTCAAATTGAGCTGATCCACCTGCTGAGTTTTAAGCTTAAAACTTTTTCCGAATAATTCACGAAATTTCATTTTTTCTACGATTCTTTAAAGATCCTCCCGGCGATTCGCTAAGACTAACCCGGTTAGACCAGATAAGATAAGATTAGATTACCTTGAGGCCACCGTCGACGTACGTAAAAGTGTGCGATATGATCTTTGGAGTAGTTTGAAAATGTTTTTTGCCGAGTGCTCCGAGCGAAACGCGCCTAAAGCTTCTCGATCTCTGGCCATTCTGCATGCTACTAGAAGACTGTCCCATTTTCATAGAGTCAGATGACGAGCTACTGTTATTTATTTCCTCCACGATTCACATCGTTTTTAGGAGTTTCAGCGAGACGGAAGACCTTCGCGATCTGTAGACCGCGTTCTCACAATCCTGTAAATAGAAACGCGTGTATTGGGAGGCTTTATAATATATATACATCGTTAATGACGTACGTGTAACTGGTTCTTACGTGGACAGTTGATCCCCAAAAGAATGAGACTGAGTCAATGGGCATAATAATAATGGATAAACAGCGGCAATTGAATGACAAGCAGAAGTGTCTATCTGTCTGGTATCAACTACCAATTGAGATACGGTCGTGAGTAGGGGGAAAAAGTTATTAGAGAGGGAGAGAGAGGTGAGAGAAAACGGTAATAAAAAAAACACACACAACGAAGGGCTAGTAAAGGTGTTAAATAATAGATTAGCTAAAAAAAAAAAAAACGTCGATTCATTCGGAAACCTTGAAACTGCGATGATTATTCGATCGATTTGCATTGAATATTGATGGAATATATGAATGCTAATGTGGAAAGAAACACGGTAATAGGCTATTATTATCAATGACCGAATCGAACGGTGTTACTTACATGATTTAATTATTTCAAGAATCGATCGTATTTCAATTTTCCATTTACTATCTCGAAGACTTCTTTATATATTTTTCTCTCTAAATACACTCTGTGTTTATTGTAGTTAGTGTCGACGCTAATACACGATTACGATATAGCATACATAAGGATTATTATATTTGACGCTACTCGCTGCACCCTGCCAAGCAGACCGATTTTGCAATGACACATTCGCCTTTTTCCCACTACACATCACTCTCACAAGCACGTGTTAACATTTAGAAAACACACACTTCGTGAAGATAGTATACGATAAATAATTGAAACTCTTGTAGTCAGTCAAGTGAGCGATGTTCTTCATCTTTTTTTTTTTTTCACTCTCGCATGTCTATTCGTCTTCGTTTATTTATACCAGATTTTTTTTTTCCCAGGCTCTACCAATAATTCAAACAGAAACTTCCCACTCGAATCTTAAAATTCTTTTTAATCCAGGAGGGTGGGAGGCAATATCTCCGGCACTTTAGACAAAATGGCTAAAACCACGCCGTCGGCCGTGACTCTAGCCAAATAACCTATGATCACGCCGCCGGGGTTCTAGACAAAATTGCTAAACTCACGCCGTCGGCCGTGACTCTAGCCAAATACTCTACGATCACGCCGCCGGTGTTCTAAACAAAATTGCTAAAGTCACGCCGTCGGCCGTGACTCTAGACAAAATGGCTAAAGTCACGCCGGCGGAACCACAGCTATATAGAAACAATCCATACACACACAATACAGACGCACTCGACATCAAAGTGATATCATTGGTCCTTTTCGTGGCAGCTTTCCAACGAGGCAAGAAAACAGACACACAGCGACATGATTGGTTCTTTCCCTCAGATCCGACCAATCATGTCGCTGTGTGTCTGACACCTTAATTTCTTGAAGTAGGCTTCTTTCTAGAATGATTAATCGAATATCTGCGTTTTCGTTTATGTATCAGTACATGATACCGATATGAAGTTTGATGTATAATATCGAGCCTTCGAATAGATAGACGCAGAGGCGACGGTAGTCTCGTTGCGGCTAGAGCGTGGAACTAGTAGTGGGTTCGGGGCTTGTCGAGTGTCTTCGTCTCTTCGTACCCCGGGTTGGTCAGCAGTCTATTGAACATGGCCGAAAACAATGGCAATGGTTATTGAGTTAACTTTGTTGTATTCCGATCTGACTTGTCAATACAGAGAAAATTGTGCCACCCTAAAATTACGAGGCTGATACATATCGGTGACGAACATAACCAGGTGAGTTATAAGCCCGCGGCGAGTACGAGAGGCCCGATTTATACTCTATACATTTTCTATTCCTGTTATTGAACACCTATTCCTCTGCTATGTATACGAATACAGCGGCGAGTTTTTAACAATCGACAATCATTATCCCAGAATTTTTATATCCTCCAAACACGTGGGTGCGGTGAGTTTGATCAGCTACTTTAACCCTACAAATACCGTCAGCCATTTATCGACCCTGATGAATCCTGTTGCTCAATTTTTATTGCGATATTTTCCCCAACCTCCTCCTCTGACTTTTCAATCCTCCTAAAACACGGATCAAATCTTTTCAGCAAAGTGTTACAAGTCGCCCATTATGCGTGGAAGGTATCCCTCGACGGACCGTTCCTCAGCCATGCAATACTAGAGACGGAGGGGTGGAGACTGTTCGGTCGATATAAGGTGAGGTTTTAAGCGGCGATTTCACTCGCGCCCCTTAAACTGGATCAATTTCATACTCTCGTTCTCTGTCTAGGTGGACATTGGGGTATTATGGCAACTGCTATTCAGAAGAATGGCATGAAACATTTAACTAACGGGGGATTGAACCACGTCGATAATGTTAATAGCATCGACAGGCCGGGCATACACCCTGCTGATAGCAAGGATGTCA
Organism: Euura lappo; assembly: GCA_018257835.1. Lineage (NCBI taxonomy): Eukaryota > Metazoa > Arthropoda > Insecta > Hymenoptera > Tenthredinidae > Euura > Euura lappo. Next base: position 243,445 of record JAEUYN010001542.1, on the reverse strand, counting down.
TGCTCATGGAGGAACAGGAACAGCCTGAGATAGAAGAGGCGGAGATGGACGCACCTGAGATTGATATCACAATTAATAACGTCGTATGCAGTTTTAGCGTCAGGTGCCATCTGGATTTGAGAAAAATCGCCCTTGAGGGATCAAACGTCGAGTATCGCAGGGAAAACGGGGTGAGTTTGAGCCCATTTTGCCTTCGATGTATCAATTTTTCCCTCAAGAACAAAGAAAACGCTTCAATCTTAGCTTTCAAGCTACAAATTCGCTGATTTTAATGTGACTTTTGTTCTCCAGATGATAACGATGAAGTTACGCCGGCCTTATACAACCGCGTCGATATGGTCCTCGGGCAAAGTTACTTGCACAGGGGCGACGAGCGAAGATCAGGCAAAGATTGCGGCCAGACGTTTCGCCCGTTCGTTACAGAAGCTCAAATTCAAAGTAGATTTTCATAATTTCCGGGTGGTAAACGTCCTGGGAACCTGCTGCATGCCTTTCGCCATTAAAATAACGTCCTTTTCCGTGCGATATAAAGACACAGCGGAGTAAGTTCACTCGATTCACCCGATACAACCGTTTTGTGTGGATTATTCATGACTCTTCTTCAAACTCCATACAGCTACGAACCTGAACTTCACCCCGGAGTAACGTATAAACTCGCGGACCTCAAAGCCACGCTCAAGATATTCTCGACGGGAAGCGTCACAGTCACAGGTTCGTATTGTTTGAATACTTCGAGGGCGCCGTTGTAGAATTTTTAGATCTCAAGATCTGATTTTCTCTTTTGTTAAAAATTTTCATTAACTCTATTTTAATATTGAACCGAAGCACCGAGCGTGGCGAAGGTCCAGGCAGCGATCGAGTACATCTTTCCACTAGTCTACGAGTTCAGAAAGGAAAGAACAGCGGAGGATCTGTTAGCCCTGCAAATGAAAAAACGTGGCTTAGCAGCGAATAATAAACGTGGTTCAGGGAATGGGCGCGGAGAACTTTTACGAGACGCCGATCCAGTGTTGGACGAAGACCAGGTAGCGTCAGAGGACGAGGCTGAAGCCAGCGACGCTAGCTGGAACTGACGTGTTTTCTGTTCTCTGACAATGTCGCGTCGAATAATAATAATAATAATTAATTGATAATATCAAAGTGACAAGAATGAAAAAAAAATGAATTAATAATCGAATATCATAAACGAAAAAAAAAACTTAACGATTCTATAACGAAATGAAGGAAGAAATGTACTGGAATTTCATTGATTCATTAACTATAATAATGATAATAATTTGTGTATAAAAAGAAACAATTTCCAAGAAGGAGAAAAGTTCGAGGAGGACGAAAGCGAAAAGAAAAGTGCGAAGGTGTTTAATCAGGTTTCTCTCCCCCTCTCCAGGGCCTATCATTATTCTCGTCTATAATTATTAATTTTTATTATCAAATGATTTCGAGCCAAAGTGTGAAAAGAAAAGAGAAAAAAAACACAAAAAAATATAATAAAATAATTAAAATTAATGTTAGGATAGATAAGAGATGGATAACAAACAAAAAAAAGAAAAAGAACAATGAAAAAGGAAAAGAAACAACCCGAGGATAGTTCTAATTAGAAATTTGTTGTCTTCTAGTTTTTCTTTCTTTTTCATCGCGAGTCGAAGATTGCGATTCAATGAAAATAATTAACGGAGTTTTTTTTTTCTTTTGTTTGTTGAAAAGCGAACTTTATAAACCGATTATCGGAGATCGGTTGTACATACCTATTATCTTGTATTCTTTTATCTCTTTTTTTTCAACTCCCCCCCCCCCTGTGCATCCTAGGATTATAAGACGGAGATAATCGCGTTATTATATCGATAGATAAGAAAAAATATTAATATTACGAAATTGATTATGGGAAGACAAAAGAAAAAAATATGGTACTAATAGTAATGACATAGTCGCGTTTATTGTGTGTGTGTGTGACGAAGAGTAAATTTTTTCCTCTTACGATATAATTTTTTAAGACTTCGTTCACTCAGTTATCATTTATTTATAATAATTTTCATTAAATTTTCTTTTCCCTTAAAATAGTTGGAAGAAGAAGAAAAAAAAAGAAAGAAAGAAGTTTAATCTCAAGAAATATTCATCGATCAATACCATATTTTTTTCATACTTTCATATATTCTGTTTTCTCTCATCATGTCTCATCAAATGTTCACATTTTCATAATCATCATGTTTAGATATTATTATTATTATTATTATTATTATCAATCATCGTCATCCATCAATCGTCGTAGTAAGATCAGTGTTTGTTGAAGAAGAATTTTTTTTTCTTTGCTAAGAAAAAACGAACGAAAAAGAAAATAAAAAATAAAAGACTTATACTACAATAAACTATAGTAATCTGTAGTAGTGGGTTGTTTGAATATAGATATAGAAAAAAAAAATGAAAGAAAGAGAAGTCATTGATAAAGAAACACAAAAAAAAAAAACTACTTCGTGTATTTTCATCATCGAAAAAATTAATTGTGTTTGTGTGCGTTTTTTTTTTTAATTTTTTTTTTTAATATCACTATTTATTTATTATTATTATTACTATTATTATTATCACGATCATTTCTTTTCCTTCTTTTTCTTTTTCTTCGTATTCTTATTTTTATTGAATTCCTAGACTCGATCGTCTATGAAAAAACAAAGAAAAGAAATCATGAATATTAACTGAACTCAAATAATTGAAACGGAAACACTGAAACTAGAATAATCATGAAATACTCCCTTAGTTATTTTTTTATTTTTTTGTTAACAAGAAACGAGAAAAAGTATAACAAGGGTTTACCTGTTTCCTGTGTCGTAATACTTTAATTATATTTTGTCTCTCATTTTTATTCTTAATTTTTTTTTTGTCTTCTCCTACTTTCTTCTTATTTCTATGTATCGAATAGAATATTATTTTACCTATAAATACACATATAATTATAATCGTATACTATTATACTTACATAGTGCCAAAGATGATAAAGAGAGACGTGGAAAAGGTGAATACCTTTTTTTCCCCCTCGTTTTACAGAAAAGTTATGATAAACTGATTTTTTTTTTTCACAATTTTTCACCTCTACGTTTTACGATTGTGAATTTGTCACATGAAAATGAACAAATCGACGAATACATTGAAATTAACAATATGAATTTAATTAGTTAATGAATTTTAACTAAAATTAGTTAAACGTGATACTATTTTCTTTTTTTCATTTTCACAATCTTTTATTTATTTTTTATTTTTTCATTATAACATGTAGGTTGATTCCAGAAAAAAATCTAATCCATGTTTATCCAAGTTTTAAAACAAATCGGTTTTCTTGAGCCACTTTTTATCTATAATATTCAGAGAGTTGGATGAAAATTATACACATACACACGCACACACGTATAGAATGAAATTGAATTATTTGTCACTAGAAAGAAAAGAAAAAAAAATCATAAGAGAAAACAAAAAAGAATTTAATTCCACTCCGATATCGTATATAGATAGAGATTAGCTAGATAAACGAATAATTCTATATACATATAGATATATAATGATACATATTGGCTAGGTATAATTGATATTATATAAATAAAAATTAGAATATAAAAATAAATTTCGAGCAATAATAATTATCATGTTTTTTTTTGTTTTTTTTTTCTTTTTTCTGTTCATCATCCGTTTCATGTAGACGAATATAGTTGATCTTCTGAGAATTAATTAGTTAATAATTGAATACATGTGAAAAGTGAAAAGGAGAAAATTATGTAACAACTGCATTGAAGGAAAGCCAAAAAGGAAAAAAAGATTTCTTATTCATCGATTTCCTATCATACTACACACATATATACATCAAAGAGACTGTAAATATATAGACACATACATACGTGGAATATTTATTGTTAGTATTTTCGCTCGAGGTTTTAGTTTAATTTAAAGGGCTTTAGGCCGATATTCTAATTAGCTGTTAATTTATTATTTATAATTTCGTATTTCGTATTTAGAATATGAAAGTAGACAAAAAGAAAAGAAGAAAATAGAAACGATACATATAAAAAAAAAAAAGAAACGATCGATCGATTTGAAATTCGTAAAATTTATTTATGTTCGATGTGTGTAAGTATGTTGATGTATAACTGAATATAAACCTAAAAACTATATACTCTACTATGTAGTAGCTGTCTATTCACACGACGTATAATACTATTATTATTAATTATTATTTTTATGAATTTTCTATGCAAAAATTATGGTTATTATTATTATTATTATTATTGTTTGGTTTATGAAAAAATCGTTTCAAGGATTTCTTTTTTTCTTCCATAAATGCGAAGTAAAAGAGAATCTTGAAGAGAATGTTGAATGAATGAAGATAAAAAAAATAAATAACTACAATTTTTTTTTCTTTTATCATATCGAAGAGTTCTGTCTGCTATTTATACGTAGAATGATGAGTAAAATTGAAACTTGATAGAGTGAAAGAGAAGAAAGAAAGGAAGCGAGATAATCAATGAGAAATATACTCGGTATACGTGAATGCATGATTTACGTATACGTACTACGTACCAGAAGTTGAAGGAAATATTTAGTTACACATAATGCGTAATTCGAAGAAGCAAACCTCATCACTGCCGTATTTTTTACCGACTGCGTAATAACATACTTATTGTAATACATAATCACAACATATTACATGTAATAATAATAATAATAATAATAATTAAGGAATTAATTATTGAGATAATTAAAGCCGGAGATTTAAATCAAAATATCTGTTGATTCCGTTCATTTTTTAATCCAACCTAATGAAAAAGGATTTCTATCCTTTTTCAGCCTCTTGAATGAATATATACTTTACTCGTTGACTCAATTTTCAGAGACAAAAACTTTACTTTTTTTGTTTTAATTTGTTCCTATACTTCCAAGTGGAAAAATTCTAGATCGTATCGAACCATTGTGTTATTTTTATTAAATTAACAAAAATTGTATTCATGTCACTATGATACATTTTATTTGATTATCTTCTAAATCGAAAATAAATTATTATTATTATTATTATTATTATTATTATTATTATTATTATTATTATTATTAATGTTATCATTATCATTATTGTATTAATTATATATCGTTGACGTAATTTGAAATTAAGGCAATGAAGGAGATGGAGAAGAAGAAATTTGATTAAATGATAAAAATCGCACTTATGATATCCATACGTTGCTATACCGCTAAAAATAATACTATATCACCTGTGCAGCTATAAATATCATATCCAATAATAATAATAATGATAACAATTAGACAGGGTGTCCGATTTTAATAATAACAATAATAATAATAACAATAATTAACAAATAACTGAAATGAAACGAGATGGGTGAAAAAAAAATTGGAGAATGATAATAAAGAAACTGATTAATAAATAAAGATTGATTATCATCGTCGTCGCCATCGTCTTTATCATCGTAATCGTGATCGTAATCGTAACCGTATAATAACGTTATATCTTTGATATTATAAAATTCCTGAGATTAATATTTATAGTAGATAATGAAAGAGAGTACATTATATACGTGAGAGAAAGTGGATAAGCTTGTGTTAAAAATTGATATACATACCTTATATATGTATATTACATATATATGAACCCTGTATACATTCAATTATACCTACCATATAACTATAAATCTGCATATATCCATTATAGCATGTAGCCTTCTATTTATTATAAATAGCGATGAGACATGAATGAAGGAGAAACAGAATAGAAAAATTTGAGAATGAAACTAAGAACAATTGAAAACAATGTGAAATAAATATAAAGCAATTTTGTTACACTATGTGCGCAAGCCTTTAAACGACGGTGCATTAATTAGGGTATGTATACCATGTATGTAATAATGTAATGTAATATGTATAGTAATGAAAAACAAAAGTAAAAATAAAATGAAAATGACAAAATAAATCAAATGTATAAAATATAGTACAACCAAGTTGATAGTTACGTGGGTTTATATGTATGCATGTATTTATAGCGATAAAAGATGAAAAGGAAGGGAACAAGTGAAGATTTAATCATCTGCTTGATTTCAAACTATATAATCTTGGAATTTTTTGGGACAGAATCTAAATCGCAAACTTGAGGTAAAAATATAGGCACCTATAAAATATACGATAATTATTGAATAATAATATAAATTAGAAAATCATTGTCAATCCGCGTGACTTTTATATAAACCAATTTCATTTCTATGATGGCATTTAAGGGATTTAAAAATTTGTCTAAAAACTCATTTTTTTTTTCTTTCATGTTTTATTTTTCTTGAAAATGTTGATGGAAAAGTAATTCACAACAGCCATTACCTACTATAGTATAGAAAACGTTAATCATATGGCTTATTTATTATTTACGTCAAATAATAAAACGTATATAGGTATATACAATCACTTTGATCTAGTGTTTCAAAAGGTGCTGGAGCCTGTCTTCGTTGAGGGCTATGAACAGCATCAACATACCGCCGGAAACTATCCCCGATAGCTGAATCAAAATTCCATGTATTTTGCCATCGGTCTTCACGTACGACATCATCTCAGGCACCTACGGTGACATAAGAGTGGTTCAAATTAGGAATGGCAAAAAAAATGATCGATCAGCTTTTTCTCATTACTCTGACCCAAAATTTCACTATGAATGTGAATTTTGTTTCTCAATGGAATACAGATTTCTAGTGATTTCTCAGTGACGGTCTTAAAAAAAATCAATATGAGACGAAATTATTATGTCTAGATGCGAAAATATTCGATATTTGTACAACATTTATACTTGAAATTTTGTTCACCGATTAATCGATGCATTGATTATTTTTGGACTAATAAACGGCCATCCCTAGTTCCAAATTTATTACCAAATTTCCCAAAGCTATGTAGAGAAATGTTCCAGCAGTGACTGCGTATATCCAGTGAGTAACGTGTCCGAATTCACCGAGCCAGACTCCGAACCCAGCGCCGATGAAACTCACTCCAGAATTCATGAGGTTGAATAAAAGAGCGCGTTTGATGCTCATGCCAGAGTTAATCAGCACCGCAAAGTCCCCTGAGGAAGGAAACACCATTGAACTCATCATTGAGCCGAAAATCCGTGATCACGTATCCACGACGTGGCATCGCGATCAAGGAAATTTTTTTTATCGATACGACACAAAGGATAAATTTTTCATTGATGCTTGAAGTATGCGAAGTACTTTTTTCTAATCGATTCAATCATTGCTCTGATCAAGGGGACCAGTACAGCGGGATTCAACAAATTCTCCATACTCCAAAAGTCATTAATATCTTGTCCAAAGTTCATTACACATCGAAAAATGGACTTTTTCAAAAATCACTTGTAAGGTTTCAGGCACACGGTTGATCCGATTACAGTGGGTTCTCGTTATAAGAGTCCTCGTTATAAGAGTTTTCCCCTTCGTTCCGTTTTTATAGCTTCCCCCACTCTACCTGCGTACGTATTGTATTCTAACTTTGGCTCGGACTCCTCGTTATAAGCTACCATGCGACCCGTGCTTTCGAGGCAGATGGTGGGGGAACACTCCAGCGACGGATTTCTTGGAATCCTATTCCCCTGTTCCCCCGATCACTGTGTGATGTCACTCGACGTCTCATTTTCTTCGGAAAGCAATCCTTCATCGTGTGAATGAGGGAAATTGATTTGTTTGGAATTTGAATTTGTTGAATCACGCTGTACTGGTCCGCTTAATCAGAACAGTGATTGAATCGATTAGAAGAAAGTACTTCGTATACTTCAAGCGTCCCAGGTTCCAGTATCGTATCTATAAAAAATTTCTCCTCGATCGAGGTTAACTTCAGCGCACCAAGTTCGTGCGGCAACTCGTGACAGAATACTGCGATCGTTGTCGCAAGTCCAGCAACTGGGTCACTGGCGAAAGAAGCTCCGATGGCCAGACCGTCGGTCAGATTGTGTAGCCCGTCACCAACGAGGACCAGGACGGCCAGAGACGAACTAGAGCCTTCCGGAAGCCCGTGGGAATGACCGTGGGCGACTTCCTCGTCTTTTTGGGGGTTGCAGGTGGACCTCAGTTCCACGGACGCTTCCGTGCCGTCGGTGGGAAGTTTTTTTCTCTAAAATCGACGCAATTATTGAACTCGTGATGGATCAGACGAGGGGGGATCCAGGCGCGATTCTTACCCTGGACGACCTGACCAGCGTGAGGAGTGATTGTATAGCGTAGAAAAATACAATAGCCATAAATGTGGCGGTGCATATCAAAGCCCCTCTTTCGTGATCGGTTTCCTCTGAAAGCAGAGCCTAAAAATTATAACACGATCCATGTTACTACGATTGATTGGTCGCTCGGGGGCAGACGGCGGATCCTCACGTATTCGACCAACTCGGGACCAGGAGACCTCCACTATTAAACTACCTGTGTCTAGCCCTATACAGCTAACTTCATTCAAGAGGCTTAGACTGTACAACATGTTCCTTGGAACACAAAACAGCATTCAGACAAAAATATCCAGCTCTCTGTGACTGATATTTTTCGTGGCCACTAAGATCATCGCAATTGGACTTCGGTTATATTGCAGTGTTGGTACCGAGCTGCTTCACTTACGTAAATTTTGAGGGGTAGGTATCCCCTTCTTTCCACGTTCATGCGCAGTAAAATCACTATCTTGGCAGTGTATAACCTCAAACTCACCCACCACGGTGTGTGACGTCATCATGGAGGCTGGGACTCGCGGAAAAATTGAAATACATGAAGCTCCGAACTTTGTGCACATAAAGTTTATATAAGCGGGGTCCTACTGCCTGTGGGAGTAGGTTGTAACCATTCAAAAGTAAGAATAAGAATATGCAAAAGAAGATCGTGGTTTGGGCCCAAGGTGTCGAATAGTCGAGGTTCCACCGTATGGCGGATGATGAACTCACGTGCGGTAGCAAATGTAGCAGAGCATCACCCCCGAGAGTTCCTACGGCTAGTGAGACCAGGAAGTGAAGGAATGATCGTCGACGAGTCAGCTTGACCATCAGCACTGCCAAAAGTCCGACGGAACTTATGACCGCGATTGCCAAGGTCGCGTGGAGCCAGGCTGAAAGAAGATATTCGAAGATGATGAAGGTGAATGAAGACGCGGTCTTCGCCGACTCTCACCTTCACCCTGCGACGCAACTCGTCGATCAGGAAGTCCTGATGGGGCTTTTGCAGGAACCGCTGTTACGCTGCAGGCCTTTCGGTCCAGTTGTTGCACTATCGCTGGACATAGGTGCATAAAACGCGACGGCGTGATGGTTACCGAGTGATTCGGTCGTAGCCCAAAAGTGTGAAGAAGAGCTCGGGGCGAGAGGCACAAACCATCGTCTACCTCTTCTTCTGTAACTTCTTGTGTCTGCTTCGGAGCATCTGGAGCGAAAAATATCGGTCATTCTACCACCGTGCTTGAACTGGCTTCAGTTGACTTCTGCTGACTCCAAGTGACTTTGGCTGACTTCAAATGGCTTCAACTGACTTTTCGGCAAGGTGTACACCTGACCTGACACACGTGTAGCCTTCGTCGGAAGCCTTAAGGTGGCTGTTTGCGCGATTACGATTCGTAAAAACACTTGAGAATCTCTTAATCCAGTTTATTATCGCCGTTATACGACGAAGCTATCACGCGTTTGCAGACAGTTTAATCGCGTTGCGCAATTTATAGGAGAATAGCCTCACCGTTAACTCCGGCGCTTCTTTTAACGATCGTTGATGCCGCGAAATCGCCGGCTTTTTCAAACACTTCATCGGCCTCGGAGAAGTGCGCCGCCTCCTGGGAACTCACGTTTACACTGTTGAGGTAAAGGTCGGCTATTTCCTTAGGACCGTGGCGGTGATCGTGGAGTTTCAACGCGTCGTGGACATCCTGAAAGGAGCCATTTATACGGTGCATCGAAACGCTGTGTTCCTTGTCGAAAGACAGTCTGCCGAGTCCTAGATTCTCAAGAAGGTGCTCGAAGCCCTGAAAGAGGACGAAGATGGAAGTGAGTTGGAGCAAGTCCGAAGTGTGATTCGCTCCAAGGTCATACCTCGAAAGTGATGATACCCTCGTCTCCATACTTGTTGAATATTTGTCTCAGGAAGTATCTGTGATCGTGGAAGCCTGGGGAGTCGGTTTCCTCAGCGAAAGAACACGTGTAACACGTGGTCAAGGTAAAGAATACGACGAGGCACACGTTGCAGGATTTCATGTTCGAACGATGAGTTGAAAGCCACTTTTTAACACTCAACACGACTTACAGTCTCGACTCAACGTTAGCTAGACCAGTTGACACATCGTCGTTGTACCGTTTGTTTGGGCTTCTTCTGTTATCGGCAAGGTTCGAATTTACACTGCGTGACCGATACTGATACACTGAACACAGTTACGCTCGATGGAACTCACAACGATCTTGATAGGCCCATCGATGATTAATGGAGTGGGGTATGAGGAGCTCTGGACTGACAACCATATATTTCTCACCCACATTTAATCTAAAATTCTCGAGATTATCCAACCAAGTTATAACTCGGAATCCAAGAACCCTCCGATGCGCAGTACCTACTGCACCTTCTGGTATCATCATCTCGTGCGTAACGCAGACTTGCTTCACAGTCCAAGTGATCATACCCGATTATCTCCGATTAAGCGTTTCCGTTGACGTTGACGTACGTATGTACATACCTATGTAGGTAGTACATTGTATTACTGGGTTGTTTACACTGGAGCAGATGTTATTTTCGCCAGACGTTGTCTAGCCTCCAGCACGCAGTACAACTCATGAATACTAACGGAGGAAATTTTCTTTTAATCGCTCCGTGGTCAAAGTCGAACGTATATTCGGTCTTGAAGCGCGTTTGTGATAGAAAAAAATGTTGTTCGATACATGCGTGTGAAAGTTATTTTTCCACTCGTGAGATTGTTGCCCTGGCGAACCTCGTGCTCGTGCAAAGACAGACCTTCCACACTTGTATCAAAATACAGATATTCTAATCCTTGTTTGATTGCGAGCTATTCATGAATCACATGATGTTTTCACAAATCGAGTGACGCATGTCTACCAGATGTCTGATCCATGGCGATTTAAATGTCTCGTTACAATTACGTTGTACAGGGTGGAAAGAAATGATTGGTTGCCACACCGCCAGATGATTCCACAGACCACAGCTCGAGCTTGGCGAATACCTCGGAAAACATACTAAAATTGATCGTTCCCTTGGAAATTAAGATGAAACTTTTTCGTTGGTCTGAAAAATTCTACTTACCGAGAGGAATGAAAGTCTCAAGGGTTATGTGTCGCAAATGAGCCTAAATTCCTAATTATCTTTTACTTCGTGATTTTAGCCCGCGATGAAGGGTTTGGAGACTTTTGTTCCTGTCGATGAAGTAGAAGCTTGCAAACTTCTTTTTTTCAAAGTGTCAATTCCCTACTGAAAATGTTGATGTGATAAATCATATAATGTTATCAGCGGAATCATCTCGTCATTTATCATATGATTTATCTTGTGAATTTGACCAAACATGTGGAAAATCATATAATAATTCATGTATGCATGACTCATCAGATATATTATAAAACAAATTACGTGATGAACTATATGATTTACCATATGATTTTCCATACATTATATCTGCTGATGCGTGCCTGTATGATTTATCATGTGATTTTTTTTTACACATTCTTCCGAAATCACAAGGTAAATCATATGATGAATGACATCATGATTTCGCTCATAACATTATATGATTTATCACATCAACATTTTCAGTAGGGTTTTGTTCGATGGACATCACTGTGCACTTATTTTTATTGTAATCTATTGACAATTACACAAGAGATTGGATCGTCTGCGTATCTACAGGAGCCTGTCATTCATTAACCAAATAAAATTTGAGGAAAAATGTTCGATTGTGTTTATACAGGAAATTCGATGCTGGTTAGTTTTGACTGTCATTTTAGCCTTGTTGTTTTCCTAATTCGATATCTCTTCATTGCAGTTGCATGATACACCTATTTGGAAAGCTATTCGAAGGATATGTAATATCTTATCGCTCGTAGATGAAGATTATTCATCTATTTGTATCTTCGATAATAATGCTTGTTGATTTTTTTTTCTCATTCGATAAGAGTAATCGTTTCACCTCTGCAGTAAACTTTTTATATCGAGCTACTACTCGCTCAGGGATTAACGTACAAGTGATTGTAAACGAGTTGGAGGGATTTCTGAATAATTTCATTTGATTTCGAACTAATACTGAGCAATTTCCAAACATTTTATAAGAAAATTTTCAAACGCAGGTATCCAGCGATTTTGACTCCCGTATAATTCCATGAATTTTGAGGATCGGCATATCAAACGACTCAAAATCACTTTTAGTACAGTGAAAAGCTGATTAGCTATATTTCAATAACTAAAGTATAAGACGACTTATAGACAAACTTTATTGGTTGACTCATCACTTGAAATAATAATCTACTTCCAAAGGAGAAAATAATTTATTGCGGATTGCGAAGCCGGTGTAGAAACACATATCATTTTACAGCGGAAATTTTCTTTTTTATCCTTCTGTTTTATTAGTTCTATTTATCATGAATCCATGTGAAAAATTTTTTATCGTGACAATCGTGATGGACAACCGCATTGTATATTTATACAACTATGAGTACTCGACCTCTCCGATACATGGTATAAATCATCTAGTACAGTTACGACCATAGGCGTGCGCAGCATTTTTCATTAGGGGGGGCAGGAAATATAAACCCCCCATATTTTTGTTACAAAACCAATTATTTGAGTATTCCATTTCGGCATTGACATATTCAGAATTTTTTTTGCCCAGATTTCATTTCCGAACATTAGAAGGGGTGGCCGCATTAGGGGGGGCGACCGCCCCCCCTGCCCCCTCGTGCGCACGCCTATGGTTACGACGAAGAAGTTTCGTTTAAAAATAAACGATTCAAAAACCTCGATTTTCCGTTACGCTGTTAGAAAAATTTGGAAAAAATTTTACATGCATGTACGGGTCCCAGTAGGTCCACTATATACCTATTTGTGTTATTTTTATGTCGATATAACACAAATTTATATCATTTTAACGTCAAATATGTAGTTTATGAGCCAGCCTTCGAACTTCCCGTTATTTATTTCGTTTTCAGCTGTTTTGAATTTTGCAAATCTGACCTCAGATTCTTGATCAGCGGTTCAAAAAACCTAATTCAAGTACCAATTTTCATCCAAAATCGAATGTTTTTGGTTTATTTGCAGCATATCGAATGCGCCAGATTAAAATTTCGCAAAACTGACTTCAGATTCGTGATCAGCGATCAAAAAACCATATGGTACTAAATTTCATTCAAATCCGTTGTTCCGTTTTCAAGGTATCGTCATTTTTACTGTATTATTCAGAATTTTGTTATTTAAATGATACGAAAAGTAGGTACTGAACCGATCAAAGCCAAAATCTAATCAGTTACAAATTGAGAAAAGCAGCGTTGATTGAGCCCAATTTGATCGACTTCAAACTGAAAATAGTCGAAGGTGATTCCCCGGGTCTGAAAACGCGGAGATCCAGTGAAAACTCAACTTCTCATTTCCGGGTTGATTACAATAACTACATTTTTTCTCTGTAAACGGGAGGTTGAAAATATTGAAATCAATATAACATTTTCGGTGGTCCTGTTTTGACACTTTATTTCCAGCAGTGTACAGATAATTGAATAAATAATATGTTCGATAGTTCTAACATAGTTGGAGTACGTCTCCGTTTCGACCGATCACGTGACCTCCTAAAAATGTTATGGATAGATTCCTAGTGATTTTGCAACATTTCCGATTACTGGAAATGACTTGAATCATGCAGAATCACTCGGGATTCCCCCGATTCTAGGAGCTGATGCTTGAATGCTTCAGATGTTTTTCGGGATGCCGCGTGACAGGCCATATCATGAGATGATTCACAATACCATCATGTTTAGGTGATCAGTTTAACACTGGTTCCTATTAAAAAAAAAAAAAAATAGCGTCATGTCTCATATTCACAATTAAAGTGTCCAAATGCTCATTTTTCGATTCTAGCGAACTTCAGATCAACGAGTTGATTATTTTGCTCGAATCCAGTGGAACACGATCTTCAAAACACTCGCAGCTACCTTCACATCACACTTTCAGTCGATCATAGATCGCAGCAGCATCGGCACCGGCGGCGTCATCTGTCTGAAAACCTGCGGACCCGAACAACATCGATAACACATTCCAAGAATTTTTCATACCACAAAAAAGTCTACCGCCGTGCATCGAGCTTGAGGCTTGAGCCGCAGTGAAGTATAGTTCGCTAGACGGGACAGACGCCCCCACGCGAAATTAAACCGTCAACAACGATAAACAATGATGAGAGAAAGTCTAGTCGTCCTTCTACTACCCGCATTGTTTCGTAAGTTATCGATCAAACAAACTGAAAACTATAGTTGAAATTGTGCTCATACAGACCAATAAAAATAAATAAATAAATAAAAATAATATCTGGTAGAATCGGATAAATTTATTTCGCCCCTTTAGTACTTCTGCAAGCAGAAATTGCGGAGAGTGGTGCGTTTCGATCGTTCCGGGGGGGCGGAAGGAGCTACAACGACAATCAACAATATCGAGCGAACAATTACTACAAGACCGGTAACGTCGCTGGCGGTACGATCGGAGGGGGCGACCGTTCCCCCAAGTCCGAACAACAGACGTCTAGCAATAAGGGAAAAGGAAAGGAACCCGGTATCTCGGCATGGGGAATAATCGCCGTTGTAGTCGGTGTTATTCTCCTCGGTACCGGAGGCTATTACGCGTTTGTTTTTTATCCTTACTTGTGCAAGACGCAAAGGAGCTACGACATGATCGAGCTCACGGACGTCTTATGACTATGCGTGCCCTGAATGCTGCTATCGAAAATCAAAGACAAAAAATTCCATACGCAACTCGAGGCAATTCATACACTGAAGAAATTTTCTTCCAGTATATGCATCGAGTGTGAATCATTGACTCGTTCGATCATCATAAATTAAGCTCATCTAATCCTAAAGACTGAAACGCGTTGTTTCAACGTTAGAAATATATAAATGTCAAGAGCACGATCATGATATCAATTAGCGATAGGGACATACGAAATTGTATTTTTCCACACGCCGTGCGTAAAGTTCGATTTTACGCACGCAAGCGTGCGTGTAATCGGACTTTACGTGCGTTTGTGATGAAAAATTTTGTTCGACACATGTGCGAAAGTTGTTTTTCGACTCGTGAGATTGTCAACCTCGCTTTGCTCGGGCGACAAACCTCCCACTCGTCTCAAAACAAACCTTTCGCACTTGTATCGAAATATACTATTTCCGGACGCCGTGCGTAAAGTTCGATTTTACGCACGCAAGCGTGCGTGTAATCGGACTTTACGAACGTTCGTGATGAAAAATTTTGTTCGATACATGTGCGAAAGTTGTTTTTCGCACTTGTATCGAAATATACTATTTTTACTATAGACAATCAACTCTAGCTGATATACTTACAATTAATTATACTCACTTAAGTAAAACTAAGAACGAACGTCCAACGAATTTCGCCTTTCGAATGAAGATGAAGAAAATAGAAATAAAAATCACCGAGGGAGTGACACAAACAAACATCAGGCAGCTTGCATAATTTTATATACTCTAAGGAATTGAGAAGAGAATTAAATTGTATTATTATTAATTATTACATGTATTAAACGTAAGATTGTAATATAGGTAAACAAAGATGACAATTCGCCACGTTTCGCAATTTTTGCGAGTGATAGGAGCACGAAAAAACCTTAACTTATATTCGGAAGAATAAAGTATTGTATTTTTGGTTTCCGTGCGCAAAGAAGAATATTTCGAAACAATATCATCTTCGCGAGTAAAAATAATGATAAAAAAAAAAAAATTACATTTTGTACTTAAATAGTAGTAGGTCCCGGAAGTATGTAATTATGATCTCATTCTAATTCTCAGTATAATTAACGAATTAGATAATGATGCAGTTAAAACTTTCTTATCTCTTATTACTCAGAGGTAAGCTTTTAGCTCAGCTCAATTATCGTTACACACACACATACACACTGATCACGAGTAAATTTGAGTTCAGCAGTGGCAACTAAACGACGTATCCGATTACTTTAAGATTACCGATTAGTATTCTTCTTTCTTTTTTTTTTTAGTATCTATACGTAACTATATTCAATATTTTATAACGATGCAATATACTCGTCGCTGGTAACTCATGCACAATGAATTTAAGCTTTTTATATATTATTATATATTATAATTATTGAAAAATAAACTAAGATTGCCTTCATCATCATTTTTTTTTCTTGTTTTTCATAATGTTTCCGTGTTGTAAAGAAAAACAGATTCTGATTCAGAAGGAAGGAAGCTGCACACGCAGTGTGTAAACATTTCAATGTGAAATTTATTATTTTCATAAAAAAGAAAAGACAG
Organism: Euura lappo; assembly: GCA_018257835.1. Taxonomy (NCBI): domain Eukaryota; kingdom Metazoa; phylum Arthropoda; class Insecta; order Hymenoptera; family Tenthredinidae; genus Euura; species Euura lappo. The sequence continues at coordinate 226,938 of JAEUYN010001542.1, read as the reverse complement.
TAATATTTCCGTTAATATAGGTAGTTATTGTAGGTAATGCATCGTGTATTTTCGTCGATCACTATTAACAAATATTACAATCATCAATTAATTATAACTATTAACTCTGGAAACGTAGTGTTTTCTTTTCTGCATCCATATTGGTTTAGAGGAAGACGCTTTTGGTATCATACAGGAAGTTTTTTTTTTGTAATTTAAAAATAATCATTATTCTGAACATCCTGGACGTCTATTCTTGTTATTAAAGTTAATACACATGCATAATAATAATAATGTACGAACTAAATGTTTTGTTTTTAAGTATTTACGTCTCTATAGAGATATGAAAAAGTCAATTCCCCTTTTAACGTTTTTCAAAAACACGAAAACAATAAAAGATTCTGAAAGTTTTGTGAATTTGATCCCATAGAATAATGAGAGACCCAAATTTGATCGTATTAAAATAAGGAAGCTAGAACCCGAAGGGTATAAGAAAATATCGATTCGGAATGATCAGACTCTAAGAGACGTTGCTAATCCGATAAACAACATTTACTGCTAATTTATTTCACAATTATGACTGAACTTGATGTACTGTGTCTTCGACGAGAAATTTCTTTGAGAATAAATCGTCAGTCGATTTTTGATACAATCCGTCTTTAGTTATGGGTCGAGTTTCCATCCCGCGATTATAAAGAACGTTGGAACGTTCGGGTTCTGAGATCCGTTCGCGGACTTTCCTCAAACTCGTTTTTCTCAAAAACTCTTTGCAATAATCCTAAAATCCTATGATTAAAGTTCGTCCTTTTCGTCAAGATCGACGTCACTCAAGTCTATATCCTCTTCCTGTGGCGGTTCCCCGTCTTTACCGTCCCACGGTTCGGTTTCGTATATCGGAGGAAGCTGGGCTCCCTTCAGCGGGGCAGTTCCCCCTCTTCCGTAGCTCAGGTCTCTCAAAAATTCGCTTATACCATCCTGAGAGAAGCTCCCCCTCAGCAAAGAGTACTTCATCTTTTTAACATTGACCACTGCCATAGCCGGGTAGCCGAATCCCCCGATCTCCAAGGCCTCCTCGATGTTAGGCTGCGCGCCAGCCTCAGCCCAGACCCATCCCCACATCTTCTTCTTGTACTTTTCCCCGAGAGTCTTGAGGACCTTAAGGTACCCGTTTCTGCAATTGGCCTGGCAGTCGAGAATGTGCGGTAAAACGGACACAACGCACAGCGGTTTGCTCTCGCAAGTGTCTTTAAGGCTCTTTTCGTTCGTGATCTGAATGATCTCAGGCGCTGGTATATTTTCCGCGAGTTTCTCAAGCGCCCAGTTGACTATATCGCTGCTGGTCCTTCCGCCGTCGTAGTCGGACACCGAGTCTGAGTCCTTCTTGCCAGGGGCAAAGAATTTGATCGTCGGATAACCCTTGACATCGTATTCGCTAGCCTGTAGAGATAAAAACGGTAAAAAGAATTAATTTCGACGTTCTCTGGTCTCTAGAAAGGCAGAAAAGACTCCTGACTACCTTCAGAGTGTGAACAGTAGCGTCCAAAGCTCCAAGCTTGACTTTTCCCTTCAATTCACTAGCCGCAGAGGCCCAGTGTGGCGCCAAATTCTTGCAATGTCCGCACCAAGGTGCGTAGAACTCGACTAGCCACAGGTCATCCGACTTCAGGACGAGCTTATCGAAGTTTGAGTCAGTCAGCTCGATCACATCCTTGGAATCGCCGCTCTAAACGAAAGAAAAGCAAGGATAGTGAATATTTTGTCTTGTTGACTCATCTTTCTGGTCAAAATACGAACCTTGGATCCAGAGCCGCTCTTCTTTCCTCCCAGAGCAGCGTAGGCCTTCTGTTTAGCCGCGTTGATGCCGGCGTCGACAAAAGCCTGGGCAGACCTGGCGCCCTCGTAATCGTCGGGCTTTTGTTTGTCCGAGAATATCTTAATCGTGGGAAAACCTCTGACCGCATATTTGCTAGACAGTGATTTATGCTCGTCCGCATTGACTGCTCCGACTTTGACGACACCCTGGAGGCAAGAAAGAGAAAAAACAGTCATTTTGACGAAAGCAGATTCGATTTTGGGTAACTGAAATGAAAATTTGAGATCGTACCTTCAGTGCCGTTGCAGCTTTTCCATATTCTGGAACGAGCTGCTGGCAATGGCCGCACCAGGGCGCGTAAAACTCGACGATCCAGATATTGTCACTGTCCAAAACGAGCCTATCAAAGTTGCTGGGTGTCAGGTCAACGACGTCCGAATTTGACGGGTAAAGAGCGTTCGCTCCGGCGACTAGGAGCGCGAATCCTGACGGAATAACAATAACAGACGAATAAATAAATAAGTCCTTTTCTCAAAACAATTATTAAACAGAGGATTTTTTTCCGAGAAGTTGAAACCCTTGTCGTTCTATTAGAGTGTTTGAAAAGTTACGTATGCCGAAATTGGTGAGAAACTAGAAGATTTTTACGCTATAGAAACAATTCGAGACTCTTTTGGGGTCGAAATTGTACTAAATAAACAAGAAGACCGGTTGAAAAAATGGTGAGGGTTGAATGATGATAGTTTTAGTTACCTAAATATGCGCTGATCATTTTTTATACGAGTGTATGGCGAGTGTTGGATTTTTTATCTGGTATTACACGATTGAGGAGCAACAACACTCCGTTTGGTATAGAGACACTTCCAAAGTTCAACGAGTTTCTTGAAATATTAGCTCAGTATGTACTATGTGCGGTGTGTGATGTGCGGTGCCCACTCGCGCGCCTCCGCGATTTTTCGTGGACTGCGCTGATTGGTCCACGCGTTGAAAAGCTTCCACTCAGCGATAGTGTTTTTCTTCGTACGCGGGTGTTTTTTTTTTTGTGACATTGGGGTGGCGCCAACTCGCGGCTATGTCGAGAACTTATTCTGTGTGGTAACGGAAGTTCCGCCGTTTGATTTAAATTCGATTGAGTGGAGATTTTCAGGTCTAGTGTCATGCACGTGTGACTCCCGACTTTGAATGACGTCTGAAGACTTAGAGAAGAAGCGTTTTATTGCCGTGAATTAGGTATTTTTGAAATTATTCGTTCTGAAGTAATTCTCCTTACAATGTAGTGTCGTGTTTGTAGATACAGTTAATAGAAAATTCGAGTATAATGCTGCTTGTTAAGTAAATTCTCTTTGAAAAGTATTCTCACAATATCCGAACATTCACGTTTTTACATTGGAATGAACTGTTGCAATGTGAAATTTCCTCCCGCAGGCCCACTTATATGACTTATCACAATGAAAACAGGGGAACTTTTTTTCACCCGAGTGAACCACTCCATGGTTTCGTAGGAGATCCACCCGACTGAATCTCTTTGCGCACAAGGAACATTTGAACGGCCGTTTACCGTCGTGTGTACGACAGTGGCGATTTCTGTTTTGTTTGAAAGTATATCTCTTCCCACAATAGTCACAGCTGTACGGTCGCTCCTTTGTGTGAAGTCCGATGTGTCTGATCAGAGCAGCTTTAGTCGAAAGCAGCGTTGAACATAAGTTACATTTGTGAATTCGATTTTGGCAAATTTTAATATGCTTCAGCAAGGTAACCTTTGTTTTCGATCTTTTTTTACAATAATCACATTCCCAAGGTCTTTGATCTGAATGAACCAACATGTGTTCCTTCATACTGCTAAGGTACTTGAATGATTTGTCACACAAAGAACAATCAAACTCCTTCGTTTCCAAATTCATCGAGTGTCGTTTCAGGTCTGAGGGTGCAATGGATGACTTGGCACATCGTTTAGGCTGAACTCCTGAAGTCGTAGCCGTTTTTACCTTGGTCTTCACACCTGCTGGATAACATTTAGTTCGTCTTTTTCTTGTGCGAGTCTCTTCAGTAACGGCCAAACTATTTTGCTGCAATTAATGAGTAGTTGGATCACCAAAGGATCTCAAAATATTAAATGAACATATTTTCGATTAAATGCGAAATAAATATTGATGTCCCATCTGTATACATACATCCTCTGATCCCTTTCCGCATTGGGTGGTTGAAGTCTGTTCGTTGGGTTGAGGGCTGCGGCAAGACGTCGTTGATACTTCAGGGGCACAAGTAGTCTTTTGAACAATATCAAGCGCCGATGTTCTTCCGGAATTCATATCAATCGCCGATGAATCTACTTGTTGATTTTCGTCATTGCTCGAAATCTCCTCTTCAACTGTGATGAGATTATTTGCACGGAGAGTCTCACTGGAATCCGACACTTCAGAGGAAGGTTCTAAACTTGACAAAACAAGGGTACTTTCCACAGTCGAGCCTGTTGTTGGCACTTCTTCCTCACTGGGTGTCGATTTACTGTCCGTGCCATCAATACTATGATCCAACAAGGCATCGCAGGGTGAATTGCACGATAAAGGTCGAAAATCTGTTGCAGTTTCCTTAAGATTCCCAGAAGTCAGTTCATTGGAAGTACGAAACTGCCTGTTGGCCTCTTCGACAATTTTGTTGAATTGATAACAGAGCTCAAGTTCTTCTGAGCAAAACCAGCAGATTCGTTTTGGTAAATTATCAGACTCGTTCACCTGTACAAAAAACAATAACTGTGGGATTGTACTCAAGTCACTCCCAAGATGACCTAAAAATGAATGGCCTTGGTTGTTGAAATTAATAAATGATTATAAATTACTCCTTACCACAATACGAAGGCAATACTGGATCTTTTCTGCGATATTTCCTTCTGTTTCGTGAATGGTAAAAATATCAATCATATCGTCGTTCTCGATCGCGCAAAGCCTACAGCGCAGGGATGAGGGTATATCTTTCGTTGACTGCGACATCGTAGATTGATACTTGTCAGGTATTTTCTCATAATTTATACCGTCGTTCGCTAGTTGATAAAATTCGTCTTTTACATCTATATCCATTTCATCTGCACTTTCCGACCTCTCGGAAATTTTCATTCCGTATGGTTGATGATACAACCTGCATCTGGATCGGCACAACGCGGAATTCAAGTTCCAACAGGTTTGGCAACAAATCCTCAGCTGATACAATCTGTGTTTGAAATTCTTTAACCTCGAAGAATATTCGCAGAGCGTCAGACGCAAACTACCGAGGGATTTATTAGCTTGTTCTGTTTCTTCGAGATTATCCAGTTTCCAGCTCTGGAGTAAACAATGTCACCTTTAACACTGTGACCAGTACGCGTGGTACACGCGAATGACGCTATTCGAAGGGCGCTCTGCAAATTCAAAACAAAACGCTGCGCGCGCACAGCTCTGGAAGTTAACGCAGTGTTCCGAAATCTGCTGCGGGATCTGGCTAGTTTCGGAACACATTTTTTAAATCGTCAAATTTTTACGATTACTTCCGTCTTTCGTTATCTCCGCCGTCAACTAATCTGCCAGGATTACGACTTCCAAGACTTCTAGAGAATTTTTATGCGTAATCATTCTGAGGAATTGGAGAGACTTTTAGAAAAATTCTGGAAATTGAATAAAAAATCTCGAGGCATTCCGGTTAATTAACAAGACTTTCATAGACACTAGACTTCCTAGGTATCAAATGACTGCGACAGCAAAATAACTGTCGGAGCACCTGCATAAAAAAAATGAAATAAAAAACTGCTAACGATAATGCATATAATATTTGGTAGTGACAGCAAAACGCTACGCATAGCCTGTAATGAAATAAGCTTGGGCGTTTGGAAAATAGCAATTCGGTACAATTAAAATCCAGCTCAAAGACTTCCTCAACGAAATAATCCCGAAGGGATCCAGATATTTCGAGAGGAATTCAAAAACTTCCAAAGAATTCCAATTGTTTATAATAAGATTTCCAAACGCTCGTAAAATTAGCGTACAAGGGTTCAACGTTATGAATGAAATTAAATAGATTCAGGAAAGAAGCCGTTTATTGCCGTTACTCGAGTATATTTGAATTTGCTTATTCTGAAGCAATTCTCATTACAATGCAGTGTCGTCCTTGTAGATACAGTCAATATAAAATTCGAGTATAATGCTGCTTGTTAAGTAAATTCTCTTTGAAAAGTATTCTCACAATATCCGAACATTCACGTTTTTACATTGGAATGAACTGTTGCAATGTGAAATTTTCTCGCCTTGGCCCTCTTATATGACTTATCACAATGAAAACAGGGAAAGTTTTTTTCATCCGAGTGAACCACTGCATGCCTTTGTAGGAGCTCCGCCCAACTGAACGTCTTTGCGCACAAGGAACATTTGAACGGCCGTTTACCGTCGTGCATACGACGGTGGCGATTTCTGCTTTGTTTGGAAGTATATCTCTTCCCACAATAGTCACAGCTGTACGGTCGCTCCTCTGTGTGAAGTCTCATGTGTCTGATCAGAGCAGCTTGAGTCGCAAGCAGCGTTGAACATACGTTACATTTGTAAATTGGATTTTGGCAAATTCTAATATGGCTCAGCAAGTTTCTTTTCCCTTTCAATCTTTTTTTACAATAATGACATTCCCAAAATCTTTGATCTGAATGAACCAACATGTGTTCCTCCATCTTGCTGGGGTACTTGAATGATTTGTCACACAAAAAACAATGGAACTCCTTCGTTTCCAAATTCATCGGGTATCGTTTCAGATCTGAGGGTGCAATGGATGATTTGGCACATCGTTCATGACAAACTCTTGAAGTCGTAGCCGTTGTTACCTTGGTCTTCACACCTGCTGGATAACATTTGGTTCGTATTTTTCTTGTGTGAGTCTCTTCAGTAACGGCCAAACTTTTTTGCTGCAATTAATGAGTAGTTGTATCATCAAAGGATCTCAAAATATTAAATGAAGATAATTTCGATTGAATGCGAAATAAATATTGATGTCCCATCTGTATACATACATCCTCTGATCCCTTTCCGCATTGGGCGGTTGAAGTCTGTTCGTTGGGTTGAGGCCTGCGGCAAGACGCTGCTGATACTTCAGGAGCACAAGTAGTCTTTTGGCCAATATCAAGCGCCGATGTTCTTCCAGAATTGAAATCAAACGCAGACGAATCTACTTGTTGATTTTCGTCATTGCTCGAAATCTCCTCTTCAACTGTGATGAGATTATTTGCACGGAAAGTCTCTCTGGGATCCGACACCTCAGTGGAAGATTCTAAACTCGTCGAAACAAGGGTACTTTCCACAGTCCAGCCTGTTGTTGGCACTTGTTCCGCAATGGTTGCCGATTTACTGTCCGTTCCATCAATACTATGATCAAACAAGGTATCGCAGTGTGAATTACCCGGTGAAGGTCGTAAATATGTTGCAGTTTCCTCAAGTTTGACAGATATTTGTTTATCAGGAGCACGAAACTGCCAGTCGGCTTCTTCAACAGTTTGGTTAAACCGGTAACAAAGCTCAAGTTCTTCTGAGCAAAACCAGCAGATTCGTTTTGGTAAATTATCAGACTCGTTCACCTGTAGAAAAAACAATAACTGTGGGATTGTACTCAAGTTACTCCCAAGATGACCTAAAAATGAATGGCCTCGGTTGTTCAAATTAATAAATGATTATAAATTACTCCCTACGGAAAAAGATCTTGTAAAATATTACATGAAAGAGTACATAATAAATTACATAATAAATTTCATGCTGTTATAACCGAATTCATGATACGAATTATTATGTACTTTATCATATGATTTTTGCTCTGACCATTATGTTGTACAAATACACAATGATATCAAAAGAAGAAAAAAAAAAAAAGGGATACGGAGTCGGGATCGAACCGCGGTCCTTCGAATTTGCAGGCAGTGACGCTACCGCTTGAGCTACGGCACTTCATAGTAATAAAATCAAGATTTAAGGAGGCTCTAGCACAAAGGGCCGATTTGTATGGGGGCTTACGCGAGGGCCTCTATTTTTACAGAAGACCGCAAGTTTGTCATAACACAGTTGCTTCCAATAAAATTATTGTTAATTCTATGAATACATTATTAATTTCGCGCCACTGAATAAAAACCGTGAAAGAAGAATAATTTTACGGTACGATACTGCATACATAAGTATGGCAACACCGCGATTCTCTATCTCACTTTCTCCAGTGCTAGACGGATGGAAGTTCAATTCAGGGCTGCCAACTCTACCGCTTTAACGGTAGATCTACCGTTTTTGGATCCTGTCTACCGCTCTACCGCTTTTTTGCAATTTCTACCGCTTTTTCCAATTAGCCCTCTCAAATCTACTAGTTTTCAGCTTTGCCTACCGTTTTTTTGCAATTTCTACCGGTTTTTCCAATTAGCCCTCGCAAATCTACTAGTTTTGAGTTTTGCATACTGCTTTCTACAATTTTTTACCGATTTTTTACCCCTTAATTTCGTCACAAAAGATGAATGTACGAAACGCGCTATTAATTTGATCTCATATTAGTAACGCATATGTATCACATATACATAGATATAAACTTTTTTCAAATCCAAAATATAATTATTATAAACATAGCATAGTGGTAACATTGAAGGTCTCCCTTATCGGTAATATTCGATACTGTCACGATGTTATTTTGGGTTTGAAAAAAGTTTATATCTATGTATATGTGATATACATATACGTGTTAGTAATATTAGACCAAATAAAAGAGTATTTTAATAGGAAATTCAGATCTACCGCCTTTTTTGTGGATCTACCGCTTTTTTCAAGAGGTCACTACCGCTTTCTATGGAGGGGGACCTGGCAGCCCTGGTTCAATTCTCGCGCAGGCGCTCTGCCATCATATTTCGGTCTCGCTGCCGAATTTCTACGCGGTTCCATAACCTCTCTAAATTTCAAATTTTTCGAGACTTTGACATCGAATATCTCATAATATGAGTCGGTGACCCCATACTGTATTATTGTATTTGCAATCCTCGCGATCTAATCAACATTACTACACTGAAAAAAAAGTTGTGCTCCGATAGCAAGAAGTCTGGCTGCCTGAGCTATAATCGGTTTTCTTCCGATACCCGAACCACTATTCAGCTGTACGAGCGGAACAACTCTGCCTGACGTAGTTCAGCTATCCGAAGAATACGGTATCGCTGTAGGAGCTGAACGCGGAATAGCTCCTGCAGCAATACCAGTGTATAGCGTGATCTCCTGCGAATTCTCGCGCGCACAGCGAGAAGTCCTGCGCAGTTAGCTGTACGTCGCGCTCGTCTAGGTACACGGTATCGCTGCTACAGCTATACCAAGCATTGCTACTGCAGCGTACAAAACATTAGCTCCTACCAGCTGAAAGTATACCTACAGTAGCAGACGTTTGTATACTTGAATGATACGGCTGATGTAGCGATACATTTTGCTCCTGTAGCGATACGTATTGTTACAGTAACGGACTGCTCTCAGCATAACCTTGTTTCGCTCGACACGCTATACTTTTTTTTCAGTGTATAGTTTTTCGTAAACATCTGTGTAGTAAATGTAGAGATATCAATTGGCCCATGTCTTTCGAGAGGGATCCTGCCATAAGGCCCATGTTAAAAATTCCAATTTCAACTATTTTTATCTTGCGTATTTAGTCGGTGACCCGGTCTGAAATCTCGCATACGTGAGAATGGGTGCTTGATTTATAATATACTGAAAATTTATTTTTTTCTGTGCATGACCCGTTCGTGCTAGAGCCTCCTTAAGTTCATAAGCTTTGATATGATTGTGATTGATTTCGAGTCTCTTTAGAGAAATTGGAACTCGAAAGGCTAAAACTCATGCGAAACGTCACACAATAAATTAGATAATAAATTATGGGTATTTGTACAACGTAAGGGTCAGAAAAAAATCATGTGATAAAGTACATAATAATCTACAACATTCTCAATTTACATGATAATTCATATCATAAAAGTTTGCAATGAAAACCGGTGATATAAATAAAAGTAAATCTGAAATAGAAAACATGAAGAAAAATGTAATGCCCCGCCAGCCGCCACGTACTTCACACCTTGCAAAAATTTGTTCCGCCGGGCCTGATCATAACTGTATGAAATTTATTATGTACTTTTTCATGTAATATTTTACAATATCTTTTTCAGTAGGGCTTCTTACCACAATACGAAGGCAATAGTCGATCTTTTCTGCGATATTTCCTTCTGTTTCGTGAATGGTAAAAATATCAATCATATCGTCGTTCTCGATCCCGCAAAGTCTACAGCGCAAGGATGAGGGTATATCTTTCGTTGACTGCGATATCGTAGATTGATACTTGTCAGGTATTTTCTCATAATTCATACCATCGCTCGCTGGTTGATAATACTCTTCTTTTATGTTTATATTCATTTCATTTGCACTTCCCGACCTCTCGGACATTTTCATTCCGTATGGTTGATTATACAACCTGCATCTGCATTGGCACAACGCGGGATTCAAGTTCCAACAGCTTTGGCAACAAATCCTCAGCTCATACAATTTGTATTTCAAATTCTTTAACCTCAAAGAATATTCGCACAGCGTCAGACGCAAACTACCGAGGAATTTATTAGCTTGTTCTCGGTTCCTTCGAGATTATCCAGTTTCCAGCACCGAAGTAAAGTGTCAGCTTTAACACTGTACCAGTAGAATGAAGCTAACACGTCGCATGTACACGCGACAGGGCTATTCGAAGGTCGATCTGCAAATTAAAAACAAAGCGCTGCGCGCGCACAGTTCTGGAAGTTAACGCAGTGTTCCGAAATCTGTTGCGGGATCTGGCTAGTTTCGGAACACATTTTTTAAATCGTCAAATTTTTACGATTACTTCCGTCTTTCGTTATCTCCGCCGTCAACTAATCTGCCAGGATTAACACTTCCAAGACTTCTAGAGAGTTTTTATGCGTAATAATTGTGAGGAATTGGAGAGACTTTTGAAAAAATTCTGAAAATTGAATAAAAAATCTCGAGGCATTCCGGTTAATTACCAAGACTTTCATAGACAATAGACTTCCTAGGTATCAAATGACTGCGACAGCAAAGTAACTGTCGCAGCACCTGTAATGAAAAAATGAAATAAAAAACTGCTCACGATAATGCATCTAAAATTTGGTAGTGACAGCAAAACGCTACGCATAGCCTGTAATGAAATAAGCTCGGGCGTTTGGAGAATAGCAATTCGGTACAACTGAAATCCAGCTCAAAGACTTCTTAAACGAAATAATCCCCGAAGGGATTCAGATGTTTCGAGAGGAATTCAAAAACGTTCAAAGAATTCCAATTGTTTATAATAAGATTTCCAAACGCTTGTAAAATTAGTGTAGAGGGGTTCAGCGTTATAAATGAAATGAAATAGATTTAGAAAAGAAGCAGTTTATTGCCGTTACTTAAGTATATTTGAATTTGTTTATTCTGAAGCAATTCTCCTCATAATGTCACGTCATGTTTGTAGATACCGTTCATAGAACATAATTATCTATAATTATTCTAGTTTCTAAAACTTGTACTTTTCAATCAGAAGATACTTCCCTTTTTGCATATAATGTTGCAGTTTAAGTAAATTCTCTCTTAAAAGTATTCTCTCTTAACAATATCCAAACATTCACATTTTCACATCGATATGAACGGTTGCAATGTGAAATTTCCTCGCCTTGGCCCTCTTATATGATTTATCGCAATGAAAACAGGGAAACTTTTTTTCATCCGAGTGAACAGGCGCATGCCTTTGCAAGTACTCCGCCCGACTGAATGTCTTTACACACAAGGAACATTTGAACGGCCGTTTACCGTCGTGCATACGATGGTGATCATCTCTGCTTTGTTTGGTCATATATTTCTTCCCACAATAGTCGCAGCTGTACGGTCGCTCCTCTGTGTGAAGTCTCATGTGTCTGATCAGAGCAGATTTAGTCGCAAACAGCGTTGAACAGAAGTTACAATTGTAAATTTGATTCTGGCAAACTGTTAAATGTCTTTCCAAATGTCGTTTTGTCTTGTAACTTTTCTCGCAATCATTGCACTTCCACGATCTTTCACTCGAGTGAACCAGCATGTGTGTCTTCATCTTACTCAGCTGCTTGAAGAATTTACCACAGACAAGACAAACGTGGTCTTTTTTTCTCAATTTCTTGGGGTGTCGTTTCAGGTCCGAGGATGGAACGGATGTCATTTCACACGTTTCAGCTTCTCGAGTTACGAACGCTTTTACCTCAGTCTCCATGCCTGCTGAATTACGTCTGGATCGTTTTATTCTGGTGTGAGACTCTTCATGAACATCCAGATTTTCTTGCTGCAATAAATGAGTAGTTTTAGAAGAAAAGGATACAGGCGACGTAAAATGACTATGATATTGATCATTGACCTTCATCCTAACATCTCCTGATCCTCTTTCACAGTGGGCGCCTGAAGTTTTAATTTTCCCGACTCGAATCCTGCTACCTGTCGTCACGGACACTTTGGAACCATAAGTACTCTGATGAACGATATCATGCGCCCATCTTTTCTCAGCATTCAAATCAACCATGGATGAATCTACTTTCTGACATTCATTGTCGACTGAACTTGCCGGAATGAGGCGACTCTCCACGGTCGATTCTGTTGATTGCTCGATTTTCGGAATACTCAGATACTCAATTTCTGTGCTTTCGATATTGCGGTCAGATGTGGCCTCACAGTGTGCGTTGCATGGCGAAGAAGGTCGAAAATCTATTACAGTTCCCTCGAGTTTGCCAGGTATCTGATTATCAACAGCAAGAAGTTGCTTTTCAGCCTCTTCTACAAGTTTGTTAAATTGATAACAGAGCTCAAGTTCCCTGATGCAGGGCCAGCAGACTTGTTTCGGTAGAGTATCAGATTTTTTCACCTGTACAGCAAACAATCAAGATTCATTTGCACTTGAGTTACTCTAACAATAGGGAGAACGTGGCTTCTTTAAATGAACGAATTCTCAGAGCCTATTTCTTACCGCGACCCGCAGGCAATATTCAATCTTTGCTGCGATATCCCCTTCCGTTTCATGAATGGTGAAAATATCAACCATAGCATTCTTTTGAATCGCACAAAGTCTACAACGCAATGATAAATGTAGATCCTGGGTACATGGCAATGAATCCGCTATTTCATGGAACTCTTCTTTTACATCTATTTTTATTTCCTCTTCACTTTCGAACCTCGCAGACATTTTTTTCATCATGTCACGATAAGTTCTCAGCGGTACAATTCGTGTTTAAACTTTCTTAACCTCAAAAAAGAAAACGTACAAAAATGTTGAACATGAACTAACGAGTTAGAGTTTAGGTTTTTACGTACATGCTGTGTCTGTGAATCTTCAACATTTAATTCAAAGTTTCCAATTTCGGTATTGACTTTCGTTAAGGATGGATAATGTTAACAAAATATCTGTCAGCCCAGCAAAATAACAGAAATTCACCATCATTGGAACGCTGATTCAAAACACGCACGTGCATTGCGCGGGAAATTCAAAATTACACATTTTTACTGATCCCGTAAGTTTTTTTTAATTAAGTTGTGTGATTTTTTTAGATAGCTTTATAGAGGACTGTATTAATCAATCATGTTCTGTATTATCGACAATAACATCAACGCTAGTCACCGTTTTCAATCAATATATGTAACTTGTTCGATCGATTGTCTCTAGCGAATTTTTATGGGCACTTTTTCGCTACTGCGATAATTATTTTTCTCACACCCGGTCGCAAAATGCCACTTTTCATACCTCTTGAGCGGGCGGAAAACAGATCTTTTCGCCCTCGGGCGGAAACGTCTTTTTCTCACACCCGGTCGCAAAATGCCACTTTTCATACCTCTTGAGCGGGCGCAAAACAGATCTTTTCGGCCCTCGGGCGGAAATGTGCTTTGCGCCCGCTCACTCGGTCTGAAAAGAGGCATTTTTGCAGACCAGGTGTTGAGAAAAAAATCGTGTGCAACACGGGCGCAAGGCTATTTTGGCGAGTGTGATTGCAGTACACTCGCCTTCGGCTCGTACTGCAAATTTCACACTCGAAAAATAGTGTTTTGCGCCCTTGATACACAATGTACTATTTCCGCCCGCTAGAAGCGGGCGAAAGAGACTTTTTCCTGCCCTAGGGCGCAAAATCCTGTTTTCCGCCCGCTCACTCGGTCTGAAAAGAGGCATTTCTGCAGACCAGGTGATGAGAAAAACATCGTGTGCATCATGGGCGCAAGGCTATTATGACGAGTCTGCTTTTACAGCAACTCGCCTTCGGCTCGTGCCGCAAATTGCATACTCGTAAAATAGCCTTTTGCGCCCTTGATACACAAATAACTATTGCTGCCCCATTGATCCGCTACCACGAAAATCTAGCCCAAGGAGTTCTCGGGGGGCTAGACAACCTTTGAAGCCTAAAAAATATGCTGTTTTTCAAAGTTGATTCCGAAACCGATGATTTAGAGTAAATAGAAGTTTTTTTCGATTTCGTTTGTTATTTTATTCCCTCAGATTTGAAAAGCGGAAAAAACAAGAAAAACATGATATGATAACGGACACCGAAGTTATGGTCCTAAATGTTAGGCGCACGTAGCGCACCGTTGGCTTGCGTCCATCATTATTCGAAGAGAAACAAACAAAATAGAAAAAAACTGGAACGGAATAATTCCGAGAAGGAGTCGTGAGGTGATGAGCTCTTCCGGAATGTGACATGCATTCATTCAACGTCATAAATGAATACTGTTCAGATTTGGAAGATCCATTCATTGCTGATGGTCAGGTATCTTTGAATTTGTCGAAGATACCATTAGTTGAAAATCTTATCATGATATTGCAACATGTCTGGTTACGTTCTGTTCCTAAAGATCTCTCACAATGAAACTATCATGGTTTCGCATCAACATGAACAGCTGCCATGTGTAACTTTCTCGCTTTGAAACTCTTGTATGATTTATTACATAGAGAACAGGCGAACTTTTTTTCGTTCGAGTGAACAGCGGCGTGCAGTTTCAGGGAGGATGACCAGCTGAATGTCTTTTCACACAAGGAACATTTGAAGGGTCGTTCACCGGTGTGAATACGATGGTGATCGTCTCTCTGTTTTCTGGTCGTGTATTTCTTTCCACAATAATCGCAGTTGTAGGGTCGATCCTCTGTGTGAAGTCTTTCGTGTCTGAGCAGACCAACTTCGGTCGCAAACAACGCCGCGCAGAAGTTACAATTGTAAGTTCTGTTCTTACAGGTTTTCATGTGTGTTTGCAAGTGAATTTTTCGCTTGAAACTTTTCTTGCAATGATCGCACTCCCACGATCTTTTATCCGAATGAGTTGTCATGTGCATTTTCATCATACTCAAGTACCTAAATGATTTATTACACAGCAAACAAGAGAAGTTTGTTTTCTCCGAATTCGTGGAATTCTGTTCCAGGTCTGAGGGTGCATTAAATGTCTGTTCGGATGGCTGATGACAATCTTCTTGAATTGTGTTCACCTCGGTTTTCACATCCACTGACTCACATCCGGACCATATCCGTCTTGTTTGAGACTCTTCGGGAACAACCGGATTTTCTTGCTGTGAAAAATTAGTAGCAGTGAAGAATAAAGAACAAACAAAATATCAATAAAACGCAATTAAAAATTGATCCTCCACCTTGATACATAAGTCTTCTAATCTTAATTCATTTTCGTATTGGCTGCAGCTCGAAGGCATCTGTTCATTGGTTCGAAACCTGCTACAGGTCATTTCTAGCGCTCGAACATCACAGGTACTCTGTTGAAAAATTTCAAACGCCGGTGTTCTTCCGGAAGACAATTTAACTGCAGAAGAATGTACTTTTTGACCTTCAATAAGGCTCGAACTTCTCCTTTGGTTGCTGAAACTCCTGTCTCCTATCGATTGCTCCACTTGTGCAATAGTTGAAGTCTCACTGTCTATGCTCTCAATATTTTGATGAACCGTGGCTCCACTATGTGCGTTGAATGTTGAAGGAGTTCGAATATCTGTCTCAGTTTCCTCAAATTTGCGGGATGTCTGTTTATCGAAGGCAAGAAGCTTCCTTTCCGCCTCTTCTACAAATTTGTTAAACTGATAACAGAGTTCAAGTTCCTGTAGGCAGGACCTGCAGACTTGTTTAGGTAGATTGTCGGACTCTTTTACCTACGCAACAAAAAATAACTATTGATCAATCAAGTAACTTGTAAAATGGGCCTAATGTGAATGAGTCTGGTTCTTAAAAATCAATAAATCATCACAATTTACTTCTTACCACAATACGCAGGCAGTATTTGATCTTGTCTATGACATTTTCATCTGTTTTCTGAACCATAAAAATATCAACCATATTTTCATTTGGGATAGCGCAAAGTCTACAGCGCATTGCAGGATGATACGTTTCAGGCATATGCTCATAACTTGTATCATCCGTCGCTACTTCGTGGAATTCTTCTTTTATATCTACCATAACTTCATCTTCAGCTCTTCCAGACATTTTCAAGGCTTGTGACCTAGATTCTTCTATCTGAACAACAGGGACTTCGATGTTCAATTTCGTTGATGAATCTGTATCTGATATTTGTGTTTGACATGTCTTAACCTCAAAGAAAGAAGATTTTCACGAGAGGAGACAAGCTACCGATTCGTTGGTAGTTTGATGAAAGCTTCTTGGACATTTTCTAGTTTTTCATATTGGAGTTCGAGGAAAATGTTGTCTAAGAGTCTGACAGCTTATCGAAATAATACAAGTGTATGTACAACACCGTTCAGATTTTCAGAACGCCCAGGGAGGGAAACTACGGAAGCCCGGGGGTCTGGCCAACTAGCACAGACATACTCTGTCGATAAAAAAATCAGGTTCTAACTACGTACTATGTCGATAACATCGACTATTAGTTAGTTTCGACTTCGAATTCGAAAATTGAACAATGATCAAATGGAAAATTGAAAATGTAATGATACTTAAATGCTGATTTTGCTGATTTATGTTCAATCAGTTTGGGCACCGAGGAGATACATGCTAATCGTAGCGCAACGAAATTGAACATAAATCACAATTAAAGTCGTTCGCAATCAAATCTTCTCTGATATCATCACTATCTCAAAAGTTTCAATATTTCTGGACCAATTTCAATTTGAAATACTTCCGCAGGAAAGACCGTTGATTCGATAGTTCAAAACATGGCGCTGCGCGCGACAGTCTGAAAATTTTGAATTTACCTGAATTTTTTAAATGTATTCGTTTTTTCTAATCTTTCCCGCTGACTCATGTTCTAGAATAAAATTTGTAGGATCTTTTTAATATTTTGGGTTGTTAATACTGCAGTATTGATATTTTTATTCAATTTATTCATCTAGTAGCATACTGTTTGAAGATATTAATTCATGTTTACACCAGTTTTAGGCATGAATTGTGTCACAAACTATTTACAATTGTGTATTTATATTTGACTGATTGTGAATTTCTTGTCAGATGGTTCATGACAACCTTCTTGAATCATAACTGGTTGCTTGTACCATAGTTTGCACAGCTATTGATTCAGATCTGGAACTTCTTCTTGTGTGAGTCCCTCTTTCTGTAACAAATTGATTGTGGAAGCAAAGGATATAGGAAGATGAAACAAACATTTAACACAAATGCATAGCAAATGAAAATGAATATCCATTTCATCCTTACATCTTCTGATTCTTTTCAGCATCGGGTGCTTGAAGTCTCTTTTTTTATGAGCTTTAGACTTTCCGCAGGTCATCAAGGACACCTTTGAATCACAGGTACTATTTTGAACAATGTCAAGTGCCGTTGGTTTTCCAGGATTCACATCAACCGCAGACGAATATAGTTTTTGCCGTTCATTATCGCTCGAACTTCTCTTTCTGTATTTGGTGAGATTATTTGTAGTCTCGACATTAGGATGAAATACTCCAGAGGAACGGTCTGAATTTGCTGAAAAAACGCTTTTTCTCAGGTTCGGACCTATTGATTGCTCTGCAACAGTTGGAGATTCAATGTGCAGACCAGCTTCCGGCGTAAATAGAGCCGCACAGGCAACATATGTCTGAATTGTTCCTTTGGCTTCAGGCCGTTTTTTACAAACTGTCAAATGTTTCTTCAAGTGTCCGTTAGTTTTGAAACTTTTCTTGCAATAATCGCAACTGTGAAGCCTGGAATCTTTGTCAAGTCTTTTGAGACCGATCAGATCGGCTTGAGTTGAAAACAGTGTCGCATAGGATTTACGCTTGTGAATTTTTTCTCTGCTCTTGGGACGGTTTTTACAAACTGTCAAATGTTTCTTCAAGTGACCTTTAGTCTTGAAACTTTTTTTGCAATAGTCGCACTCCCACGGTCTTTTATCCGAATGAACTGTCATGTGTATCTTCATCGTACTCAGGTGCTTGAAGGACTTATCACACATAGAACAAAAGTAGTCTGTTCTTTTTTTCAATTTCTTGAACTGTACTTTCAGATCTGAGGGTGCGATGGATGTCTTTTCACATGCTTCACGACAGACTTTTTCAGTCATAGCCGTTGGTACCTCGGTTTGAGTACCTGCCGACATATACCTGGAACATCTCTTCTTTGTATCAGTGCCACCAGGAACAGCCAAATTTCCTTGCTGCAACGAATGAGTAGTTGTAAAAGTCAAAGATACAGAAACGTAAGACAAACGTAATATTAATAAAATGCAGAATAATGTAATCCTTACATCTTCCGCCCCCCTTTCGCATTGGGTGCTTGAATTCTGTTTTTTGGGTTGAGACCTGGTGCAAAACGTCGATGACACTCTAGAATCACAAGTAGTCTGCTGAACAATATCAAGTGGCGATGTTCTTCCGGAATTCAAATCAAACGTAGATGAATCTACTTGTTCATTTTGAACATTGCTCGAAATCTCCTCTTCAACTGTGATGAGATTATTTGCACGGAGAGTCGCACTGGTATCCAACACTTCAGAGGAAGGTTCTAAACTTGACAAAACAAGGGTATTTTCCACAGTCGAGCCTGTTGTTGGCACTTCTTCCGCAATGGTTGCCGATTTACTGTCCGTTTCATCAATACTATGATCAAACAAGGCCTCGCAATGTGAATTGCACGATGAAGGTCGAAAATCTGTTGCAGTTTCCTCAAGTTTGACAGATGTTTGTTTATCAGGAGCACGAAACTGCCTGTTGGCTTCTTCGACAATTTGGTTGAATTGGTAACAAAGCTCAAGTTGTTCTGAGCAAAACCAGCAGATTCGTTTTGGTAAATTATCAGACTCGTTCACCTGTGCAAAAAACAATAACTGTGGGTTTGTACTCAAGTCACTCCCAAGATGACCTAAAAATGAATGGCCTTGGTCGTTCAAATTAATAAATGATTATAAATTACTCCCTACCACAATACGAAGACAATACTCGATCTTTTCTGCGATATTTCCTTCTGTTTCGTGAATGGTAAAAATATCAATCATATCGTCGTTCTGGACCGCGCAAAGTCTACAGCGCAAGGATGAGGGTATATCTTTCGTTGACTGCGACATCATAGATTGATACTTGTCAGGTATTTTCTCATAATTTATACCATCGCTCGCTAGTTGATAAAACTCTTCTTTTATAGTTATGTCCATTTCGTCTGCACTTTCCGACCTCTCGGACATTTTCATTCCGTATGATTGTATCATCCCAGCATCTGCATCGGCACAACAAATCCTCAGCTGATACAATTTGTGTTTGAAATTTTTAACTTCAAAGAATATTCGCACAGCGTCAGACGCAAACACGGACTTAGACACAAACGACCGAGGTATTTATTAGCTTGTTCTCGTTTCCTTCGAGATTATCCGGTTTCCAGCACCGAAGTAAACAATGTCATCTTTAACACTGTGACCAGTACGCGTGGTACACGCGAATAACACTATTCGAAGGCCGCTCTGCAAATTCAAAACAAAGCCTGCGCGCGCACAGCTCAAGCGTTATTAAGGCCTGTAGTGTATGACATTACCAACAGTAGGTAGACGTACGTAAACGCTATTACGGCTGTGTATAGCGCCACCGTGATATATATAACTGACCAGCACACCTTTTCCCTCTCTTCCTTTGAATCCTTGCTCGAAGTAAGACGTTCCTCAGAATGTGAAATAAACATATATATATACAGTGAAAAGTTGTTCGTTATTTAATGAACCTCACAGTTTCCGGATATAACAAGGCCGTGGTTCGAATTTCGCTGCGAGTGCCGTAAGCAATCCTAATTTCGGAACACATCTGCTAAATCGTCAAATTTTTACGATTTCTTTCGACTACGAAATTTGGGTAATGCCGGAGCGGCTATGCACTTCAATTTTCGGTATAATACCGATCAAAAAATTCTGAAAATTGAAAAGAATGCCGAAGCATCACGAAGAATTGCCAAGACTTCCAAGGTTAGCGGTTTACTGTGGCAGCAGAGTAACTGTCGCGGCATCAGAAAGAAGAAACTGCTGATGATAATGCACATACCTGAACATCACTGTACAGTATATAGTGCACGACACCATTCGGAACGCTGATTCAAAAGTTTGAAACATGACGCTCTGTGCGAAAACAGCCCGAAAAATTTGAAACCCTTCAATTAAGAAAATGTATTTTGTTTTTTCTCATCTTTTACATTGACCGATGTTCTTCAATAAGCACTTCCAGAAGATCTTCGTAATATTTTGGGTTGTAAATAAACGTATTTGTATTGATATATTTTCTTCAAAAGAAGCCGATCAACGAACTATTTCGACCATTTATGACAGATCATATTGAAAACTGGAAGCTTGAAATTAAGACTATAGGCATCGAGATCCTTTGAAAATTCAATTTTTACCCCATCGACGTATATTCATATTTTTTATGTTCATTTTGTATGGGTGATTTCGACGGGTTCTTCGAAAGTAGCCGATCAACGGAGTATTCAGATCATTCATGAAGGTCGGTTCCAAATTTGGACGTCGGTCATGAATCATAGAAACTGCAAGATCCTGTGAACCTTGGATTTTTTACCCTATAAACGTATATAGAATATATAAAACTTTTTTTATACCCATTTTTTTTTTGTTTTTTTTTTTTGCGGAATTCCGACCGGATCTTGAAAAGTAGCTCATCGACGGAGTAACCAGACCATGGTGCAGTTATAAACGTCGCGCCGGAAAATGTTCAGGAGTTGGTCGATACAACATCAAATTTCATTGATTTTGGGAGACAAAAGGGATTATAGTTGACTTTTCACATCGAAGTCGCCGGAGTCGGTCAGGACTCAAATGCTCCGCGGGTCCCCGACTTTCAGTACCGAATGGCTCACAAATGGAAATATTCGCCGAGAAGCGGCCCTGCCTATGTTCTCAGCCTCAAATGGACCCGTTGATTCCATATCTTACTAATTATCTAATTTCGCAGTATTGTCAGTCTCAATTACTCAATTCTACCGTACAGTGAGTAGCTGCAGGGTTTATTGAATATGATCGAAATAATCGCAAAATGCTGCTGTATCCATGTAGCCTCCAATTTTTGCGACAATTCTCAACTATCACGCAGATCGCAGCTCCAAGACAACATGCCCCATACTGTAGCACAGTGGGCGGCATGGCTGCATTCGAAATCTTCACTCGCGTGATCTCAGGTCTGTTTTTATTTTCTGCATTACTTGTAAGTGGCTATAGGATCAAACACATTACACGCCTTTCAGTACCCGGGTCAATTTCTTGAACGCAGCCATGCTAGGTGAAGCGGAAACGTGTGTGTCTCACTACCTGGTTTCCATGAATCTATACTTCCTGTTTCCACAACGAATTTTGGACGCTCCGTTCCCGCGCTTTTTCAAGGAAAGTAGGTATGACTATTTTCCCCCTTGAATGGGCTATCAATCACCGATAATCGGTTTCACGTCGATTTGCATCGATAGTCATCAAATACATCTTTATCAGGGGTTCAATTAGAAGAAAAACTCCCCAGGGAATTGTTGAAAATAATTATTCAATTAACAATTCACCGACAAACGTCCGCATTAGTCCATCATTCACCAACGAACGACCGACCAACGATTAAAAATATAACCAATCCAGTCGGCGTAAATGAGGGGCTAACTATTGGAAGGGCCCTATTGGTACACATTCTATTTCCTAGAATTTGACAATAACAGTAATATGTACAAGTAGTTTGCTTCTTTGTATATATACATGTTTATTTCATCCAATATATTTGAGGTTCATGAGGTAATTAAAGATCAAAAAATAAAATCTCTTAGTAATTTTGTCTATAAATCTTAACTAACTTGGTACAGAAATTCTCATTCCACCCCTTACATATACATACCGACTAATTCTCTGGACGCAAGTCCTATCCAGTCCCTCAACTAGTATAAGCTAGTTTTATATCATTCAAATTATGACAAACGAAACGTTATTATATACGTGAACTAATTATTATTATGCATAAGGTGCAGTGGCGTCTTACCATCCCTGTCTTCAGAATTCAGATTGGCTCCCTTGCTGAGCAAATATTCTACAACATTAGACTGACCCCTCTCAGCAGCTGCATGAAGTGGTGTCCGACCATCCTTTTGTTTGAAATTCACATTTGCTCTGTTGCTGAGCAAATATTCAACGACGTTCAATTTGCCCTCCTGAGCAGCTGAGTGAAGCGGTGTCTTACCATCCTTGTCTTCAGAATTCACGTTGGCTCCCTTGCTGAGCAAATGTTTGACGACGTTCAGTTCACCTCTTTCAGCAGCTGCGTGAAGTGGCGTGTAGCCATCATTGTCTTCAGAATTCACATTTGCTTCTCATTGCCTTCGGAATTCATACTGGCTCCCTTGCTGAAAAAATATTCTAATTTACCCCTGTAGCTGCGCTTACATGAAGTGGCGTTCAACCATCCTTGTCTTCCGATTTCAGCGCATTGGTTCCTCCACAGATTTTAGCGTAACTAGTCGGATGCAATCTCAGCTCGGTTCAGTTATCCCAATAATTTGGCGTAAATCCCTGCGAATTCAGGTCTAAAATCAATTAGAAACAAACGATTCAAGAAAACAAAAGAATGGTAAAAAGGTCTAGCGGTAAGTGGGGCACAGAATGTCACACATAGCTACTAACTTTACATGAATGGATACTGGTTATGGAGTATGGAAGACGGAGATAACATTTTCAACTTCCAAGCTTCACGAATTTTTTCCACATGTTTTACTGAACGGGGACGTATTATGACAAACTAATCCGCTAGGTGGCAGCTTCACCGCAGGATTCTCCCAAATACTAAAATATGTCGTTAATATAACAGTATATTATGAATTTAGAAAAGGAAGCAGGTGTTTTTCGTCGAGCACCTTCGCACGAGACAAAACGCTTTTACCTTTCCGTACTGCATGTCCTATTTTCTACAACACATGCATTGAAAACAAGCGATAGTGAGGTTAGACCGTTAGAACGATATTCTCCACTAGGGGCAGCACATTCAGGGTCCATTTTCCTGGTGGGTTAACAAACTGTTGCTTCAATGACAAAAAAACCGACTTCAAAATCAAACTAGTTAACCGATTTCGATGAAATTTATATGGGACCAATCTGAAAGTATACCCTTTCGAATAAAAAAAGAATTTTCCAAATCGGTTGATAAATGACGGAGTTATGAGGTAACAAACATAAAAAAATAAAAATAAATACAACCGAATTGAGAACCTCCTCCTTTTTTGAAGTCGGTTAAAAACACGAGTTGTGGTACATACCTAGATCTCCGAAGGGGACTAAATCCAAAAAGGAAGAAGAAGAAGAAGAAAACACGAATTTAGTGAAGTGTTGATATGTCTATGGAATACATCCCCACATCGGACTACAAAATGGCGCTGACTCCACAGCGCGGGAAATTCAAGTTGACTTGATCCACAAATGGAGAGTCTCAATCAAATAAATGATAAAAACTTGTCGATTGCTAGATCAAACCGTTGTGTTGTTGAATAATCTCATAAATGCTGAAATATCAATGACTCCGCTCGATGATGCGACATGATTCGTACGACGGTCGTTATTTCACGATCTGATGTAATCAATCATCATCTAGGCGCATGCACGAACATAGGGTGCTATTGTGTAACTCTCAAGTGACGTCGCTAACTCCGATTGCTGACGTTAGTAACGCAATATTTTCTTGCTTTACCATAGCAACCGGAGTTAGGGACGTCGCTAAAGGTTACACAGTCGCACCCCACTTTAGCGGGAGGGAACTGGGGACGGTAGGGTATTTCAAGGAAGCCACAGACGTCAGACGTTCGTTCAGTGTTCAGTCAGTGAGTATCGCACTCTCCGAGTAGTCGCGTGTCAACCGTGTCTGATAACGGGACGTATCACGCCGCTTTTGTCCAGGAACCTGATTGATTTTTCCAACATTCAACGTACGGTATAACCTCAATAACGATACCGTCGCTAGCGGTTATATTCCGCTGATAGTAAATTCTCTTCTATCTCCTATTTCGATAGAGACTAATAAATCTCCAAAAATGACGAACAACACGCCGCTTAAACCAGTCACACACTGCATTTTCGACATGGACGGTCTTATCCTCGGTAATTATGATTCAAACTATTCAATTATGCATAAAACGTCTCAATCGATTGTGGCTTTATATTTTTATTTCTGTCACCCACCCGCGTGGTCTACCACACACCGTTTGACCTGCCCCAAGGTCACGATAGAATATTTATTTTAAAATAATTGGTTTTCACGCTAAAGATTCTAATGTTAGTCGATTTCGTAATTAAATTATGAACAGTTATAAAATAAAAGGATGAATCTCCCGCGTGTCTTTGCATCTCTGATTCTATAAATAAAACCTAATTCTCGCTGTATACGTTGAATGAATTCCGAGATTTTCATTTAATTTTTGTATACCGCAATGAAAGGTGAAATTGATCAATTTATTGCCAGAGATGATGAAGAGAATTTAATGTACATTTGAACTAGTAATAGTAACCGGGCTACTTGTAACGACTACCGAAGCTGACGAAGATAACGAAGATTCCATGATAGCGGAAAGTCTGCCGAAGAAACTATAGGCTAATATAATTTTTCAGCCCAAGTTCTTCAGAGTCCTCGAAGAAGTTCTGTACTTCACTGTTTAAATTTTCAGCAATTATTTATTCTATTTTTATATATACTTTAATATCGATGGAAAAGGAGCTCCATCTGTGCCTCGTTCTAGAAAATGCTCATTTAAGTATCTTAGTTTGATTATTTTTTCAATTTTTTTTGTTTTTTTACTATTGGTAAAACGCAGATACGGAAACTCTCTACACGGAAGCATTTAACAGGATCGTATCGCCGTTTGGTCACACATACAAATGGGAACACAAGGCGCAAATAATGGGTTTTCGAACGACCGAAGTGGCGCCTGCGATAATCAAGATGTTCGATCTCCCGTTGACACCGGGAGAATTTGAGGTACAGGCTAGAGCTCTGTACCTCGAATTGTTTCAGACAACCAAAGTGTTGCCCGGTAAATATGCGATTTTTACAACAGATGATAATTAACACGGTGTTCTTCTGTTTTCTGATTTGTACAGATTCAGAAAGGATTTACAAGATCATATATCAAAATATCTGCTCTAAATACGGTCATACTTACTCAGCCGATATCCAGTTCCAAGTCCTTGGGAGGCCCGAACGTATCGGAGCCCAGATTATTATCGATCACTACAATCTACCCCTTCAGTTGGAACAGTTTCAACATATTTATCATCAGCTACAACTGGAATTGTTCACCAACGTAGACCTCATGCCAGGTGTCTTGACAATATTCCCAATTCAATTCTGTCCGTTCATTATTTTCTCACATCATGCCGGTGTTTTCTTTTCCAGTTAGCGACGCTACTTTATTTTCTCATAATTCCGCATCGAATGATTTTTCTTGCTAGTTGATTTCATCATCACCTTCACTCTCTCCAAAGAAAAGGAACATTTTTTTCCTACAGGCTTTCATCTAAGAAATTCTGTTTCTTAAAAACCTGTAAAAAGGTTCAAAAGTTTCTCTCTTGCTCTATGTCCTCATATTCACAAAATTTCCTTACAATTCGTATGCAAGCCTTCTCTTGAACTTCGCACAGCCGAATCACTCATTGCATCATCGATGAAAAACGACAGATTCATTATTTGTGTACGTAACATACGTTGGTGTGCGTTTTCTAAACAATCGATTATATTCAGCCCAGGCGCTCTACAGGTTTTCTTAATTTGAAAACGTCTGTTGAGCTATAAAGACGATTACTCGAACAGAGTAACAGACAGAAGAAAGTTTTATCTAAGCGGTCATAAATATTTGAGACAGATATAGTCTCTAGATATACGGCAATAGTGATAAAAAAAATTACTAGCCAGGTAACGACTGTGTTAATAATCCTTTTGCGAACCAATTTAAACAGGTGCTGAGAGATTGCTCCGTCACCTACGAGCCCATAAGATTCCCATAGCTTTGGCTACGAGCTCAAGCGCGGAAAGTTACAAGCTCAAGACAGCCCATCATCTGGAACTGTTTGACCTCTTCCATCACAGAGTTTTGGGAGGCTCCGACCCTGATGTGAGGAGAGGAAAACCGTGTCCAGACATTTTTATCGTCGCTGCTAGCAGATTTCCTGACAATCCTGACGCTTCCAAGGTTTTTAATTGGACTTGAATAACGTTTATATAATTTTAATTTAAGAATGGTGAATTTGCACGAAATTGTCTGTTTGTTTCAGTGTCTAGTTTTCGAAGACGCGCCCAACGGAGTTCTGGCAGCTCTGGATGCAAAGATGCAATGCGTTATGGTACCTGATGCGAATCTGCCAGAGAATACTAGACCGGATGCAACGTTGGTGATAAATAGTCTTGAGGAATTTAAACCCGAGTTATTTGGCCTACCGCCATTTACAGACTAGATGTTCAATTCAAGTTCATTAGTCATGATTTGATAATGACTGATGAATATACGATTATATAATGAAATACATAATATATATAATAAATTGAAATAGAGAATTTATATTGTTTTCCGTGACAATGATTATCCATAGAATGTTAATTGAAAAAAGAAGTGGCTCTAGCTAATTGTAATTAGTCCAACACTAAGTGTAAAAGGCTTCGTTCGAAGATTGTCGTTAATTAACAAACGACATATCATATTTGTATAGTCAATGTACAGTACGTACCTCTATTAGGTAATATTCCGGTAAAATACTACTAGATATTAAAATGCAAAACAAATCCAATACAATTATTCCAATAATTACATAAAGATAATGGGATCATTCTAATTTATTTTACTTTTTTAACATCCTTCAAAGAACAAACTTTGACCGATTCAAATCACTTTGATTTCTGTTTTTTTTTTCTTCTATCCTCTGTTTTACACTGTTGATAAATATATCGTATGTATGTGCGTGTGTATATTAATTCAGTTTCCAATGTCAAGAAAAGCAGCAGCAAAACAAAATAATGATAATATTACATAATAGGAAACTGAGTAACTATTATATCTGTCTTATAGTACAAGTTTGTTTTTTGTCTGCAAAAATCACGAATAAACAAGAAAAAAAATCGTAATACATTGCAATGGTGTATGTACACGTGTATTTTTGAATAAAATACGCTATTTTTATCTATACAAACTACAATCGTTGAACAGAGTGGCTAATTCCAAGTTTCTTTAAATCTTTTTTTATTCATGGAACAGTACACTGACCCATTATTTCGTAATTTTGATTGCACGACGTTAGAAATCAATTGAAAAAAATTAATCCCATGGAAAGGAGACTATTTTCCATTTTAACAGAATAATTCCTGAAGCTCTAGATTCTTTGACGAGGTGCAAGTAACCAATTGAAAAATCGATTTCTTCATTGTTCTAAGAAGCGAATTGAATTTTTGGAAGCTGGACGAAACTGAAAGATAAAATCAAAGACATTGAAGCTTGACTCCTGATAGAACTCATTCAATACAGCATAAAGGCCCCAAAACTGATAATTTTCTCCTTCTAAATTGTCTATTCGATCAACTTAATTCATTCTCTCCGAAGCTTTTATTCCCTGTTGAGGAAATTTCATTACAGATTCACCCTTTCTCTCACATTCAAGAGTTCGATCGATCGATAAAACACAGAAACTTCATACAGAATAATCTGTTTATTCAAGTATTTTTAGTTTTTTTGTTTTATTTTCTAAATAAATAATGTAACACATTGTCTAAGGCGAGCTGGGATCTTCGTTACGCCGTCTTTTTCATTCTTAACATTTTGCTGAAGCCAGTTTTTGTACCTGACTTAAAACCTCGTCGGACTTCAGACCGGACAAGGCGACGTTAGACTCTACTCCGTACTCTGAAAAGTAGAACCAGGTTCGTATCATCTTTGAAAGCCTAGAAATGTTATAGGTCCCAATAATCGCACCCGGGACATGGGACACAAATGAATTTATACCAATTTGAACGAAATAAGCTCAAATATAGACATAAATTGAAATTGATACAGAGTAAAATTCGAGGGTCAAACGTCGTTCGAAGTGACATTAAATGACCCAAGTGGACAGACTGTACGGTAAATAGACTCGACTGTGATGTAATAACAAAAATCAATCCTCACCGTATCGCGCGTAGAGTTTCGGCTCGATCTTCGAACACTCGCGTATGAGAACGGGAAAATTGGGATTATTCTGCTTCAGTTTGACGTACTGCTGCTCGATGAAGTCCCTGGGAATAAAATCGTCGATTATATTCGGTTTTATCTGTATTTATTCGGATTATCGCTGCGGACATAACCTAAAAATATTTTTTTGAGCATTCACTGGCTTAAATATCCGAAATTTCACGACTGCAGATAATCGAACATCTCTTTTGCTTCTTTGCTATTTTCGCATTTACCTGACTCCTTGACTCGATTTAGACGTCTGACACAATAAAATTCTCAATTCTTTTAGGTGAGGGCCGAATTTTACCGCCGCCATCTTGAATCTTGATCGCTGGACAGTTTCGTCTGCTAGAATATTGCTTCGATCGATCATTAAAAATACTAGCATAGTCAAATTCAATCTTTAACTGACTACATACTTCATCAAAATAATTAATAAAATCAATAAAACTCGGTTATAAATTCAATCTCAATTTTTGAGAACATTTTAGCGCTCATATCGCCTTGAATTGTGATTTTTTTAGTCGAAAACCGAATTATGTAAGTATGAGGTTGACTAGCACGATGTAGTTTCGGTCTTGAATGATGGCGGGAGGCCGACACGGCGGCTGAATGATATTGAACTAGTTTAGAACTGGATAAAACGCAAAATTCCCGATGACATAGATCTGATAATCTATAGAAAATTGAAAATGAATTTACAGAGTCACGATTACGACCTGGAACGTCAGGGTCCCGTGATGATCTGGTGGTTCAGGCAAAACTTTTCGCAATCGAGATACGGCGACAGGACTAATGGCAAGAAAAAAGACCAATCTGCTTCTAAAATTACAGAAATTCGTTCAAGCTGACTAATTAGGCGACTCGAGGAGAAATTTACACCCTTTACTGAAAAATTTCCATCTCAAAATGATCTGGAATTTCCAATCCGATCTGAATAAAATTCAATCGTTTATCGAATCCTCTCTAGGAAGCAACGCCTGCACTCTTATAGCGCTGTTAGTGGCTCTAAGAATATCCCAAGGCAATATAAAGATCCTTGCTCAACCCGCGATCAGCTTGAGTCTGATAAAGTGTCTGGCGGAGAGCTTCGTGCAAGGAAACGAGATACACGAACGGCTCCTAAAGTCCGGGGAACTTCCTCACGTCAATATGTCCATACCCGAGGCGATCCAAGCAGCTGGAAAGAGTCTGCGGTCGATAGTCGAATGGGTGAGATACTCCGCTCTCGTAATAAATAAAATCAGATCGATTAATCCATCAATTTCAATCAACAGAAGAGTTTAGTCTACTTGATGGACATGGGAGCCTCGATGTTCGACCAGCTGAGCGAGAGCGTCGCTGAATTCTACAGAAACCCACCTCTCGATCGATCGGAGGATCTTTTTGTCATAATCATAGCGGAGAATCGGTCGGTTCTGTTGGTCTTCCAGCGGACCATCGAGAAAGTGACTCTGATCGATTCTCACCAGCACCTGAACCAAGGAGCGGTGGTGGCGCAGGTGGGACGAGTCAGCAATTTAACATCTCCGAGGGAAATTCGTGTTGCTTCAATACTCCAGTTGGTTGTTCTGTTTAGGTGGATTTGGACAAGCTGGAATTTCTCTGCGCCTGGTACCTCGCCCTGGTCAAGCACTGTTATAACGTTAGACCAAAATGCTACGAGCTCTCTTATCTGTACTTCAGTCGTTACGAAGGCGGAGAGATAGTGTCGTGACTGAAAAATATGAAATTTTTGTTAATCCATGAAATGTGGTTTTTGTAAATGAGTTTAAAAATTTTTCGAATAATATGATACAGTTTTTAGAAAGCCAATTTGTTTCTCAAAGATGCTGAGAGAATAAAATCGTCAGTTGTTAGTGTAGATATAGAAAACAGAAACGAATATCAAACTTTAGACAGAAGAGTATCATTAAAAAAATGAACTGACAAAAAGCTTTCGGCAGGAAAATTATCTTTTAGATTTAATTGAAAAAAAAATAAATTAACAGTAATATGTGAATCTATTCAAAATTCAAACTCATGATTCGGCTAAAAATGCGTTCTCGGACTAAAATTAAAACCTTAAATAGATAAAAAAAAAAAAGAAAATGAAATAGATAAGTAACGAGCTACCAAAAAAAATCATGAGGCCGATTCCACCCTTGTTCAACCGCCCCAACTTTCCATCGTACTACAGAGAATGCTACAATAATCGAGTCGACGTTTTTTGGTACATTCCGGAATTTTCGCAGAGCCAGTATCCACCGGGTCAGCAGGGTAATTGATGCGTGAACTAGCGAATGAGAAAATTACTGGCTTTAAAAAAATTCATCCCCAGGAAGCGAAGCTTGTACTTTGATCTGTTTGCTGCTGGCGCAGAAGCTGAGCGCCAAGAAACTTCGGGTCCAGGATTTGGACGAGGACTTTGAGTTTACAGTCACCGTGGCGGAGGCGATATTGGAGGGTAACAAGACCCACGCATGGATAATGAGCCAGGGTCTGGTCGAATACGCTAATCTGAATACAGAGGAGGCTCTGAGATTCGGAGGAAGTTCTCTGAGGACGTTCAAAGAATGGGTGAGAATCTCAGACTGAGATCTGCAGCGGAAAAAGAATCATAGTAGCCCTTTCGTATCTTCCGCAGACTTTCCACGTCTATACAGAAAACATAAGAGGACTGTTCGCTAACATAGAAGGGTATTTGCGCAGCTGGTACAATCAGCCAAAGTCAGATAATCTCTTCATGTTATTGATTACCAGCGGAAGAACGATTCTGTTCATTTTTCAGTCCAAGACTTACAAGGTAGCTTAAAAATACGAAACTCTGTCTAAATCTGATCATTTTCTCTCTCGCTCTCTCACTCTCGTAATCATGATATCAAATTCAGGTAACGCTCTTCGACTCTCATTCCCACCACGCGAACGCCTTGCCGCCTCGAGGTCTTGTGGTAGCTCAGGTATTGCTCGAAGTACTGTCGTCAACTTCTGATTATTAGATATGAACAAAATATTTCTATTCTCTAGTCGGATTTTGAGGACTTAGAGTCTCTCTGCGACTGGTACATCCGACGGGTACTGAAAAACTGTTACAAGATAGAACCGAATCAGTACGAACTAGCATTTGTGTATCAACAGCATAACAAGGGCGCTAATGGGGAATGCGGAATGCACGGCACCGTGGGCTGCAGCTGCATGCACCGGCATTGAAGAAAAGCGATCGATACTAGACACTTGATATCGAGGAATGGAAAAATAAAAAAAAAAAATAGATAAAACAATAAGGAACTAATCTAGATATAGAAAATCAATAAATAAAATAAGAATTTATGAAACGTATTCTAATTCTAGATTTTAGTATTTTTTTTTTTTTTTTAACGATGGGTAAAATCTTTGATACTTTCTTATTGTTAATCAAGATTTATTATCTTTTATTTTTATTGAACCGAAGAAATCAAACTATTTTACTAACTAATATATTTAATTAATTATTAATGTAATATCGTGACATGTTTTGTTATTTTGTTTTTCTCTTTCTTTCTCTATTTGAAGTTTTTTTTTTCAATATATATTTACACTATGTACAATTTCCTCTTCTCTCTGTCTCTTTCTTCACAATTTTAATTTCTCATATTGAAAGAGAAAGAAGATCTATTCTTTGATATCAACAATGCAACGTAAGACCTGGAAAACTGATAACAAAAATTTATGTTTCGTGAAAAGAAGAATTCTATAATTACAATTTGAACTCTACGATCAATTTTTGTTATATTTCAAAGGTAAAATAGCTTCGTGGGATATCAAATTTCAGATCTAAACTGCTCTATTCTTGCTCTTTACAACTTTAATTTTATGCTTATTCCTGTTAATAATTGTTATATAATTATCTATAATATTATTAACAACAACTATGTTTATTCCTTCCTCTTTAACTCTCTCGTACGCTTTCTGTTTTTTTTTTTTTATCCAAGGGAAGATATTATCAGGCACCTTTCTCTTCTCTTATCATCTTATTATACTCGATCGAATATCCTCATTTCGTTCTTTCTTTCAGTATAAGATCAGATCTTTCTTCGTTTTTCAAATAAAGTTCATCAATGGATCTTAACGTATAACTTAATTAAGTGTATTTAATTATTTGATCAATGCATTAGATTCTCAAAAATTATCTGATTCAATTTTTCTAATTTATTTACTTTCGTCTCTCTATATAGGTAGTATGTCTTTAAAAACGAGACTAAATACATGATTCGATGGATACTAGAATAAGACGAACAGACAATTAAAAATGTTCATTTTTTCAATTCTTTGATCAAAATTAAGACGAGGCAACGGCGACTGTTTTCTTTATCGTATTGTACAGGGTGTTTTTTTTTTTTTAAACTTGTTACAATACAGAACAACGATTTTTCACTCACTCTTTATCTAGTACATAACGATCACCTTCTATTGGTATATTTCTAAAAATACAGTGGATAATAAAAACAAAAAGTTCTCTCAATCTGATTAGAATCCCGGAATGAGTTATCCGAATAATCCTTTCTTTGTACATAAAAATTCTGATATACAATATATAATATATAAAGTTTTCTTTCTTTTTCTTCCATTTATGTGATATAAAAGAACGATTTTAAAATTCTGTTATTATTAGGTAGTTCAAGAAATTGAGCAGAAAAAGCAGACTAGTTTGAAATTCTACAAATTTCTACTCAATCTATTTAGGTAATCAAAACGCGAAGGAATCAGATGGCTTAAAATCCTCAACGAATATATATATATTATACATATCTATATATATATATACTTCATTTTGTTATTGTTCTTTTCTATTTTCTTTCAAAACCAGCTTCTCCCGCTCTGTCAATATGTACATACATACAAGGCTGTAGTCTAAGCTTTTACAATATAATACCTAGACAATAATCATTATATTTTCAATCATATATAAATCCGTACCTTCTCGTCTCCGATAATAAACAACAAACAAAACTCAATAATCGATTAATCGCGTAAAAAATCACCCTGCACCACGCTTCTACCTTTCAAGGACGATTCGACGAGTAAAATGAGAAAAAAATATATATATTTATATAAATTAACGTAGACGCCCGTTCTCTCTCTTTCGGCTCTGGGATATCGTCCGACTGACTCAAGTTTGTTAGTTACGTTCGGGTATACCGAGCGCTGAAAAAGTATCTCTCTTTTTATTATTCAGAGTAATATCGATAAATTTCCTCGTTAAAGAGATTGACGGACGCGGGGCTGAGCCCATTCCACAAAATCATCGATCAAAACCGGCCATGCACCCTCCTCGTCGTAGTTACTCATGTCTGGGTTTATCATCAGCGCAAAATCCAGCAGCAGATTCCACGTGTCCTTTGGTATAGATCGCTTGTGATGCTCCTGGAGTATAGGTATTCGTTGTGAAGCATTTTTCAATACATTTAATCGATTTAAAGAGTGGATTTGATCGAGTTTGACGATATTTACCTGCAGGAATTGGCACCAGAGAGCAAGAAACCTGAATTTATCATCCAGGACTATGTTCCAGTATGCAATCGCCATGTCCAGGTCCAATCCCTTCTGACCCGGGTTTTTTGCATAGTTGAATGTGAAGTGGTAGAAATCTTTGAACTTCTGAGCATCGCGGAGCTCTGATTCAAGGCTGCTCAGACGTACCTTTAATTTGTCTACACTGTCGACTCTGGAAAATTAAATATCGTCAGTTTGCAGAGAAAATTTCGAATAAAAAATGTATTTCTCAAGTTCTCGTAGCGTTAAAAGTTTGAGAATCGAGACAATATCAATTTTGACACAGTTTTTAGAGAATTCAGACCACTAAGAACCACTGGAAAAATGTTTTCATCCTGAATTACATCAAAATTCAATGTTTTCGCTTTCATTATCCGAAATAAGAGCGAATTTCAGTCTAGAAAGACTCTAAAAATGGATTCTCAGTTTTCCGCGGCTATTTCGACGCCGAAAATTACCCGAGGTCCATCATCCCGTTCATGAACTCATCCTTAGTGAATTCGCACTGTGTTTCGGCCCTGAACTTCCACGCAATAATGAGAACGAGTTTGCTTTCAGGACTGAGACTTAAGTCGTCGAGAAATTTCATGATGCCATCGGCGGTGATTTTGTCGGTTTCGTTCAGATCTGTGGAGGAAATATTGAGACGGATAAAATGAGGCGAGATTCTTTTTTCTTATTGAAGGAACCAAAGCGGAGTATAATTAGGAGGTAAACACTGACCTTGATACCTGCCGAATAAAACTTCAAGTTTTTTTTTATCCACAGATAATTTTTGCTCCCTGTAATAAGCCTCGGGATTTTGAAAATAATTATCGCTTGCCAAATCGAGCTTCCAATCATTCTGCGTAAGACAATATATCGCAGTCTGTTCTCCGGTCTGTGTGAAAGCGATGAATTTCTTGACTTTGTCACGCTGCGAGAATTTCAACTTATACTGAATAGAGAAAAAGGAGGGGAAAAAAAAGAAAGAAACATTAAATTAGTGAAATTATTGCAATTTTCATGCCTGCGTGACGTCTTCGTTTTCTGTTATTCTCATTTCCGCACTCGAAACTGTCTGACAATGGTATGAATTCGCGTTGTAAACAACATTTGGGGTTATTTTCGTTATGTGTACAGTGTCAGGCAGAAATAATTGTTTAGAGCGAATGCGATAGAGGTAAAATAAGTAAAAACTTCGCTGGGAGTTGGGATTGTTGTTTTCTGTGGTGTATGATGTCCGCGAGTCCGATATCTACGGGGTTAACGTGTCGAGTGATTTTATATCCCGGATTGAACCGTGATGCGATTAATTGTAATTGATTTGCTTACCATTTTGACCGATTTTAGGCCACCGAAGGCCAAAATATTGTTTCACTCACACTACACTTGACATGAATATAGCCATAGTTGTAAAGAGAGTACAGCCATGGCACAGTCTACGCGCATGTTCACGCTTTTCACTCTCTGACTCACCGGTCACTGATCGTGGAAAATACGAATCTGATTATTAGACACGAAACCCGATACGCCATATGCGATATCGTCATACGGATACGCGGCACCTTTCATTGATACTGTAAACTACGTCGAAACTATCCGCCTCCTTCGGCAACACAGATGATCGATTCTATCGAATTTCTATTTTACCGACCGTCAATATACATGTAAAAGACCATATTCATCAGCAAACTACGACGCGAAGTTGCAAGCGGGTTTATTAGTCAATGATAAAATATGGAAGAGCGGAAAAGCGATTGAAAATACAACGTGAAGTTAGCTGCGAGAGATCAACTAAGTAGATATGACGTGAAGTTGGCTCCGAGTGTAAAAAATCACGGAAAAGTGGGAAAACGATTAAAGATACGATCTGAAGTTGCATGCGAGTTTATTAGCCAACGATAAAATATGGAAGAGCGGAAAAGCGATTGAAAATACCACGTGAAGTTAGCTGCGAGAGATCAACCAATGAAAAAACCTTACGGAAAGGTGGAAAACCTATTATAAGTAGATACGACGTGAAGTTGGCTCCGACTGTAAAATATCACGGAAAAGTGGGAAAACGATTCGTTAAGACACGACGTGAAGCTGCATGCGAGTAGTAATTAAGCCTCGGCGTGAGTTGATTAATAGCGTTTTCCATTTGCGCAGTTCTGTTACACCGTCCTACACCAGAACTGCATTTTTTACACCACCCGACAGAGGGCGCATCGTGCGCCTCCATAAAACTATACGGAAAACGATGCGCTCTCTGTCGGGCGGTGTAAAAAATGCAGTTCTGGTGTAGAACTGCACAAATGAAAACGCTATAATGCAAAAATAATAAGTAACGGCATCAACTACAGAACCTTCAGGAATAAAATTCTAACGCGCCTATCGATTTTCAAAAAGTTTGTTGAACTTCGATTTCAGAAATTGAGAAATCTCAATTCTTCGATTAGATTATAGAGGCAGTTATTTTTTTTTTTTTCATTTTTTTTTAATATACAAATTTCTTAATAAAATCTAAAATTTGGATATATTAAAATTTTCGAAAAAAAATCTACAGGGTGAATTCTTGAAACGGTGAAACGGTCTGAAGCTGGCTAGAATCGAGAAATGAGCTTTCGGACAGTGTCTAAGAGCATGTTTCTCGATTCTAGCCCACTTCAGGATTCCCCATGTATGTATCAATGTTTTCGGTAAATCTATTTATTACATTCACAATTCGTATTTACATTTTTTTCGCTGGATATCGATTAAAATGTCGAAATCAACGACGTGAAATTAGTTGCGAGTGCTTAAGGTGAAATGAAAGTCACGTGACCTCGATATGATTTACACTTGGAATTTTCAGGCGCTATTTTCTCGGCCAAAACTCATTCGATTGATGTGAAATTGATATCAGTGACGTAGAAAAACTGAATGAAGGGCTTGATAATCGTGGATTTTCGAAAATCGAGACCTAATAACAGTTTTTTCACAATATTGTTCCGTAATCCAAGGAAGTGCTGCCTCTCCCCACGAGGGGCAGCACCTCCTTGGGTTACGGAACAATATTGTTACACAAAATTCTGATTATGTCTTTCGATTTTCGAAAATCCACGATTCGCAGGCCCTTCATTCAGTTTTTCTACGTCACTGATATCAATTTCACATCAATCGAATGTGTTTTGGCTGCAAAAAGGGCGTTCGAAAATTCCAAGTGGGCTATCGCGCTATCTCTCTCGCACTCACGTCTAGGTCACGTGACTTTCGTTTCACCTTAAGGTGAAATGAAAGTCACGTGACCTCAATATGATTTACACTTGGAATTTTCAAACGCTGTTTTCTCAGCCAAAACACATTCGATTGATGTGAAATTGATATCAGTGACGCAGAAAAACTTAACGAAGGGCCTGCCAATCGTGGATTTTCGAATATCGAAAGATATAATCAGAATTTTGTGTAACAATATTGTTCTGTAACCCAAGGAGGTGCTGCCCCTCGTGGAGAGAGGCAGCACTTCCTTGGATTACGGAACAATATTGTTAAAAAACTGTAATTACATGCCCTTCGTTAAGTTTTTCTACGCCACTGATATCAATTTCACATCAATCGAATGCGTTTTGGCTCCAAAAAGGGCATTCGAAGGGCGCGCTATCTCTCTCGCACTCACGTCTAGGTCACGTGACTTTCGTTTCACCTTAACATTGATGATTCCATGGTCAAATGACCCTTTTTTCGATTAATCTGAAAAAATGCGATCGTTAATTAATTGATCGATCGAAAAAACGATTCATCGACAGGTTCGATTAATCGATTAATCAATTTTTGGGTCACAAAATGACTTAAAAATCCCGCGTCGCTGAATATACGATCTGAAGTTAGTTATAAACACGAACCTATCGACTATATCACTCTCAGTCTCGCGGCTGACTTCAGACCGTTGGAGTCATGTTGGCAGAGCTGATGTTGGTTCCTTCTGTTTCCCGCCTGATTTCAGGGTATTCGAATCCGTGTGAATGACGTTGGTAGGGCTGTCGAGGCGGACTTGTGTACGACAAACACAATCTTGACGACTTTCGTCGACAAATAAATATTTTCGAACATCAAAATACGGATTGAAAAAGTGAATAAATCCGCAAATAAAAACTACTGACGGTCTCTGATCGGAGATAGAATGCGCGCTAAATACTACGACCTCGATTACTCAATATTCGTGAACTGATTGTCAGTCTGTCACGTTAAACGCTTTTATACAATCACAACCAACAAATCTAGACGTTAGATAAACAAACTGACGGCTACACACGATGTACATTAAGCAGGTGAGGGAAACGGCCGCAGAGCAAATAAAACGAATCCATAAACTCTTCATCGCTCGGTATCTAGATAACAAAAAACATGTATCACTTCTAGGTTATAATCCAGGGGTTTAAATCCTATCGGGAACAAACCGTCGTCGTGCCTTTCGATCCCAGACACAATGTCGTCGGTGAGTTTGATGCAAACACAAATTTGGATATTTTTTTTTTTTTAACCTCATCTTCTCCTCAAAGTCGGCAGAAATGGATCTGGAAAAAGCAACTTCTTCTACGCTATACAGTTCGTTCTTAGCGACGAGTTCTCACATCTCAGACCGGAGCAGAGGCAAGCCTTGCTTCATGAGGGAACTGGGCCCAGAGTCATCTCCGCCTATGTCGAAATCATCTTTGATAACGCCGATGGAAGACTTCCGGTCGGTGGAGTAGCGATTTTCTTGTAAATTGTACGTGAAATGACCGAAATTTATTTTTTTCTCTGTCTCCAGATCGACAAGGACGAGGTTTACCTCAGACGGATGATCGGATCGAAGAAGGATCAGTACTTTTTGAACAAGAAAATAGTGACGAGAAGCGACGTTATGAATTTACTAGAATCCGCGGGATTTTCAAGATCCAATCCGTATTACATCGTCAAACAGGGAAAGGTGAGGCTCGACGCCTTATATTTTCCAAAAACTGAGCCAATTTGAACGTCTTTATTCCCAGATAAACCAAATGGCAACGGCTCCAGACTCTCAGAGACTCAAACTACTCAGAGAGGTCGCAGGAACTCGGGTCTACGACGACAGGAGGGAAGAGTCGAAGGCTATTCTGAAAGAAACTGAGGGAAAACTTGAAAAGATCGAAGACTTTCTGAGAACTATAGGTGCGAAGGATTTGCTTTCTGGCTAAAATCCTTTTTAGATCCAATGTTAATTACAATTTTTTGTGAATTTAACGACAGAGGAGCGTCTTAAGACTCTGGAAGAGGAGAAAGAAGAGCTGAAAGAGTACCAGAGATGGGACAAGCAGCGTAGATGCCTAGAGTACACAATCCACGAGCGAGAATTGAAGGAGAATAAAAAGAAGCTCGAAGACCTCGAAGAATCCAGGGCAAGCAGCGGCGCGATGCAGGCCAAACTAGGCGCGGACGCCAAAGCGGCTCAGGAAGCGGTTCGTTCGGCTTCCAAAAGGCTCAAGGAAGCTAAGAAGGAAGTCAGCTCTGCTAAGGAGGAAAGAGACACGCTTAGGTGAACCAGAAAGAGTAGTTCTCGCGGTTTCTCGAACCTGTCTGCGGGGAAATAATGAAATTTTTCTGTCCTTGAACAGCGCCGAACAGCAACAGCTGCTTAAAGAGAAGACCAAGCTGACTCTGACCATCAATGATCTGCTCGAAGAGGTCAAGGGCGATAATGACAGCAGAAAAAGGGCAGAACAGGAGCTAGAGAAGCTCAAAGTCAATATCGCGGGGCGAGAGGAGGAACTGGAGAAGATTAAACCTCAGGTATGAAGAGAATAAACGTTAAAATGATTCTTTTGTCTTTATCTATCCCCCAAATGCATCGAACTCGCCTTTTCTCTTTTCAGTACGAGCAAATGAAGGGCGTGGAGGAGGAATGCACCAGAGAACTCGCCCTCAAGGAGCAAAAACGTAAAGAACTCTACGCGAAACAGGGCAGAGGAGCTCAATTCACGAACAGAGTAAGAAGACTCTTCTTCTGGGACATTAAAATCGCCTCGATTGTATCCGAATCTTGATGATTTCTCTTTTTCAAGGCGGAGAGAGACAAGTGGATTCAAGACGAGCTTAAGCAGTTGACGAAACAGATAAAGGACAAGCAGGATCATCAGGCCAAGATCAGCGACGACTTGAAGAAGGACGGAGAGAAGCAGATCGCTCTTGAAAAAAAAATTGAGGATCATACGAGGGAGATGGAGCGACAGAGAGCCTCTATCGACGACCATAATAAACAGTATTACGATCTGACTAAGGCGAAGGATCAGTGCCAAGCGACTAGGAAGGAACAGTCAGTATATGCTTATATATGCTTGTGGGTTTTGAGAAAACGAAATTCGGAGAGATTGAATTGATTGAATCGTTTCAGATATCGGCAGGAGAGCGTTCTTCAGCTAAATTTGTCCGGATTGAAGGAGGATCTCGCTAAGGCTGATCAGAGCCTCAGATCTATGGCTGGAAAACCTATTCTCAATGGAAGAGACAGCGTTCGCAAAGTACTAGACACGTTTCGGTGGGTATGAATTGCCGGTTGAATGAGATGGGAGGTTGAATTGGGTACAATAGCAACGATTATGAGCGTCACGAACTAGAATAGAGTGCGAGAAACTTTGAAGACTTGAATATTTAGAGAGAAAAAGTAATTAAAAATAGTTTTTGATTCGAAATCGCGATGGGAAATGAAACGAGGAGTTTGGAATTAGATTTTTAACACTATCTGGAACCTTTGACAATCAAATGCGATTCAGAAAATTGGCAAACTCGAATATGAGGTTCAAAAAAGTATTTGAAAATGGCTTTTGATCGAAATTCGACATATTGAGAGTAAGACAACTGGGGAAAGGTTTCTTGAAATGGTGTTTCATTTTTTTAAATCTGCATAAAATAGATCTTAAGGTTTATTTAGCCATTAGATTTATCAATTGTAAAATTCAAAAATGCGCCCTTTTTCAATCAAACTTCGTCCAAATTTCACGTTTAAAAACTTTTTTTAAATTCAATTATAATTTCGAATTTTCAAATTTTGCGATTAGGTATTCAAATTTTAGATTATTTCTAACTGTTACGAATTGTATTCTAGAAACGATTTTGAGCTTCCGAATGTACATCCAGACTTAGAAAAAAAAAATCTAATTCGCTTATTAATATGAAACAGAGAGCGAAGAGACATGGCGCACGAAGTGAGCAGTTACTACGGTCCAGTGATCGAGAACTTTGACTGTGACAAGAGTATATACACTGCGGTGGAAGTAACCGCAGGAAATCGTCTATTCCACCACATAGTAGAGACCGACAAATTCGGAACAAAGATTCTAAAGGAAATGAACAACCAGCAATTACCCGGAGAAGTCACCTTCATGCCACTCAATCGACTGCACGTCAAGGTCATCGACTACCCGCAAACCAGCGACGCTATTCCCATGATATCCAAGCTCAATTACGACGCTAAATACGACAGAGCTCTGAGGTGGGGTAAAAAAGACTCGAAAACACCAGAAAATCAAACTCTAACATCTCCGATGAAAATTTCAGATACATTTTCGGGAAAACTCTGATATGTCGAAACCTGGAGGCCGCCACGAGTCTCGCCCGAACCTCGGGACTCGACTGCGTGACCTTGGAAGGTGACCAAGTCTCTTCGAAGGGTTCCTTGACCGGGGGATACTTCAACTCGTCGAGATCGCGTCTGGAGATTCAGAAGACTAGGTCCGAGCTCATGTCCCAGATCAACAGTCTGGAGGAACAGATGTCCACTTTGAAAGACGAACTCCGCACCACCGAGCAGAGCATCAGCTCGTACGTCAGCGAGATGCAGAGGACAGAGACGAAGAACAGCAAGGCGAAGTGCGTCTTGTCGACGAGACGATGCTCTCCACCCTCTCAAACTTGAAATAATCGATTGCTCCCGTTTTTAGAGACATCTTTGATAAAATGAAGGCAGAGATTCGCCTCATGAAAGAAGAGCTCAGCGCCATAGAGAGATATCGCACTCCCAAGGAACGTAGTCTCGCACAATGTACCTCGAACCTCGAGGCCATGACTGCCACCAAGGAGGGACTGGAAAGCGAGCTGCACCAGGAGCTCATGGCCCAGTTATCCGTTGCCGATCAACACCAGGTGGATTTTCTCGGAGTGAAATCTATTCGGACGTCGTTCTGATTGGCTAAATTATTCTTTCCAGGTCGATACCCTGAACGACGACATCAGGCGCTTGACCAAAGAGAACAAAGAAGCTTTCGCGAAAAGGATGCGGCTGGAAGCGGATAAAAACAAGCTCGAAAATCTCCTGACAAACAATCTGGTGCGTCGTAAGGACGAGCTGGTTCAAGCCTTGCAGGAAATATCGGTAGAGGATCGTCAGAGGCAGTTGGAATCGTCCAAAGCTCAACTAGCGGACATAGAGAAGCGGCTTGTTAAAGTAAACTCTGACTTTAAGTCGCAGAACGACAAGGTTTCGAGCGCGATGAAGAAGGTGAGTCGGTCCGAGGGTCCATGTCGCCAATCGACCCTGTATTAACGATCATTTTCATGTTAAACAGCAAAAAGCGGAGTCTTCCGAAGTCGAAAAGTGGAAATTGGCGGAGAAAGAAGCGCAGGAGAAGATAGAGGCGGATGCTAAGGACCTAGAGAAGCTGGCTAGCAAGCAGAACCTCGTTCAGCAAAAGATAACGGAGTGCACGCAGAAGATCACAGAACTTGGAGCGCTCCCTAGCCACGAGGCGTTCGGAAAACTGAGCAAACTCTCGACCAAGCAGCTCTTCAGGGAAATGGAGAAGGCGAATAATCACCTGAAGAAATACAGGTGAAAAATAAAAGCGCGCTTTATCAAAATATCGATTGGCAAAAACTAATTCCCCTTTCACAACAGCCACGTGAACAAGAAGGCCTTGGACCAGTTCATGTCGTTCAGCGACCAGAAGGAAAAACTGGTCAAAAGGAAAGAGGAGCTCGATAGAGGGGACGAAAAGATCAAGGAACTGATGCTGGTTCTCGAACAGAGAAAATGCGAAGCGATTCAATTCACTTTCAAACAAGTACGAGAGGATTAATTGCCTTCTCATATCCGGATTAACAAACTCGATAATTATTTGTTTTATCCAAAGGTCAGCAAGTACTTCAGCGAGGTTTTCAAGAAGCTCGTACCCTCTGGACACGCGCAGCTCGTGATGAAGACTGCGGACGGGGAGGAGGGCGATGACGCTGTCCCTGAATCCGCGGATTCGGACAGATTCGTCGGAGTCGGTTAGTCTGGGTGCAACGGGATGAGATCATTCGATTCTCTTGGGATGGTCTAAAACGGTTTTTGTCTTTGTCCCAAGGAATCCGAGTCTCCTTCACGGGACACAAGGCAGAGATGAGAGAGATGAACCAGTTATCTGGAGGGCAGAAGTCGCTCGTTGCGTTGGCGTTGATTTTCGCCATTCAGAAATGCGACCCTGCACCTTTCTACCTGTTCGACGAGATCGATCAGGCTCTAGACGCTCAGCATAGAAAAGCAGTCGCTGATATGATCCATGAACTCAGTTCCGATGCCCAGTTCATCACGACTACGTTCAGGCACGATTTTTAATCACTCTGTTTCACTAAGAAAAGGGGGAAAAGGAACGAAAAGACGGAATCAAACTGGTTTTTCGACTCCCACTTCGTCCAACAGATTATAAAAAAGGATCAGAAAAACAGGAGTTTAGACTTTCAATTTGAAGAATATCATCATTTTCAGCATCTATTTGTTAGCAAAGGACAGAAAAATGCACATAATTTCACCGAAGTACAAAGGAATTCAATTTTTTGACTTGTTCCAAAAATGAAAAGAGTGGAACAGACGTCCAGGAAATTGAAACTCTAATTACTAAAGAATGGTTTTCAAATTTTCTCGGTGATTAAAAATGAAAAACAAGTAACAGAAAGTCGAGGAATTAGAATGATAATCAAATCAAACGAATTATTTTAATTTTCTTGAAGTACAA
The DNA here is from genome assembly GCA_018257835.1 of Euura lappo. Lineage (NCBI taxonomy): Eukaryota > Metazoa > Arthropoda > Insecta > Hymenoptera > Tenthredinidae > Euura > Euura lappo. The sequence goes on along the minus strand of JAEUYN010001542.1, from coordinate 183,038 downwards.
AAATCTTCAGAAATTAATCTAAGAACATAGAAACTGAGATTCTTAATAGTTAACGTAAAGAATATAATCCCTTTTTCTTTACAGACCCGAGCTGCTTGAGCACGCAAATAAATTCTACGGAGTTAAATTCCGCAACAAAGTATCTCACGTCGAGTGTGTGACTCGGGAAGAAGCAGCAGACTTCGTTGAGGACGATACGACACATGGTTAAAGTGACGAAAACAATATAAAAGAAGAAATCGCGTTAACGTATAGAGAGAGTACAATAATCATTGATTTTTTTTTCTTCCATAGATCATGAACTACCTATTTTCTTTTCCTTGGTATTTTACAACAGCCTCATTGTATTTAACTTTTTTTAATTGTTTTTTCAATCTATTCTCGAAAATAATGTAATTTGTATATTGAATTGATTCGATGATAAATATAATGTGATCCTTGGCTGTTGGTCCAGGCAAGGAAGAGAAATTAAACGGAGAAGGAATTTTTATAATACTTTAAAAACGTGTAATCGATAATTTCACGTTTTTTAATTGATAAAGCTATCTTTAAATATACATAAATCTATCAATAAAACGTGTATTTTAATCACCAAACTCTCAATAATGAACTCTCAAAGTTCATTCAACCAGAAGAAGAAAATGAATCAAATTAGAGACATTTGAAAATTTATTAACGACCTATTACAATCATCTAAATTGAATAGAATTAAACTAGATTCCAATTCAGTCCGAAGGTAATGAAGTCCTGAAGTCTTTCATCGATTTCCAGAGTCTAGAGATATACACTTCTCTCATTCTCTCTCTCAATAATTAAACTTATTATTATTATATTCGAAAAGCGTTTTTAACTTCAGCAAATTTATATAACGTCTGATCGCCTCTATTTATCCTTGCGACTAGCGGTCAGACTGTCGTGCAAGCTGCCGACCATGGCTTCGACGAGTTCTGGAATGATTACACCATTGCTATCGATGAATTTAGCCACCGAATTCGTTACCGAACTCTCGTTCGAAGTCCCAGCCTTCTCGTCTCTCACGGAAATAACGAGATTATACTTGTCGTCATATTTTTTCAGGTATGAACTCGCCTCCCATACCAATTCAGGATCGAATCCAGCCGGGTCTCTGAAACCGAGGAATAAGTTGTAAAAAATTCTTTTCGGAAAGTGCTCTATCTAGTCACCTCTGCGTAGCAACGACGAAGATTCCCTTCTCTTTGTAGGTCGTATAGAGGGTCAAAACTGCCATGACGACAAAATACTCGGAGACGCAGGCGACTAGAACCGGCTTAGAGGCTGGAAACGGGTTCATATAGTCCCAAAGGAGGGCGACCATCGCTACGCCAACCGCGATCCCGCAGAGAGCCAGCCTGCCGTCTAGCAGGGAAAAATTCTCTGTGTAGTTGTACTTCCTGGTCAGGATATCCTTGACTGCGTCATCGAGAGCGTTTTTTACCGCGGAACCGTCCCACTTGTTGACTTTCACCAGCTGTAATGAAGTTTTTTATTTTTTGAATAAAAATAATTTTACATTAATTTTTTTTAAACTTTAATTTGAATTAAATGAATGAATTTTAATACGAAATTCGGTTTCGATTCATTTCGTTAAGAGCCGGGGAACAATTTGGAATTTTTTCTTCTCCCATATTGAGAGACTTTTTAGGAAATCTGAATCGTTGCTCACCGCAGTTTCGTCTTTCTGATCCTTTTTGGCAGCCATCTCGAACATATTAGGCTGTGGAACGTTTGGTTATTGAGTTTTCGGCAACTCGGCGTCCGGAGATTCGTAATACGCGATATTCTTCTATTCTTTATATCATTAGGGGGATTTGGGATGATCTTAGGTTATTTCTTACGCCGCACGGACAATACTGTGTATTATGTACACGTCACACGTCACGACGACAAATTCGAAAGAAGAACTAACCTAAGCTTGATAGGCGGTGAGCGAGCACGGAGTACCTAATGTAACGCTAGAAGCGGAGGGCGACTTGGTTTTCAACGAATCAAACGCTGTCGCGTGGGTTATGAGAAGCCATAGAAGAAACGAAGGGAGCTTTTCGACAAGAGATGTTCATGTTCGTGAGTATGGGGAGCTTTCCAACAAGGCAAAAAAAAACAAAACAGACACGGTCTAGAAAACACCCATGAAAATAAAATAAAAAGTAGAAAAAACCTAACACAGCAATGATCTCTCCTTCTACTCGCCTTGTTGGGAAGCACCTACGGAAGCTTTGGATAAACATAAAGCCATAAGGCGAAAGAAGAAAAATAAGCTTTGAAATTGTTCTGAATTTCTAGAGAAAATTCAATGCTGCCGCATATTGGGAAAGCTCTTTAAGGTGAAACGAAAGTCACGTGACCTACACGTGAGTGCGAGAGAGATAGCGCGATAGCCCACTTGGAATTTTCGAACGCTTTTTTTGCAGCCAAAACACATTCGATTGATGTGAAATTGATATCAGTGACGTAGAAAAACTTAATAAAGGGAATGACGCTCGTGGATTTTCGAAAATCGAGACGTAATTACAGTTCTTTAACAATATTGTTCTGTACCGAAGGAAGTGCTGCCTCTCTCCGCGAGGGGCAGCACCTCCTGAAGTTACAGAATATCGTTACACAAAATTCTAATTATATCTTTCGATTTTCGAAAATCCGCGAGCGTCATGCCCTTCATTGAGTTTTTCTACGTCACTGATATCAATTTCACATCAATCGAATGTGTTTTGGCTGAGAAAATAGCGTTTGAAAATTCCAAGTGTAAATCATATCGAGGTCACGTGACTTTCATTTCACCTTAAAAAAAGTTTCATCAGATTTCAAAATAAAATTCACTGTAGCTACATGAAATTTTCTAGAGATGATCGAAGGCAAGCCATAAAAACGCCATAAAAGAAACCCAAACAAGAAATGTAACGCAATCATGTGATTCGAGGGAAATGAATCCCTAAGATAATCAAACGTAGCTATGCGGATTCTGGAAAACCTAAATAAAAAGCGAATGCGATTGAATGGACGTTCTGTGGAATGCCTATAAACAAAGCATTGGCGTAGCCAGGAGGCACAGCCCCCTCCGCCGCCCGCACCGAAAATGAAACGACGTAATATCCCATATTTTATGTCCGTTACATAATTATTGTGTTATGTAAATTTCAATGAAAAACAAAAACATAATTGTAAACAAAAAAAAATGTTCATTGTCCCCCCCCCCCCCAGAAAAAAATGCTGGCTACGCCAACGAGACAAAGGGTGCATTCCAACAAGAGCCGACCAATCATGTCGCTGTGTGTCTGACTGTGTCTGTTTTTTGCCTTGTTGGAAAGCTCCCAAAGAAAAGATAGGCGACAAAAACCCTAGAAAAATTGGACATTGGAGAAAATCCCTAGAAATTTTCAGAGCTTTCCAACACGCGACACGCGCTCAGATACTGCGATACCATTGGTCCGTTCCCTTAGATCCAATCATGTCGCTGTTGTCTGTTTGTTCACTTTGTCGGAAAGCTCCGAATCTTGAAAAAAATCAAACACAACTACATAAACATAAAAGAAAAGGCGACAAGAGCCCTAGAAAAATTGGACATTGGGGAAAATCCCTAGAAATTTTCAGAGCTTTCCAACACGCGACACGCGCTCAGATACTGCGATACCATTGGTCCTTTCCCTTAGATCCAAACTTGTCGCTGTTGTCTGTTTGTTCACTTTGTCGGAAAGCTCCGAATCTTAAAAAAAATCAAACACAACTACATAAACAGAAAAAAGTTGGAACTTAACTGCAGAGGATAATTCTCCAAATCCCCCCTCAGTTATATGGGCTCCGAGAATAAAAAAAAATCTAAATAATTGACGTTTCGAAATTCTTCAATTGAGTACAAAATTTTCCCACCATTGTCGCTTAGGTCGTGGAACGCGATTCCTTTCCTCTACTCTCCCCTCTACATCGTTCTCACATCTCATTAGAGTATCTGGAGTTCATAGGGAAAGGTAGCGGCACGACGAACACGGAGAGTGATATTTTTTGTTCCCTCGATCTCCGTGATTCTCCGTGATTCGTATTCCGGAGAGAAAACAACAATCGAATAAGAAGCAAAATCCGTCACTGCCCTAACCGCCGTATAAAAATTCCCGTCAACTCTAAATCAAATCCGGCCCGAGTCTCGGTGTCCGACACAAGAACTCCCAAACGCAGGGAGAGCGAACGCACGAGCCTCGGTCCGTATCATACCGAGTATAAATAAAACCAACAACACGGCAACAACACGATCTACCATACCGCAGCTCACGCTCGTCTTCTGTTTATTAGCCTCACGAGTCGAGACTCTATCGTGTGTCCGTGTGCCTGTTGTTATCGTACTCACTCACACGTCCGGGCAGGGGCAAGTTTTTTTTCTCGGTATTTCGTCGCCTCGTATTGACTACGGTCAATAGTTGTTACCCGCTATTTACACGTATTACTACGGCGCTAATCGCACGCTGTCAACGTAGCCGAGGATTATCGCCAACGCGAGCAATGGGAGCTGGCTAGAGTCGAGGATAGGGCAGACACGCAGTTGCTACGAGTGAATGGGGAGCGAAAACGGAACATCTTCCCGACGATAATGCTGCAACAGTGAATTCACGCATTTTGTAAGTACCGCAAAACCCCGAATTACCGTATTTATTTCCCCCACAGGATCTTCTCTAACGAAGGTTTGTAAGAAAATCGGCTAAAATATTTTCGTCGTTATTGTTCTTGAGTCTTTTATAGCCGCTAAATCGTCATTCTTATTGATATCATTATTATTAATGTATCGGTAAGAAATTGAGAGTTTGCCAAGCGACGAGGCGATGCCATTATCGCGTTATTCACGACCCGGAGGGGGGATTAATTTGCTTTTTATGTTACTTCCAGAGGCTTTTTTAGTGCTGCTTGATTTTTTCATGTGTCAATATTGAGACTGATTTCGTATCTACAGGTTTTTTTTCAACTGCAGATATGTGGATATCGACGAGGACTCACGGCTCGTGAGAGACTTTGGAAATGGAATTGGTCGTTAATTATTGTAACGGCCTCAGATGCTTGGGGATATATTCAAAGATTTAAGAAAAAGGGTTTAGATCCTTGAAGTGAATTTGGAAATACTCGCAAAATCCTGAGATAGAGGCGAAATTCTCTCGAAGAGCTTGAAATGATGTTATACAATTTTTATAGAACACTGAAAAAACAGGAGTTTTCGTATCTGGAGTCTTGAAATTGGATTTAGCGACCCGAAATTGACCTGAAATGGGATTGAAAGTTTTGAAAAAAGGTTTAAAAACTGGAAAATAGATCTGATTTTGTCTTTCGAAGCTTTAAATATCGTTATAATTCTGTCTAAAAACCTAAAATAGTCTCGAAACTGTTTCTAAGAGCACGAAGTAACGTTATAACAGCTTCTGGAACATTGTCACAGACTGAAGTTCCGAAAGAGTTTTTGAAACGAGAAATACGCTTGAAAATAGCTTCAAATATTGTTATACAGGCTTTGAGAATGCGAAATTAGTAGAGATTTCGTTGTTTAAGTTTCAGAAAAGGTTCACAAGCTTGAAACAACCGAATATTCAGTCTTTCTTCATAGTCTTTTTGTCATAGAAGCTTCTAGAGTGATAAATCCGCCTCGACTCGAGCTTTGAAATCCTGTTAATCGGCTTAGAAATTCGAAGCAAAGCTAAACGTGTTCTAATCTATAGATATAGTGTTAAAAACCTGTATTATAATATTGATTCAAAAATGGTGAATTAGGACCGATTTCAGTTCAGTTCAGTCAAAAAACGATCCCAAAGGCCTTCAACCGAGTAAATCGAGTTTGATTACTCCCAAAAGATGGTATTAATAGATTCGGAAGCGTCTCGTGGATAAAAAATTGCCTCTCAAACACCGAAATTCGATAAACGAGGCTCTGATGAGTCCAAAATCGTCGATGAAATGTTTTTTCAACCAAGTACAGTCTGGGAAGAGCTCGTCTGAGACCAATAAGCCTTTTGAAAGCACAATAAACAGTGAGAAAACTGAAAAATGGTTCTATGGAATTTAAATAATACTTTGGAGCCGCTCTCACAATCTCGACATTAACGTTAAAATCATATCTCAGCTTTTTACGCTACAAAAAAGTTCTACCACGTTCTTACGAGCCCAAGATCCCTCGTAATGACCGAAAACATGTCCTCAATGTCTTTAAACATGTTTGTACACAGCCTCTGAGCACCAAAAATGAATCAGAGATAAAAACTCTCGGAAAGAGTCGATAAAGTTGTTGAAAAGTCTCTAGAATCCTCAGCGAGCTCTATTTTCACGATTCGTTATATAATTCCAGAGTCAATCCAGGCAGCGGATCAGAATGGCTCGACGACGGAAAAGCGATACGAAGCCAGGAGCCGCTGTAGGAGCCAAAGTTAGCGTCGAAAAACCGCAGCAACCGGCATCAACTGCAGCGACGGTGAGAAAATCTCGTCGCCAAATAGCCAAAAAGCAGTTGGACAAGAAAGTAAACGGCGAAGCGACGACGACTAGGACAGAGAAAGCAGCTACCGAGGCTGAGGATATTCAGTCAACGGGAGATCCGCTGATTCCAGTCATACAACACAAGAAGTTTGGCAAATTAAGACGCGCGACGGACGATGGGAGAGACGCTCTTTCCACCCATCCACAAATCTGCAGCCAGGAGGTCGTTGAGACCCGGACGATTGAAGCCAGACCCCAAGATCCTGAGGTTGAGGAAAATCAGTGCGAGGACGAGGTCGTTTGGCAGGAAGACGTAATCGAGGAGACGATAGAAATATGCGAGGAGATGGAAGTGGAGGACGACGGAGTCGAGAGGAGTTACACGATATCGGAGGAGGGAAGTGTCCTCCTCGAGGAAGTCCTGCTCGTGAATAACCACGACTTTGAGGGTGAAGGGGTGGTGGAGTTCACCGTTATCAGGAACGAGGATGGGACCGAGTCCGTTGTCGTGGCCAGAGACGAGGCCCTCTGCGAGGAGGATAAAGTCGAAGAGCTGGAGTGCGAGGAATTCAATGAGATCGAAAAAGGGGTCGGCGGGATCACCGTCGAGGAAAAAGAGGCTGAAAATCTTGCCGATTTGCCCGAATCTATCGGGCCTGGGGATGGGCCGGGTTTATTGAGCAAAGACCTCGCGATAGTTCCTGTAAAAGAGGACAGAGAAAATTTTAGAGACTCAGAGGCCGTTGGGACCGGGTCAGAGGTGAAAAATTGTGATAAATTAGATAGCGGTATACCTTTTCTAGAAACTCATGTCTCGGAGGGTTCGGACGATGTTAAAAATAGTGAGAAATCATTTCTAGGAAGTAATTCTGAGATCGTAGAGACCAAAGTCGACGAACAGAGTAGGGAAAAAGAGCCCAGCGTCGAAGAGTCCTCCGGGGATAGCGAAGTAGACACCAAAGCCGATACGGAGGACATTAAGGTCTCCAGTAGCAGCGAAAACAGCAACGATACGCTCCTATCGACCAATAGCTACAAGCTGCCGGAGTTTAACGACGTTAAAAACATTCCTAATCAACTGAACTTCAACGAACCAGAGAAAAAGACTGGATTTAGATCGCGAAGCGGAAGCACAGACACGACCGGTTCGGAAAGCGGATCGAACAGCTCAGGGGTTCGACGCAGCAGCAGGATCCGGACCATCGGACTCATGAAGCAAAGGTTTTTATCCGTTTCCACAGGAATTCGTATCCGTTCAACTTCGCTGACCATTTTCTGATAATTTTCACAGATCCAGAGGCCGTGGGCTGGTGACGAAGCCAAACCTCGACTTGACGCGGGCGATTTTCAACCAGGACAGGGATAAACTGGGCGGAAATATGCCGAGCACTTTTTCCCAGGACTCTAAGGACAATTCTGACAATCAATCCGAGACGCAGTCGGACAGGGAAAGCAGCGGGAATAAAACTACGGGGTTCTTCGATTCCCCGGCGCCCCTGGCAGCCCTCGGAGTCGCTGGGTACGAGTCGGACACCTCAAAGCCGGTCAAAGTTAAATCTCGGTGGAGGAGATCCAGCGAACTCGAGATGGGAGGCTCCAAGCAGGCGCAGACTATGTCGGAGAGCGACGCTAGCGCCGAGAATCTTTCCGTTCTTACCGGGAGCCCGTGTCCCGAACTTCCTGGACCACAAGTCGCCAGGGTCACCGGACCCAAAGTCCTGCCTCCTCTAGTCGAAGTCAAGGACAAGGAGATGGAGGAACGACTCAGTCAGTTTGAACATTTGAGGGAGAATCTTTACCTGACGGAAAGGTGGGGGATAATTTGGGCTCAGATTCATGTTCTTTTTCGTTCAATGGTGGTTTTAATGTTTGTGTTTCTTTTTTTACGATCAGGTACACCAATAAGGAGACTAAGAGGATGGTCTGCGACTGCTTTTTAACGGAGGAGGAAATAGCCAGGGGAGAATTGGGGTGCGGAGAGGACTGCCTGAACAGACTTTTGATGATCGAATGGTTCGTTGAGGCCAGATTTTATTATTCTGGAACCTGGTAAAAACAGACTTTTATCCATTAATTTTTCTTCGCAGCGGTCCGAGATGCGTCGTCGGCGAACGTTGCACCAACAAGAGGTTCCAGAACTGCGAATACGCAAAATGCGAAGTTTTTAGAACTGACAAAAAGGGTTTCGGTCTCCGTGCCATCGTAGATCTACACTCGTAAGCTTATTATTATTCGGTTAATGAATTTCAGGGGAAATTTTTCTCAAATAACGAACAACTACGAACGACTATTCCTTTGAATAATTTTCAGCGGTGAATTCCTGATGGAGTACGTAGGCGAGGTGGTGGATCCCAAAGACTTTAGACGAAGGGCGAAAGACTATTCCAAGGATAAAAACCGGCATTATTATTTTATGGCTTTGAAATCTGATCAGATAATCGACGCGACTGCCAAGGGAAATATATCGCGATTTATAAACCATAGCTGCGATCCAAATTCGGAAACACAAAAGGTTTCCCAGAGCTTGATTTGATAATAAAATTTACGATATATAGGTACAAATTAAAAATTTTCGGGTAATGAAATAACCATTTTTGCAGTGGACGGTCAACGGAGAACTCAGAATAGGATTCTTCAACAAACAATTTATCGCTGCTGGCGAGGAAATCACCTTCGATTACCACTTCCAGCGATATGGGTAAGAAAATAACGATTTTGGCACTGGAAAAATGTACAAATTCGTTTTTTGTCTATGAATTGTGAACTCCGTAACACGTTCTGAATATTACAAAGCAGTGGACTTCGTCTATGAGTAGAATTACAATTTTGTTTATTTCTGCTTCAGTTTCTAGTTTCATTGTGATAAAAAAAAAACCGTGTAAAACGCGTAAACCTTCCATTTTTCGATACGAATTGCGAATTATATTGATTATCATCAAACGTAACACATGAAAAACGATTTCAAAACGGTCAAAATACTATTTTTTTTCATCTTAAAGAGTATGAAAATTTGTTTTCTCACAATAAATTCTACATTTGTCTTCCGTGAATTATAAAACTAATTAAACCGCTCCCATCCCCCGAACAGGAAAGAGGCTCAAAAGTGTTACTGCGAGGCGGAGAACTGCAGAGGCTGGATAGGCGAGACGCCAGAACAGGAGAAAGAAAAGATCGAAAAGAAGGAGAAGACGGAAAAGGACGTGAAGAAGAAGAAGGAGGAGAAGAAGATCCACGATTACATGGAGGACGAGGACGTGAGTCAAATCCCCCAACCCCTCATCCAGCCCAGGTCTAATCATCCCCCCAATACTTTCAGCTCGAAGAAGAAATCGAAAAGCTCTGTTCCGGCGGACTGAAGAATCGATCCCACACCCTCACCCTCAGTCGACTGATGGTGCGAAGCAGAGAGCTGGAGCACAGAACCAGACTGCTTCGCCTTATCCAGAGCGGGGAGCAGCCCTGCCGCCGCCTCTTCCTCGACTATCACGGGCTTCGTTTGATTTGGAGTTACATGATGGACGTGGCGTCTAACGCGAGCTCCGAGGCACAGAATTTTCGTTTGGAAATTCTCAAGACTCTTAACACGCTGCCGATACCGAATAAAACCATGCTAATGGACAGCAAGGTCTTTGCGGTAGTTGAAAAATGGGCCAAGCAGGTTTACTCGTCTCCCGCGAGCGGATCTCCGGAGGAGGAGGATAACAAGCCTAAAGTAAGCCCGGAGGAGCCTGACAGTAGCTGCGACCTCGATAGCAATGACAAAGTCGTTGAGACCTCCAAGGAAAATGAGAACAACGAGGTGAAACAGGAACCTGAGGAGGACGCGAGGAATTCTGAGGAACAAAACGCGTTCGCCGAACTTGCTAATGGGCTTATATGCGACTGGAACAATCTCAAAGAAGTATTTCGTATACCAAAGAAGGAGAGGATCGAGCAGATGAAGGAACACGAGAGAGAAGCTGGTGCGGAAAATTAGATCTTATATACTTCTGGCTTATTCGAATCGGATGAGGCGTAGAGTTTGATGAAACTAGTCAAAAAACTGTTTGGAAGTTGGATCTAATTTTTTTTTATGTGAAAATTCTGATCGATTATCACGTTGTTTCAGACCGAGGCTACAAAGAAGATCTGGAAAGGGAAGATAGGAGGGATAAATCGTACGAGAGGTGCGCCGATTCTCCAAAATTCGTTATTTTTTTCTTCTCAACATAAAAAATCCCCAATAAATGAAAAAACGTGGACATTTTTATCTTTGGACTTTCAGATCCTACAGGTACGGTCGAGGGGACAGCGACAAGAGATTGGATCGAAGGAGGGGCCGCGAGTCTCCGGATTTTGATTACGGTAGATCGAAAGAGAAGAGAGGAGAAGAGCGTGTGAACCTAGTTCCTATACCAAGGATGTCAAAGTATGAGAGGAGGCAGTTGTTTGCTCTGAAAGTGGCAAAGGAGGAAGAGGAACGGCAGCGGAGACAGCAGCATGAAACCTGGCAGGAACACGAGGTCCGATGTCTCGCTCTTGGCATGGATCCTCATACTACTCCTGCTATCGATCCACAAACTGGATATCCACTATTTTTCAATCCCACGCTCGGCCAGTGGCAACATTATCCTGTTATACCAGGTAGCGAAGAGGTTTACGAAGTGCTTCAACAACTTTGTCACTCGTTAGATGAAGAGAATTGCGATTCTTTATTTCAATTCTTTCATTAAAAATCACAGAGATCAGTGTAATAAACTTTACTGCACTAAAAACAATAAGAATCGAATTTCAGGCCTCGGAACAAATTTCAACTATTCTAAAACCGCATTTCTCCGTTTTCTAGAAGCCAATGATCTGACACCGCAGTGCCCAGTCTACATAGGAGGTTCGCAGCCTGGAATAATGCCTCCAAACCCTCTCATGATACCGTCCGGTGTGCCGCCCCCAGTTTTTGCTCAAAGTCAGTTGACGCCGGTTTACCCGATGGGTCTGCCTCACCACCACGATCAATTCGCCGAAAGTCAGATTCAGATTCAAAACAATATGATACCGATTCAGAACGGGGGTTCCCAGGTTCTTCAAGAACTGCCTAATATCTATGCAGAGAAACCTATTACAGAGGAAGTCTTCGACCACAAGGAGAGTTCGACCCCCGTTCTTCCACCTCCGCCTCTGGATCTTCCCCCTAAATGGAAATCGGCGATTGATCCAAGGGGGCGAACTTACTACTATAACGTAACGGACAGAATCCCGCAGTGGCTGCCTCCGCCTCCCGACCACTTCACAACGCATCAGGAAACTTCCTCTAGTTCGGAGTCGAGCGACGATAGCACGTCTTCGGAAGAGGAGGACGAAGACGTGGAAGACGAGGACGCAGACGACGACGCAACTATCGAGGATCCTAGTCTATTGCTGATGGACGTCGACCACGCACTACCGGATAATTCTCTCGGTTTACTCAAGGGAAATAACGGCGAGAAGTTGGATGGAGAGGAGAATCTGATCGTCGTAGCCGAGCCTAAGAAAAGGAGAGACGGATTGGTCCAGGAGAGGATTATCAGCGTGAGTATTCAATTTGTTTTCAGTGTTTTTGGATCGTTTTTAACGATGATTGATGAAATTTTACAGCCGAGGAGAGAAGAGGAGCGGGTCGATCATAAAAAGTACAAAGAGACCAAGGAGAAACTTAGGAGGCAGAAGGAGAAGGCGAAGCTTAAGGATCATGTTGATAAACTTAAGAAACATAGACGAAGCAGTAAATCAAAATCGCACTCTAGCAAAACGCAGAGTAAACTGCAAGCAATTACTGCCGATCCTTCGACCAGTCTTGAAAGAAAGATCAAGGACACTTTTAGGATAAACGTGGCCAACGTTATGGTGCATTTTCTCAATCCGTATAGAAAAATTGACTGTAAACAGGGCAGAATTACTAACACAGAAGACTTCAAGCATCTGGCTAGGAAGGTGAGGGTCTTTAAGTATTTATTTATCGCTAAAAATTCAATAATCCGTGTATAACGTTTCTTTGAACTATTTTCATTTACATTTTTCTTACAGCTAACGCATTTCGTTCTCGCCAAAGAATTGAAACATTGTAAAAGCGTGGACGAGCTTGAGTGCACTGAGAACGTTAAACACAAGGCGAAAGACTTTGTCAGAAAGTACATGAATAAATTTGGGCCGGTGTACCAGAAGGGATCGGACGAAGATTAACGATAGAGTGTAAAAAGAAAAATCAAACGAGAAAATACGGTAATTTTGTAATTTATTATAAAAAAAAAAAAAAAAAAAAAAAAAAAAAAAAAAAAAAAAAAAAAAAAAAAAAAAAAAAAAAAAAAAAGAAACAAGAAAAACAAGAAAAAAGATAAAAACAAACAAAAAGTAATGAAAGAGACACGAAGAAAGAAAAAATTGATATGTTTACACGTATTTTTGCCTTGATTGGAGACAGAGAAAGAAAAGAGGATCTTCAGAAGATCTAATATATCTATAATATAATTATGTAGATAAAACAAAATCTATCAAGTGACTATCAATTGATTATTATGATTTTTTTTCCATTTTTATTTCTTTTATTATTCAAAGAAAGACGGATAGTTTTTTTTTTTTTTGACAAGAGTGAAATTTAATCAATGGAATAAAGAATTTAGGTAGTAATGTAATAATTGTTTGAAATGACTATCAAAATTGTAGCGAATTTTTCTTTTTTTTTTCAAATAATTTTCACATTTGTATGTATTTCCGTTTAAATATCGAATACATAAAAAAAATTAATGAATAGTATTAGATACAATCAATAGAATGCGAAAATTGTCTCTAAATTCTTTCCTATTTTCAATGGTGAGTGAATGAGTGAATGAGTGAATGAATAGCACGTTTAAACTATGATATATTTATGAAAAACGTTGCGATCTATTTTCGTAATTTCGAGTCGATCTTTATCAAGAAATGGTCTCGAAATAAAAATAAAAATAATTTGAGATGAAAGATGAATAAAAACGAAAGAAAAAAGAAACCACGCTGTAAAATATTATACACTATTATTATTATACATAGTTATTATATACATAGTAATTGTTGTTATTCTTTAATTATTATTATTATCATCTACTATTTCTCTCTCTATCTCTCTATTCCTCAATCTCGTTGATAATTATATTGTATGTATTATATCATGGATTCTACATAGTATTTCCTCATCATGATAATTTTTCAATCACGCAATTTTGAACGTAGTCGTTGTTGATTGTCGTACAATAACATAAAATAAAATAAAATAAAATAAAATACACTTTCTTACACAATCATATAAATTATATGTGTATAATTAAAAGTTGTAAATATAGATTTATGATGATGAATGACAGAAAAAAAAGAAACATAATTTCCATTGCATTACTACGCATTTTTTCAATTGAACCATTTTATCCGCTTAAATTAGTTATGAAAATAGTAGAATAGAAAAAAAAAATAATAAAACTCCAGCAATGTTCAACATTTTTTTTAGAAAAATGAATAATTTTATTCGTGATTCAGAATTCTTGACAAATATTTTATGAAAATAAAGTTTTAGATATTTCTTTTTATACATCTTTTTTTATACGTTCACAACAAAAAAATTGTGTGTTATCATTTTTATTGTTCAATATTATTCCATTCTTCTCGGTGAAGTAATAATAATGATATCAATAATAATAATAATCCAGTTTTTATTTCAATATTAAATCAATAGCATCAATGAAAACGATTTTTATTTCAAAGACTGAAATAGATAAGGAAGAAACCTAGGGCTTCCATTGGTCTAGAATATAACGGGGTTTGAACAGTTTTTAAAAATCGCGCCTAAAAGGGGAAATGAAAGCCACGTGACCTCGATATGATTTACACTTGGATTTTTCAAACGCTATTTTCTCAGCCAAAACACATTCGATTGATGTGAAATTAATATCAGTCACGTAGAAAAACTCAACGAAGGGCCTGCCAATCGTGGATTTTCGAAAATCGAAACGTAATAACAGTTTTTCAACAATATTGTTCTGTAATCCAAGGAAGTGCTGCCTCTCTCCACGAGGGGCAGCACCTCCTTGGGTTACAGAACAATATTGTTACACAAAATTCTGATTATATCTTTCGATATTCGAAAATCCACGATTGGCAGGCCCTTCGTTAAGTTTTTCTACGTCACTGATATCAATTTCACAACAATCGAACGTGTTTTGGCTGAGAAAATAGCGTTTGAAAATTCCAAGTGTAAATCATATCGAGGTCACGTGACTTTCATTTCACCTTACGTACGCCACCGTCAAAAACAAACGAAAGTCACGTCGTTTAATGACGTCACAGCGAATTTTTCATTACAGGTGGTTTGCGCACCTGCTTTAGCGCACCTTGACGCGTTCGAGATGTGGTTAAAAAAAAGAACTTGTATGTGTGTATTAAATACCAAAATGGCGAAGACGGTGATTGAAGTGACATTTCGGAGCAGTATTCTTCTATTTTCACGTGTTATGTGCAACAAATCGACGGTTTAATATACAAAAAAAAAAAACAACAAAAAACAACCCGATACGTAATTTAACGAAAAACAGTGAAAAATATAAACCGTGAGAATGTGATTAATCAATCAACGGAAAACTCTGCTCCGGGAATCGAGGACCTCGATATCGTCGATAATATCATTGTTTGGTCAGTTTTTATTTTTTTATTTTTGTTTCTTTTCATTATTACACACATTCTAATACGTAATACGAATTTATTATCACCTTTTTAAATTCCTTCTAATCCAACCATCGCTACATCAAGTTTTGTTTTTATGTATTTCCAATTATTTACATTTTTTTTTTCACTCATCAGCTGATTGTTTTATTTATAAAAATTCGGAAATTATTTTCATTCACACCGTTATTGACGTGGAACAAAAATAAGAAACAGAAATTTTCTAGCAATTATATATATATATATTTTTTTAAACTGTAATCTAAAGGCAAACAAATGAATTTGGGCTCTAAACTTACTAAATTTCCTTAATTGATAAGAATATCCGTTAGTCATGATAAACGGAGGGGAAAAAAAATTGGAATAAGGATACTTTCGAAGTTTCTATCCACCGGCAGTAGTAATTCAATTGTAATAAAACGTAAAAATAAGCCAAGGGGAAAAAAAGACTCGAGGAAAATATCATCTCATGTTCCACGATCAGCGACCGAGTGAGCGTTTGATCGTTGGAGAAAATTGGAAGAAAAAACAAGATCAAAGAAATAGGACGTCGCTTAGACGTAGATCAAAGCTTTTCCTATAAAAATGAGAAAGTTTTACGCCGTTTGACGTATTATATGCTGCAAACTATCGTATTTTTACTCGATTTCACGTATACTTTATGTTTTTCTATTCATTTTCGAACTGAAAGAGATACTTTGACGTAATCTTCTCATTCCTCTTCAAAAATGAGTATCAGAATATATTATCTTCATTGACCAACATCGACGATTTCATTATTATAGGTATATGAACAAAGAAAATATGAATGACTTCAGTATTTATGTTTTCTCTCCTATAATATTTCACAGAAATCGTTTGTCATCGATTATAAATTGCTCAATATTATATATTTGCAATTACACGTTATTTCCTTCGCTTATATACACAGTTTAACAATAATAATACTGACAGTCTTATTGTATATACAAACATTCGTTCATTATGACTCCTCAATGTTCATGTGGGTATCGAATTTGAAATACCTTCTTCGTCGGTGCTCTAATTCGCCCATCTGTAATCACACAAATTGATAGTAATCAGCGATATCGAGTAGAGGGGAAATAAAAACCAGAAATCAGTGGAAAAAGCAGGAAAATTCAGGAAATCTTTTATTATCATGTTCGAATCATATTCACAATTCCTTCAACCGTTGACCATTTCATGTTATACTAGCGCCGAGAGGGTCTGAACAGAGTAGGCAAGCTGCGATGGGTGATAATACAATAACGAATAGTGATAACAGTTTAATCAAATCAGCGGCATAGTTTCTCCGGATGTTTTTGCGCGGTGTCAAATATTTGCTAAATTTACGTAACGGACGTATCTACACATTCTGAGTCACACATAGATTAGGGTTCGTTGCCATGGCTATTCGGAATCTCGTGGGTTTTTCTCTAAAGCAGAAATTAGTCATCCGTAGTAAATCTCGGCTCACCTCACCTCTTCTCTTGTTACTCTGAATCACGCCTATTTTTTACAGTTTCGATTATCCAGCTATTTCAAGCTGAATCATCGGCGATGGGTATTAAAACACTGCAGCTATAGCAGGCAATTAACTGCGACTATTCTATTGTCACGATTCGGGCTACTGGTTTCTCTCGCTTACGAGAGCATGACCAACATCCGTGACAGTAACGCACCTTAATAACACACCTAGATACACCTATCCCTCTATGTACCGTACCGCATGTCTCGGACGCTCCGAACACAGCGGATTGGCTACTAAGAAGAGAGACGCTCCAAATTGTTTCAAATATTGTGCGAAAAGAAGTAATTACTATTTTTATCAGATCGTTCAGATTCTTAGTCCATGAGTCGACTTTAGATAGCGATATTATAGAGAGAGGGAGAGAGGAGAGGAAACAGACGAGCATATATTACCGAAGTAGGTATCTGGAGTAATTCTGCATAGAAAATAACGATCTTTGTGTAAACGAGGCTGAAGCTTTCCTTTCGAGATGTAGTTAATAATTATTTTCCACTCTCATTGATGCCTTACTTCCTACAATTTCCTCTTAATTATACCTATTTCATGCGCGATTCAAAGCGCACACGGTATTGTCTTTCCTCTGGCTTCCTGACGACACAGTTTTTATCCACGCTGACTACCTGCCTCATCATAATCGGACTTACAGCCTTGGCTGCGTTATTATTGTCATAATCGTTGCTTACGACGCGCTGAACATTGATATTAAGTGCATCGTACGCTAGGCGAGATCCTTAACTATGATAATTCGACTACGCTCATGCATCTGAAGTTTGCACAATTATTATTGATCGATTTTTAACGCTGATATTCAACGTCTCAGGTTCCTGAAGCCGACGTGTCGATGCCGCGATGACCCTACACTGGTGGATGCATTGGTTTTGGGTCACTCTCTTCTTACTGCTCAACGGTTCGTAGCCACAGTCTCCAAGCGGATCACAAATCGATTCCATTTTGATCTATTTTCTTGATTTTCTGTTCAGTTGTTGCTGGGAATCCCCTGCCTACGAGCAGCGCTTCAACGTCGCCCTACACTCCTGGGTCTATAACAACGGCTTCATTACTTTCGGAAGAAGATTCGTCCAGGCAGAATTACAGGGTTGCTAAAGCCATAGGAGCGAGCGATTCTTCTGGAATTATTTCCGATGTTAACGACAAAGGGAACGTAAAAAATTCAGTATCAAAGAAGTCGGAGGATTCGAGAGCGAAGGAATCAAACGGAACGGTCGATACCACGAGCAGAACGAACGCGGACAGTAAAATAACGTGGATATTCAACGCCAATAGAACTTCTCGAACCGGAGTCAGCGTCGCTGAGACAGAGAAATTTGTCGTCGATGAATACAAGAGGAATTCAAGCTCGGAAGGCGTTGACGATCCTCTCGCTGTTCTTCCTCTCCACGAGGCAACTCCGACTAGGTTTAAGCTGGTCTTGAACAGAACTAAATTCATTCCTTCCACCAATTTAAACAACAATAGTCAAGATAGAGTCTTGAACAGGTCGGAGCTTGACGTTGAGATCTCGGGGAGAGACGATCTCGGAGATAGTCTCTTGGCGACTGCTGCTTCCATTTTACAAGGTGGATTGATGGACTTTGTGCGATTTATTCGATTCGATCTTTTATTCGCGCGAAAAGATTGTTTCGATTTTTTGATAATCGATTTTTTAACGGTTTGCAGGCATAAACGATTCTCCCAGACTGAGCCGAGCCAGGAGTGCCTCTCCTGGCGACTACCAGCAGGACGAGCAACAGGAAATACGTCAGGAACGTAAGCGAGAGAAGGCTGATAACTTTCGGAACTCAACAAGCACCGCGGTTGATATCGCCGCTGTTACTGGCAGCTGTTTAGCTACTATCGTATTACTCGCTACCATGGGCAGCCTTGGATTCATTATGTACAGGTGAATTAATTAGTCGGCTTTCTTGAACTCGCCATTCTTAATTTTTATCATTACAAGCTCTGATTATTTTACTCACTTAATTTTCTAAATTCGCCATTTTTCTGTCATCCGGCTGACTTCTGACCAAATTTAATCGCAGGAGGAGGTATCTGAACCCGCCGCAGACACTGAACAGCGACAAATGCAGCAATCCTGACAGTTCTGGCTACATAGACGATTCGACGATTCGGGTAAGGGGATAAATTTTTGTCCTTTATTAATCGCTGTGGTAACGTTGTAATCATCTGATTTCTCTCCTTTTTTTGTGTCTCCAATAGGATAATTCGGAGGAAATGTACAGTCTGGACAACGATTCATTTTTAAATTCTCTAGAAGCTATGACGATACAAAATTATTGGACCGATAGCGTCAAACACACTAAATTGTGAAAAAAATCTGATTGTAACGAACAAAATCAGCTACTGTACTTAACTACGTAAACACAGTTTGGATTTTAATCTAGAAACTATGACACATGTGAAATACGCGT
This sequence comes from Euura lappo, assembly GCA_018257835.1. Taxonomy (NCBI): domain Eukaryota; kingdom Metazoa; phylum Arthropoda; class Insecta; order Hymenoptera; family Tenthredinidae; genus Euura; species Euura lappo. Next base: position 163,925 of record JAEUYN010001542.1, on the reverse strand, counting down.
AACTATTGTATTATAGAGTATCGTTAGGGTTCGTCGTTACTAATTAAATCTAGGAAAAGAATATTTACTAGTTTATACAACTAAGAGTAATACATGGAATTGAAATGGAAATTTGTTTCCTGGGATTGAACAGTTCCCAAAATTAATGAACAAGGGAATAGCTTCGCTGCTCTCAATTTTTTTATCCGGTAACTCTTGTTTCCGCTGATCTTTTATCTCCAATAAATTAACATCACAACAATTAGCATTTAAACTAGGCTACGAATTCAATGCATCATCGGACTAAGGACATGAAAATCTCTCTAGTTTCTCCTTGATTATTTGCAACGGTTGAACAAATTGTTGATTATTTATTTGCATATCAATGTTGACGCTTTTTCATTAATGATTAAATATATGAAATTTCATTATTATCAATAATTTGGGCTGGTATTCGCTGAAATTTTACGATTTGAAAAAAATTAGACTCAAAATCAGCCTAAAAGTTGATTTGAAAAAAAAAACTGTCGAATTTTTACATTTTACATTGAACAAATTGTAGGTTTCAAATTATGAGCTATTTCCATGAAACTGTTAGTATTAATGAAGATGAATAATAATTAATTTAGACAGAATAGTGCAATATAAAGTATAATAATATTATTATAGTTACGTAGTTCATGTATATCAGAAATTTCATTCTACTCTGTTCTATTCTCTTATCTTTTTTTTCACGATAAGTACAAATAAGACTTTTAGAGAGACGTTTTTAGCAGTAGTATATAGTATTATTAGGTATTATTATTTTCATTTGAGTCACACACAGAGCGTAGATACGATATAAATTTTGTTAACCACATATAAGATTTTCTACAATTGAATCAACAAAAAACTTCTTCAATATCGTGTAAATAGTATCAATACCATAGTATTTTTGAATGGCTAGACGAGCTCCACTCATGACTTTTCCTTCTCGATTTTCGACTAATAAATCGTTTGACTAATCAAAAACTAAAACGGGATATACTAAAAAAAAAAGGAGAAAATTGGACCAAAATGATAGCGTATAGGTTTAGCTTCGAAGAAAGAAAGAAATAAAGATAGAAAGAAAAGCCTTCATTATCACATATCCAGCGAAATAAAATTTATTTACAAAAAAAGAAGTATTTTTAAGTATTAGCTACTTACAATTTGACAAGGACGAATTTTCATATCGCTAAAGGTCAGACAAACGTAGGAAAGATTGAAAAATTAGCAAACCGCATTTAATTGAATCACTAATTGATTTAAAGCCGTTAGTATTTGATTGAATACTATTAGGTGACAATTGATTCATTGTTTGGCATAATTATTACAGTGATACGTATAAGATTAGTTTATTCATACGTAATCGAGGTGAATCGCGTCAAATTAATTCTTAAATTAATTAATTAATCAATCAATCAATAAATTAAATCCATAGCTATAGCTGTGTGTAATGTTATACATATTATATATTTCTATACCGTGGAATCAGATGGGAAAGAGAAAATCAATTGTGATAGATAATAAATAACAATAGGTGAATATATAAAATAGTGAATACCTACTTCGATTTATAGGCATAACATTTCATTAATTATATAATTTAACTAGTTTATGATAGTCATTATAATATTATTGTAAGGTTGTGAATACAGAAGAAAAATTAATATCGTTGGTTAGTTTATTATTTATCAACAAACAACACACGTAACAATCAATATGCTAATGATAGATAATTTCATTGTTATACTAACATGTACATACACACCTAATAGACACTATCAGGTGTTATAATAATTATGCATAATAATCTGTCCTATGATTCTTTGCATAGTCGCAATAACAATGAAAACAATATTGTAAAAGCTAAATTCAATATTCTATTCTCTAAATTGACGGAAAGATTCACGAAAAAAGATTTTCTGTCAATTTATATTTTGATTTTGATATCGATCCAATTAATTGACTTTTTTTGTGAACAAGAAGATTCTCAGTTACAAATTATGTACATGTTGAGTATAATACATTATTCAGTAGGTTTGTATACACAGTAAATAGTATCTAGGTATTATTGATATAAGAATTGTACATAGATATAAGATATATGTACCATGAATTGTCCATCAGCGTAGGATATAGTATTATGTAATAAAGGTACATTACGTCTTGTAGTCATTATATATTTATCTTGAAAATGAAATATCGAATTCATATTAAGCAATAAATACGTGAATAATAATATCGGATTGTGAACAAATAAACATTTTCACTACAATTCATTGAACATATCTAGATTATTATCATTATAACAAAAATTAATTAAATTGGGAAGTGATACAATTTTTAGAAACTAAAAAAATAATAGAATCAACTTCTAGCAGCTGTAAACAGCAATTGAAAATTCAATTTTCAAAAGTGGTCCTAAATTCCCGCGTTCTTTAACCTATGTAGCGCTGCGAACAGCTTATCCACGTGATTACGATTCTTCGTCAGTGTGTATCAAGGTCTCATAGGCAGATGGCGATAGCTAAAAATGAACAAGTCCTTCGTCAGATCAGTCGGTAACATAGCAAGAATGGCTCCGTTACCGACCGGTCTCTGTACCCAGCATCCCTTTCGGCCACTCCCTGACTTCATGTGTTTTATTCTACCCATAATCCCCTCTCCCAGCCGGCGAGAAGCTGAAAAACAACTGAAATAAGACCGTTGAAACAATCGAACGGCCGCAGAACGCCGTATACGAATTCAAACGCAATAGTCACTCGATGTAAGAATCGAGATGAAGACAATCGAAGTAGGAACAACAGGAGAAGCGAAATTTGATTCGTAGGGTAAGCATGAACGCGCGCAAGCTCATTCGAAATGGTCTAAGTCAGACGCGCGCCATTGGGCGACGGGGACCCGGACAGGGCGCGTATAGTTGAGTTCCAGTCGTAGATATAGGATCGTAGCGGCCGGTGTACGTCGGTTCGTTCCTACGTTACGTGGGGGATGGAGTGACTGGTATGGGAGACGGCGGGTTGAGAGACTGCTTGATTGACAATCATAGAGAGGGGCTGCGTGTGAGTAAAATTTATTGAACACAAATGGATAATCGATATTGGTAGAAAATAACATTGTGAAAAATGTCAAAGCGGTGGAATATTGTAGAGGATAAAAGAGAAAATAAATGAAAATTATGAGAAACAACAATCGTCTCGATGCATGAGTTTTATCATCGTGGTGAAACAAACAAACAAAAAAAAAACGAGCTTGAGCACGTTACGCCGGGGTTGAGAACGTCATGTCAAGTTCAACGAGAGCGCAGGTTACGTTATTTACTATGCGTGACGAGGTCCAGATCGCACGTGTTAATTGTGATATAATATTAAACACTGCGGAGAGAGAGCTGAGGCAGAGAGGGATCGTCACGCCTTGATTTTACTCGTTACTACGGCAATCAAGATCGAATATCGGCAGATTGTATCGAGGATTCAGACAAATATGGAGAAGTTCTGTGCTGGTAATAAAGACCCAATGCATAACATAATCTGCGACTGTAATAATAACAAATCAGTCTTTAACCTTGTGAAATAAAAATATAAAATAAATGACCTTAGTATCTTTTTTCCTTTTTTCTGTGTATTCATTTTATGTGCGTATTAAATTTGTCACTATGTAATCACTATCGCCCTTCTTGGGTTTAACAAGCATAAATTATTGAATAAAATTGGGAAAAGAATCGACCCGACAGAAAAAAGCGACTGATGATGATGATTCAGCTATGGCTACTAAATTCAATGATTGTAACAACGACGAATGATTATTGGCACGAGTAGAGGAAACGTCAGAACTGTGAAGAATATAAGACACAAAGGTACGTTAAAAATACGCAGACATGTGGTCGTTGAATTACTTATTTATATTTTTTATTATTGTTATTATTCTGAGGGACATGTCGAACACGAGACCGTTGCGCAATAATAATTGAGTAATCAAGATAACGTGGATATTTTTAACTACGACAACAACAAGAATAAGAAAAACAATACAATTGTGTAAACAAAACCGAGAAGGAGGAAGACCGTTGATTGTACAAAAATGCGAGAATCGTGCTACGAGTGATTTCTTGTGCATCGAAGAAAAGAATCGGAAAACGTGTGGTTTTTGTTATCATGAAAAATCCTGCGGTTCCATACCCAAGGTCTGGTTTATCTCGAAACGGAATACCGGCCACACGCTCTACTCCAAAGACTGCATCGATGTAAGTAAACTTTAATTTTTTTTTAGCGTTTTACCCTCATCCTCCCCTCAAAGTAATTTGCGTAATAAGGACATTTCGCAATATTCCGAGAAACATTGGGTTCAGCCATTTTGCGCAATCTGAAAAAGTCACAAAGTATTCTGTGTTGAATTGAGAATGTTTTCTACACAATTTTCGTAATGAGACGCGATGTCTTCCTGCGCTCCAGCGGACACTGGAAACAGTTGTGATTCCAGCAAACCACGCCGTGGATCTCGGTTCTTAGACTTTCATAGCGATTACAAAGATTTATTGTCAGCCAAAAATTATTACAATACCACCTTCCACTAATTTTACGCCTGCTGGGAATAAGTTAGATGCATGTGTATATAATATGATGGAACAGAATAATCACAGATGATTCAATCGTCCACAAAAGCCCTATAGAAGCAGACGATATTGCAAATAATGATTGATTCAAAGTGCGCAAGCGCAAGGAATTAACCCTAGGGTGAAAAGTAGACCACTCGCGGTGTGCGCATGCGCCGATTCGTCTTTATCTCACTGTCCTGAAATGGGATACTTTAATAACGCTACACATGCATCGAAAATCAAACTTTCGAAACATTCAGGGTGTCCAGTGACTTGTCATCCCGGAATACTCTGAGAATTCCAGGTTCTCCGGATCAATATTCGTCATTCTTCCTGTGGCGTGCCAATGCATACCGATTTAAATAGAATGAATTAAAAATTTAATTTTTTTTACAACTTTGTCCAAGAATTTTCAAAATCTATGGATCTCCTATTGTTCTCGTCGCGTCCAACTGGACATCACACAGTTGCCATTTACCCACATAATCTTTCTGAGAAAAGTTCACGTACGATTGAAGCCAATCTCCGAACCTCGTACATTTATGAAAAAAACATCGCTTTCTTAGAATCATCCACGAATCTAAAAGAATTAACAAATATCCCACTCTACTCGTCCAACCATTCGAAATCAATCAACAATTTCCCACTCTTACTGACGAAAACCATCCCCAAACATTTCCTTATTAAAAAACTTCAACCTCGAAACCAGTCTTGTCTAAAACTTAAAACTAGAGTCATCCCAAAATATGAGCAAGTTCAGAATTATAATATAATCAAAAAGGAACTTAGAAATTTTGTTAATTAATTGCAAACGTCGGTTAATCGATGAACCAAATGATCGATCAATTGTGAATCCGATTTATCAAACCTGCATCCGAGATTGGCCGACTATGTAGACGCCTCTACAACTAACATTTCACTTGGCTTGGGGGGTAAGACAAAAAAATTGACGAGTTTATTTTGTTGAAGTCAACAGGCATGAATAAAAACAGGTTGGGGGGTCAATTCTCTAAGTGCAGGGAGCAGCACAAAAAACAAATACAATAAATGCCGTCGTTCCTTATCCCGCTGCTGACACACTGTGCGTGCAGTGTGGCTGACCAAACTCGCACCTACTCTACTCTATTTTACCACTCTACTACTTTACGGTACCTAAAATGACTCAATTACCCCCCGCTGTTTCACCCGTGGGTGGTATCACGTACTATCAACGTCCGATAGCACCCCGCAGAGGCACATATGTATAGTCGCTGTAAAGAGAACGTAACAACAAACAAAGAGAGCGTGTTTTCTTAATTTCCCGTTTCTTTGTTTTCAGAGAAAAAAGGAAGTTATTGTAATCACCCCGAGTATGAAAAGTTGATTTTTCACTGGATCCCTTCGTTTTGAGGTCCCCGACTATTTGCAGCTTGACGTCTGGGTGTGTCCATGTATGTATATGTATGCGACCAAATTCTTGTCCCAACAATATCTCAAAAACGAGTGGTCTGTAGAAGTCCACACCGATTTTGGTGCAATGGCACATTGTAAAAGTCCCGGTGTTGCTAGGCTACAACGTAGTTCAACACCGAGGTGGTTCATATGCAGCAACACCGAAAGGTGTTAATTACGGTCGCCATCGATAACATGCAATAGTAACAAAATTGCGGTGTTAAAATTGCGAGGTGAATGCACATCAAACGGTGTTAGAATAAAATACACCGTGCTCTACACCGAGCAGTGTGATAAGATTCAGTGATCTCTTCGGTGCACCAAACGGTGTCCCCTTATGCAGTGAAAAAAAAATCAATACATGAGGTTGATTTTTCATTTTTAATTCCCATTTTCAGTGTTTCAGGTCATCCTATAGCTTATTTTCGAGTAGGTATGTCAATTGCACGCATATTGAGTTCGCTGTAAATTTTTTCGATTTTCTAAGACCTAGCCAGGATTTAACCACTACGCTATACCGCTGCTTGGCTTAGTTTGCAACCTTTGATATACGATATCTGCACCAGGGACACCTTTTTGAATGTTTGTTCGACCAAGTCGTGTACATTTTGGAAGTGTACATAGAAAAACTCGGAAAAATTTAAGAAATAAATAAACAAATTGATCCAGTACCAATTTGAGTGAATTGGACAGAATAACACCTATTGGTGCCATTCTGACATCTAATGGTGTCAAATCGATTCCTAATGTTGTCAAATTGACACCTAATGGTGTGGACTTCTATTGATTATTTTTGACAAGAGCCCAAGTGACACCAGTTTTCTAATCGAAAACATGGCCGGGGTCTTTTCTACTGGAGTCAGGTTTGCGAAATTCAAAATGGCGGATCCAATTTTCTTTGAAAAACACCAAAAACATTCGAAATATTATGGAAATTGGTACTCGAAGGTTTTTTGAACCGTTTATCATCATCACCGAGACAAAATAAATAACGGGAAGTTTGAAGGCTGGTTCATATTCAGCCCATACCCACTTGTTTGTCCCGGTTTTACTTCAAAGTAACAGCATAACACCGAGCTACGGACCACTAACAAAAGTTATAAAGACGAAGTAGAAGGAGCGGAAAATAATATCGCGATGACACATGAATCTCTGTCCATCTCTCTATGTACTCTATACCTGCAATACCGAAACATATGTGAGAACAACGTAATACTTTCAGAATTCTCTCTTTATATATCTTTTTTTATGGCTTATGGCTTGCGGCTTATAGTAGAATTCTATGTATGTGCTCGGCGCCCTCTAACAATAAGCACTCAACAAGTCTTCGCTTCGGTTATTTTACTCTCTCGTTTCTTATTATTTATTCAGAATCTCTATACAATTTTAATTCTCTAGTTGCTCACTCGAGAAGAAAATTAAAGTAAATACACCGCGCTAGGATTGGTTATTCTATTATTCATTTCGTTCGTTTCATAGACGTGCAGGGGCAAATAAAGCCACTCGCGGATTCACATGCACAGTAAGAATATTTGAGTTCAACAAAATCAACTAAAGTACACTCCTCAAAAGAATTAAAGCATCACCCATTTTTTAGTTGAAAAATTGGCCATATTCAAAGTGCCATAACTTCGTGTGAAATGTTCGCAGAGGAGTAGTCAAAAACGCATTTTGAAGCTTGGAGCCTTAGCTTTTGAGAACATTTTTTTAAATTTGGCCAGCGCCATTTTGTTTTTGAGTTTTGGCCCCGTAAAGACACATGTGTCACTTTGTCAAGTGAAAGTGTAAAGTTTGAGGTCATGTACGGGGAGGTGGAATTTTGTGACCGAAATTCGAAATCGGCCATCTTGTAGCCGCAGGTTTTCTCTGCAAAATGCATTTTTTATATCCAGGCTCGGATTTTTTTTCGCAAAGTTATTCAACTTTCCAACAAAAAACGTAAAAAAAAACTGTGCGCGGCCATTAAAAACGAGCCGTTTATCGGAAAAGAGCGAACAAAAACTCATTTTGAAGGTGAAAGTATCGACTTTAATTTGCTGCCAAGAAAAATCGAATTCCGCCCTGATTTAACCCCTTTCCCTAATTATTATCACAAAAAAACGTGTTCAGTAAACCGTTGAATTTGACTACCTTTTTCAACGAAGCATAAATGATTCAAACTTCGATTTAAAAAAAAAAAAAATGCACGTGAAAGTTCGAAGCTTTCCCTTCAAAATTACCCCCTTACGACTGTTGTACGGTTTTCGTGAACCGAGATATCCGAAGTTGAAAAAAGCACTACATCGACCGAAATTTACGGCGCTTAAGTTGCTTGGTCGGACTGATACGAGGGGACCACTCTTGAAGTCACGTTTTTTTTTTTTTAATTTGAGATTTTGGTAAATTTGAAAATGGTAAAATGGTAAATTTGACCAGAGAAATCACAAGATCTCCAAATTAAAAAAAAAAAAAAAACACGTGACTTCAATAGTGGTCCCCTCGTGTCAGTCCGACAAAGCAGCTTAAGGTGGCTCAAGCACGAAGGTCCGAATTTCGCGGGGGCTAAAGCAAGGCCCTCTATTTTTCCTCGAAAACGCAAGATTGCCATAATACAGTTACTCGCGATCAAATTATTGACAATTTCATGCATAAGTCATTAGTTGTATGCCAGTAAATAAAGACCGTGAAATAAGAATAATTTCATGTTACGATACTGCATACAGAAGTATGGCAACATCGCGACTATCTGTCTCACTCTCTCTAGTGATAAACGGCCGGAGCTTCGATTCTCGCGCATGCGCTCAGCTATCATAATTCTGTCCAGCTGCCGAATTTCTACGCGGTCCCATAACCTCTCTGAATTTCAAAGTTTTCGAAACTTTGACATTGAATATCTCATAACAGAAGTCGATGACCCCCCACTTTATCGTTGTATTTGCAATCCTCGTGGTCTAATCAGCGTTACTCTAGTTTCTCGTCAACATCTGTTCGGTAGATGCAGAGATATTACTCGGCCCAAATAATTCAGCCTCATTCTCCCATAAGCCCCGTGTTAAAAAATCGAATTTCAACAATATTTATCTCTCTTATCTAGTCGATGACCTGGTCTGAGATTTTGCGTACGTGAAGATGAGTACTGTATGTACAATATACTGAAAAATTATTTTTTTCTGTTCGTGAACGTGTTCGCGCTTGAGCCACCTTAAGCGCCGTAAATTTCGGTCGATGTAGTGCTTTTTTCAACTTCGGATATCTCGGTTCACGAAAACCGTACAACAGTCGTAAGGGGGTCATTTTGAAGGGAAAGCTTCGAACTTTCACATCCATTTTTATTTTTTTTTTAAATTGAATTTTGAATCATTTATGATTGGTTGAAAAAGGTAGTCAAATTCAACGGTTTACTGAACACGTTTTTTGTGACAAAAATTAGGGGAAGCGGTTAAATCGGGGCGGAATTCGATTTTCCTTGGCAGAAAATTAAAGTCGATACTTTCACCTTCAAAATGAGTTTTTGTTCGCCCTTTTCCGATAAACGGGTCGTTTTTAATGCGGCCGCTCAAAGTTTTTTTTTACGTTTTTTGTTGGAAAGTTGAATAACTTTGCGAAAAAAAATCCGAGCCTGGATATAAAAAATGCATTTTGCAGAGAAAACCTGCGCCTACAAGATGGCCAATTTCGAATTTCGGTCACAAAATTCCTCCTCCCCGTACATGACCTCAAACTTTACACTTTCACTTGACAAAGTGACACACGTCTTTACGGGGCCAAAACTCAAAAACAAAATGGCGCTGGCCAAATTAAAAAATATGTTCTCGAAAGCTAAGGCTCCAAGCTTCAAAATGCGTTTTTGACCCCTCCTCTGCGAACAATTCACACGAAGTTATGGCACTTTGAATATGGCCAATTTTTCAGCTAAAAAATGGGTGATGCTTTAATTCTTTTGAGGAGTATATGTATATTGTGTTCGTTTTAACGTTCCTTTTTTGATAAATACAAACGCAATTAAAAAAATTCGAAAAAATAGTAATCGTGAAAATCTTTTTTTCTTTTGCCGATATACGACTTTATGCCATTCTTAGAGGCAATTTTTGTCGTTTGGATCTTTGTTGTTTGGATGAGCAAACGATGAAATTTCGTAGGATTGTCCACGGGACTCCCTCGAAGTCATTCCATGATGATTTTCCGTTTGCTCGCTCCCCAGAAGCTGGTAAATTGAATATCACCTGCTAGTTTCACGTGTTCTAAGTCTGTCACCGAGCAGTTATAATCAATTTGATATCAAATGAAATATCAGGAAACCCCGATACGAGGGCCGAGTCGAATCAAGAACCAATTTCGATTTAACCCCTCAGTAACCGCATCGAGATCTCATAAAATCTTGATAGCCGAAGTACAATATTCTGCAAAAACATAAAATGAAAGCATCCTCAAAACGTTACGGAATCCCTTTCAAATAACTTGAGAGTGAGGTATCTCTCGAAATTGTTTCGAATGGCTTTGAATCTCACATTTTTCAAACCTTAATCACTTGAAATGGCGTATAAATATTTTTAAGTATGACGCAATCTCACGGAATCCCACCGTTGCATCATCCAAATATTGCAATCGATCGTCACCTGTGACCTAGGTTCTAGTTATCAAAGTAAAAAGTGATCATCCAATGCCCCAAAATCAACAGAACGACAAACAATAAGACAGAGCAGATAATATCAGATGAAGGTCATTATTCCCTGAGCAATGCTATATGTATCTAATGAATTAAAAATCTTGAAATCAAGACTCCAATGAGATTTGAATTTATAATCTGTCTACATATTCGACGGCCGCTATTAATATTGTCTTATGTTTTCGTTTCCATTTGGAAAAGACCTATCTGAAAATGACTCGGGGTAAAAGACTTATCTCCTATGCTTATACACAGGACTTAAGTCTTTTACCCCGAGCCATTTTCAGATAGGTCTTTTCCAAATGGAAACGAAAACATAAGACAATATTAATAGCGGTCGTCGAATTATACTCTATCCGCGTGTATAACTAGAGCGATAATCGTGTAGCATGTGTACCACGTAACGACTTGGGTCGGATTTTAAAGGGCAAAGGGCGCGTGGAAAGAATCTCTGCATGTGCTATCTACGAACATCGTATGCATATAGTATGAAACGAGGAGGCGAGAGAGGAGCATAAAATGAAAAATTAAAAAAAGAAGCGCACTGGGAGGCTGGGGGCACCTGCGCGGTTACGATCTAGGTACAGTTCCTCGCGCAAAGTCAGTTCGATCCACATCCACGGTACACTCTCGTGGTTACCGAATCTCGTAGAGGTAGACGGTTCGTTGTGGTGGTGGGGGTCGGAAAATCGAGAGAAGGAAAAGAGGAAACGGCCTGGTAGGGGTAGGGGTAGGGGTAGGACGGATTTGAGGTTATAGCACACCATCCGTGGTGGAGAGATAGAGCCCGTTCCACCACTCGCCGAATAAGCTTCAGTCTTGCTTGGCTCGCTCCAAGTAGCGGGCAACCAGTGCACACGAGGAGTTCGGACCCGTCGCAAAACAAACGGCGTCCGTGTCAAGAGAAAATAAATTCAAACGTTTTCATTCATTATTATTCGCGAAACTGCGAGGTAGTAGACGAAATTGTGTGTGCGAACATTGAGAAACAAAAGAGAAACGTATAACAGAGTTCAAAGTCCCGATTTTTTTTTTTTTTAGAGAGAAAAAGAATCTCAAATTATACTACAATTCGTAGTTTTCCTTCTCTGTTTACATATTGCAAGAGCTGATAATCATTGTTATTATTGTTCTTGTAATGATTTCGAAGAAAACTCTATAACTCCTCCTCATTCCAATTTTATTTTCATCGACGACTGTACAAATAATCTATAGAGTCTTGAAAGTGAATTAAACTCTGATTGACAGTCAATTATTTTCTCTATGAGCAATTGACCATACCTGTATGAAAAATGGGGCTAAAACATCAAGAACAACAAAAAAACATAGAAAATTAATTTCAATGCAATTATTAATCGATGATAAGGATTAATATTAAATTATAATCTAATCAGTAATCACGCTCGTTGATCTAGTGGGCACGGGGGTATAGATGATAATATCTTTATACATACAATATCAGAGATATATTGTAATCTACAGCAATATAGGTATATTGGTTCGTACTTTTTTTTCAAATCGTTCTTTCTACTTTGTTTTTTACTATTTTTTGACTTTATTTTTACCTTTTTTTTTATCATCGTCCTATATTTTATACAGAAGATAAAAGTATCCGGGAGGGAGTGAGCTGCAACCTAACGAACGAGCGAACAAGTTCTGTATGGATGACCGAGTTACAAACGAGCCGTAAAGTACAAAAAAAAGGCGGGAAATGGAATGAGAGGGGAAAAAAAGAAATCGAAACACGATCATCCCCTATTGCAGTCATTACATACCCAGGTATAGATTGCTGCAGAGACACGTCCTACTCTTTTTTCTGTTTGTTTTGGCAGTGGAAAGGAAAATCGAATAAAACGATTTTTGGTAGAGGAGGATTTAAAGAGATTCCCTTTATTTTTGTTTTGATCATATCGCTTCTGTTTGTTGGATAAATAAAGTATAATCATAACGTTACAATAATTGAAAGTGACGTATATACAAGAGAAGAAAAAAATAAATCGTGTTTCACGAATTGACGATCGAGAAATTGAAAAAAAAAAAAACAAAAAAAAACAACAACAACAAACAAACACTAAGAACGAATATATAAATGAATAACTATAAATTATATCAATCTAAATACATATAACGATCTTTAATACTTACATTTGCATAGTATAAGCTGCAATATAGATTCACATTCATTTAATAGCACGGAAAGATATTATACTTACATCTCGCACATGTTTATTATTGAATAGAAGATAAAAAATAATATAATTGTTGGAGGTACACTCTAAGTAAATATACGCATACATTTATAGGATAATTTACTCGACAATCAATTGAGAGGTCTTCAATAAATAAATCTACACAATAACTTGATATAATAATAATAATAATAATAATAATAATATTGTATAACTATCAATACGCGCGTAGAATAAACGTTTCACTGTAAAGATAAAAGTGATAATAACACAATCGTACTTAAATCGTTGTGTTTTTTTCGAGATAGAAAAAAGGGTGACAAAGATTTCTTTTATATGGTGAGTATTCACCACATGGATGTACTTGGTTCTACTCTGTTATGTATTCTAACTGTTATGTATAGAGTATAGAAGTACCTTATTTGTTCGATTATCTCGTTGTTATTCCTTTCCAACTTTTCACAATAAGGAACTAGAGACACTAGATTGTCTTCGAAGGGTTGGGGCGAGGGTGAAATTTGAGACCGAAGATATATTGTTTTTGGTTACAGTTGCGTAAACAAACTTTCTGGTATATATATTGATGAGAGAGAGAGAGAGAGAGAGAGACATAGAGGTAGGTAGATTGAGGGATGGTGATGTGTAATCCTACCTAATAAGTATGATAAATCGACGATCCACAGGTTATTCTATACTCGTTACATCAATCGTTCACTGTCACTCTTCAATCTATTCCTTTTGAATTGATAAAAAAAACAAAAAAGGGACGAAATTTATCGGAGGATGGCGAAGGGAAGGGTCGATTTATTGGTCTCCCTCACACAGATCTGAAGAGAGCGTAAGGATTTTGAAATTCGACCGTTCATTAAGTGCTTGAATTTCTAGTGCATGAAAGCATCTTTGAAACGACGACAGAGCTTTTCATAACATTCATACTCGAGTGCGAAAGGGACGCGGAGGGTAAAAGGACGACGAATTTTTTTTTTACGTCTTCCATTATACTTACGTTAGTCGCGTACTCATCGTCGTTCGTTACAGTCCCCAAGAGTTTTCCACACTGGAGATGAGGAAGCTTGACATGAGTACGTCGGAGAAGCGTACTTGACGTACATACTCTGTCCATGTATGCATGTGTACATACTATGTATTTATAAGGGATGGCGGTTAACTCTTGACCTCCTTTCCAGCCGTCGTTCTATATAGTGTAGTTATACATAACCCTATGTATACGTTATGTGTACATCAGTGAGAGGGGTGGCTGCGAAAGAGATGAGCACCGAGGTGGTTTCGTCTCTATACCAATTCTTGGCGTTCCATCCGCAAGGATCTCTGAGGCCCTCGCGGTGATATGGCGAGACAAAAGGTCAAAGTTCACGTGGACAAGGATGCTGCGGCCCCTTTCTCTCTCTTTCTCTCACTCACTCTCTTGATCGAGGCTCGAGTTGACTGAGCATGTATATATACCAGCTACATAACTTCTACCTACCCCCTTCCCGTACATAAAATAACGATCGATATATTATTATTATTATTATTATTATTATACTACGCAGACTTCTACAGGTATACACGAGACGACCGCGAGATGTTACAAGCATGCTTCATATCACAAAAATTGAAGAAATGGAAAAAAAAATGTATATTCTTCGTTTATAATGGCTTTGGTCTCACGCCTATCGCGTCAAATGTAAGAAAAACTGCGGAAAACACGTTCTTTTTTGTCATAAAGGTGAAAAAGTCACTTTTTGACGGCTGTTTTAGGTCCATAAAGTGTCACTTGGTAGATCTACTTCGGAGCTGAACGTTAAAATTTTCTTTGCATAACCATGTTTTTCACCATCCATTGTGGGAATGGAATGATATTATGCATAATGTGGAATGGCATAAAATGGCAAGGGAGTGAAGATTAAATGGAAACGTTCTCGAGGTGATGTGGATATAGAATGAAATGGTACGTGAGTGAAATGAAATGGTGCGAAAATAAAGACGGAATGGAAGAAATACAATGTGATACAGACATGAGATGGCAAGAAAATAAAGCTGACGTGGATATGAAATGACAGACGATATGATATGGAAATGAAATGGATTGATACAGATAATAAATAGTATAAAATGGCGAAGAAATAAATATGAGATGGAACGGTTGTAACATGGACATAAAATTAAATGATGTCGAGATGATATGGATGTAAAATGCAACGAACTGGAAGTGAAATGAGATAATAAAATTATATGTAAGAGATATGGAAGTGAAATGGATATGAGATGGAATGATGTACATGTGACTCAAACATGGTACAGAATTGAGGTGGTCTGATCGATGTATCTATAGGGTTTTGTTGGAACCAGGAACCTCATTTCAACGTTAGCAATTTAATCTCCGGTCCCACCGAAGCTGCAGCAACCCCTCTTATTCTCTCTAGATACGACATTGACACTACATATATATATATATGCACCTATATACCCATGTATAGTATAATACATATAAATTTATATAAGGAACGGTATCTCGATATCCCGCGTTGTGACGATTATTATCGTCTATAATCTATGGATACGTAACCAGAGACTCGTTAGTAAATTAAAAATTTACAGTTTTGGGTAAGATTCCTCACGATCTACTTGCCCGTTACACGTCCGCGATTATTTATAGCGCCGATAATAGATTAATCAATATTTGTTTAAGATTAAAAATAACTCGCGAACGACTTTCTGAAATTAGAAACACACTAAAAACAAGCTTTCGATATATTTCACTTTACAATATGGTTTGTATACCTACCGAAATATATTGTATTACAATATCTTTATTTTTTGACAAAAATAAAGTAAAATAAAATTAAAAAATTGAACGCACATGCATATCTTGAGGTGTTGTCATACCATAAAGAGATGCACATAGAAAATGGATACGTTTATGAAATATTATTATACCTCTAGGAATTTAATATTACTCCCAAGTGAGGTATACAGTAAGAGACGCGAGTATCGCATTACCCAATCATTTCGCAAGCCAGACACGTCAGGGTGAAAATATTTTACTCTTCACTTTCAAGTGGGTTATGGCAAAAACATTTTTAGAAACTCTGACACAAAAAAAAAAAAAAAAAATTTAATGAGTAATACGAATTTGATTTGTGTGCAGGTAGAGAATGAATTATAAGAAGCGAAACAGTATAAATGTAACATCGATGCTGAACATAATATCTATAATTAGAAATTCTATCATGTCCCTAATTCGTCTTGAAATTAAGGTAAAACTGTTTAATTGTTTTATTACATTTAATTTTTCACTAAGGGGTACTAAATTTAATTTACTGTGACGCGCCGTACAACGTAGTAGCTGCAGGTGTATCTCGTCTACTCCATTTTCTTTCTTTTCTTTACACATTTTTTTTTTTTACCATTATTATTATTATACACCATCGAACGACCTCTACAATATGATATAAATTGTAGCATTATATTATCATTCGTACCATTCTTCAAAGAAGTTTAGACTGAGGAAGGAAAGATGGTGAAAATATAATACGCCTCAATATATACCCATGTAATATCCTGAAGTATCATTGTACCTATAACGCATATTACCTTCTTCCACAAGTTAGTTTCTACATCGTTACCTTAGTTAGTCTGCTGTCAGTCTTAAGGTGAACAATACACGTTCTCTACTATCTCTACTACACAGAACACATAACCGTATGCACACCCTATATTCCACCAACCCTTGTCAAAGTTAAATTTAGAACGTGCCACGCCTGCTGACGAATGTCCCACAACGCTGGGGGTCCTCTAAAACCTGACTCCCGCGTTTAACCAGTTGCCTAACTTTTGGCGAAACGGGAAAACTCACATCTCTCTCTCTCTCTCTCTCTGGTTCGACTATGACCTATAATTATTAGTTTATGCCTAGAACCACAGCTTGTCGATGTTGTACCAATAATTTCGTTATTTATTTTTTATTTTATTGATAGTTTCCATTTTTAGCAAACTTAGATCGTATTTAATGGGCATTTTAAAAAATACTAGTTTTGTTTCCACGATATTTCGGCAATGGATCGAAGTCGAGTCTTTGTCAGCCCCTCATTTCCGGGCTATGACAATTCTCGTCGAAAAAAATATACCGAACAATTTTCCAATCAAGTTACATGGAGTTGAAATAAAGTTGTATCGGGGTCGGAGTGGAGTGCTAATGGACTTTTATCGTTTCAGCTCGAAGTGGATCGACGTAGATTTGAAATTTATATGTATTTGAAATGGAATGAAATTCAAACGAATTTGAAACGGATTTTAATTAGGATCGAAGATGTCAGTGCAAAAAGAACATGCCTAAGTGCAAAGGAGATAAAAATATGAAGTAAACGGCAACGACAAACCTAATTTCACCACTCATACGCTTTTCGCACCCACCCTCTCAAATATAAGAAATACGCATAAGATTATACGTAGACGGTAGATTAAATGAAAATGATCCCAGGTAACACAGAGACGTCTTATGGATGTCTTCAAGACGTCAGACATTTTCGTCAGATATCTTAAAATTGTCTCAAAATGGTCTTCAATACCGCTGAAAGTACACGATATGGAATCTTACAGAAGTCTTATCGAAGTCCATATGGAAAACGTAAGAATCTGAAAGGTTTAGTTTCAAAGTTTGGATTTTTATGATCCAATTGAATATAATCCGAACTGAACAAACAGAGGTGCGTACTGTCTCTTTGATTCGCTAGTTAGATGGATTTCGTTCTCGCGTGGGCAGTCAGATTGTTTATAGTACGTACAACGTTATAAAAGAGATATAGAGATAGCGATTTAGAGAGCGATGTCGGTAGAATGTAAATGACACGTTTCTATAGACCAGGCTCTTCTTTTCTCTGTCAGATTGTTATTATTATTATGACAAATTTCGTTCCATTCAATCGTTCGTCTTTGTCATTCGTTGAGGGGTTATATAAAGGTTTTTCCGAACGTTTAAATGATTGGCAGTAACGCAGAGCCCTGAATTCTTGACGATTATTATTAGTCTCGTCTTATTATATCATCGTTTCTAACAATCGCTTGCCTGCAGCAGTCACCAAAGTTATTGAGACAACTAATCGAATTCTCTTTGTACATAATTAATATTGTCTAAGGATATAATCAAATTGAATAGAATTGAATTCAATCTAAAAAAATTTAGGAATCTCTGTGTAACGTATACATGCTCTATATCATCCGAATGTCTCAAATGAGGCCCCTGAGAACATACGCGACGCAGGCTACCTGGCAACAATGGATTATATACTCTTCACATACCTGTATACACCCATATACGTAGTAAAATAAAATATACGTAAGAATCTATAGATAATGCACAATTAAAGTGATCCGAATTAACAAGCGGGTTTCGGCTTAATACTATAAGCCAGCCGTTGGGAATCCAAAAAACCACGTGGTACCAAATTTCACTCAAATCCGTTGATGTGTTCTCAAGATATTGTAATTTCTATTGGATTTTTCTAGAATTTTGTCCTTTGGGTAATTCGAAAAGTACTGAACCGATCAAGGCCAAAATCTAATCTAATCAGTTTGGTCACCCACCCAGACGTAAAACTCAGAATAGTCGGCGGTGATTGTTGTCTGGACTCTCAAAACGTCAACTTTTAATTTTCGGGGTGATTAAAATAAAACTTGATTTCTTCTCTGGAAACAGAGACACGAGAAGATGAAAAAGATATTTTAAAATATAAATGTAACTTTAGCACGTGAAAACGACATTAAAAACATTGATTTTTAGAAAATTAGAGAAACGAAACCTTGATTAATTTCGACTTCGAAATTACGAAATATCTGAATCGCTGTTCAAATTTCATCAAATATTTTTAATATCTGACTTTTTTGCTTGCGAGCCTCGTGTATATGGCGTGAGATGAAGAATTCCGGAATCGGTATTTTCAAGTTGATTAAATAATTATTCAAGTTGTTCATTAAAATTCGCGCCTCTTTCATTTACATTAATAATTCAATGCTTGAAATTTCTTTCCGGTCTTCGCTTTTAATTAAATGAAAAATTGAATCACGAAGTGTGAAGTACTGCGAAGAATTCAGCCAGTTTTCACGATATTTCATATCACAACGAACGTTTAAATTATTCTGAAACTAAATCTTCAGGCTTGATGTTTTGAAACAGCAGTTTTTCAACAGCGCGCGTATATCATCTGACAAAGAATGAAGATTATTCGGTTCACCAAACGTGAAATGAAAGCTTCGGTCTCCTATTTTCTATACGCAAAAAAAAAAAAAGATTCACGAAGATCAAACAACGTGCGGTTGGATTGTCGGATTTTATTTAGGTTCCAAAATTGAACCGTTCCGCTTGAATAGAGGCATTTGTATCCACTTTGGTCAGAGACATGGATAATCGGGAAAAGTCTGCACGCTTATACTGCCGCACGGAATCTGATTATACGATATAGAAATCTGTACAATAAGACATCTGTGTGAAACAATACCATCTACTATGTCCATTAGGCTGCCAACATTTTGACCTCAAATTTGCGATTTCGATTCTCAGTCAACAAACAAAATTATTTTGTTTGATGTCCGAGTCGAGAGCTGCGCCAGATATTGACAATGACAAGACTAAAATCCGGTTATTGAATCTTCCGCGAATCAATACTAACTTCTATTTGACATTTATTCGATGAACAAATACAAACAGTCAAATATATTGGCGAATCACGAGGAGAAAACTAAACTGCACTGTTCACACTGTAAAAAAATATTGTGAATTTACAACACATTAATTACACGAAAGTCTTGTAAAATTACAAAAAAAAAAAAGATAAGTGCATGTTCTTTGAATTGATAAACAAATTCATCTTATTTGTAAAATAATTTCGCCAACATGTGAAGTGATTTCGTGACTCCTGTATGTGAATAAAGTTCACAATAAACATTAAAGTTAAAGTATATTTCTAAAATATCAAGAAATAGTAACTATAATACTCTGAATTTTTTCTTTCTGATAGGAAAAGTTGAAGATTTGTCAACTTGACCAATGATTTTCCCTTACTAGATATTTTTGATTTGCTCATTCAAATACTGAATTTTTGTCGGCTCGAAAAATCTGAAAAAAATGCAGTAGTTCTTTTTCGAGATCGAAGAATCATATAGAAAATCGTAAAGCGAATCAAAGGTGGCGAAGCCTTCGGACCTCACCATCTTCGATTTGACCCTTGATTTTTGATGTTGTTGCTCTAACTCTAATACCTTTTTCCGATTTTTTCCCGATTATTTGGACCAACCTTTTTTGAGTTGTGTTTTACTACAACTGAAGAAGAAAGACCACTTTGTAAAATCGTAACAAAAAATTCACAATAATTTTATGAATCGCATGAAACAACCTGCCGTTTTGAAAAATATAGAGAATTTTTTATTCGATTTTTTTCCTATCAAATAAGAAGAAAGAAATACTAGATTTTGTATCAAGGGTGCAAAAAAATATTGTACGAGTGTGCGCGCGCGCACGATGTTTTTCTCAATACCTAGTCTGCAGAAATGCCTCTTTTCAGACCGAGTGAGCGACTTTTCTGCCCGAGGGCAGAAAATAAATATTTTGCACACGCTCAAGAGGCATTAAAAGTGGCTTTTTGCGACCGGGTGTGAGAAAGTTCCTTTTTTTTCTCATTTTTCTACAGCGATTTACAAATTTCATTTATCAAAAATCGCTACTACTTCAATCACTTCATATATGCGACAGTATATGATTTGAAAAAGAAAATGAAACGATATCATTTATCAAAAAATTCAATTGTTGTATACTGAAAAATAATATCCACTCGTTCAGAAACTGGGACACTGTCCAAATAAAATTGTTATAGGATTAAAAAGGAGTGAAAAAAGAAATAATACTGGTCGTCAAATTCATGGAATTTCAGTACGTTGCAGATATGCACATGGATATAAAACGTATGTAGGCGCCACGGACCCGGGTAATATTATCACGGATTTGTGTTTGCTATGTGCAGTATGCGGAGAAAATATATATTCTATATTTGTAGAACCTATAAAATATCACGTGAGTCGCAGATTCATGTTCCGCACGTACTTATATGTATATCCCTGTAGTATTTTGCAGAGGCTTGGGTGCCAATGCAATCAAGATGTACAGAGAATATTTATTCCACTACTACTACTACTAACAGAGAAAAGAGAGTTCTATGTTTAGAACTACTCAATCCACGTTGAGTGAGCTGATGCAGTCTCTCTCTCTCTCTCTCTCTCTCTCTCTCTCTCTTTCTGCAGTTTTATTCACGAACCGATATATACATGTCCTATTTTAAATATCGAACACCCTCGTGTGTACCAGTTGAGCCTCTAGCCATTGTGTGCAGAATTTAGTTCCACTCTCAATGCTGCGAACACGCGTAGGTTTGTTACAGACAATAGGGGCGACTCGGTATCACATCTAGACCTAGTTTCCACTTTCCTATACAATCTCGTCCAGTTCGATTGTTACAGTTTTTAGATTGTAAAAATGTTATGACGTTATTAAACGCAACAGCGAAAAAGTGGCTATTCGTCAGATATGAAATTCGTTGGTTGAATCCTATAAACGTTCAGGGGTAAATGAAATGGAAAATTCCCATCTTTTATACTGCTTCTGTTACTTTTTCTTTTCTACAATATCAGTATCACTTTCTTGGACTATATATCGCTCTTGTTGATTTACTTTTCTACAAGAAAAGGAAGAAAACGAAGGTGAAAGGGACAAAAAATACCCAGATCGATTTTCGAAAGATCGAAAAATATTTAGTTTTTTCAATCGCATTTTTTATTATCGATTTCTATTATTATGTATTTTATTTAATGCAAATTTCTGTTATTTCAGGCTGCCATATTCGACGAAATCGAACTGACGGATCTGACCTTTACGGAATGCAGTATTAAAAGCCTGGATCATAGCTTTCAGGTAATGTGGAAATAAAATTGTTATATTATAATAGATTCGGAAAAACGTGATAAATGAAATACGATCATAAAGTTGAAAAACATTCATTTACAACATGATTCAACTTTTCTTTCTTCTCGCCAATATCTTACTTCCGGTTTCTCCCATGTGATAAATGATGAAAATAGATCATGACATTTTTTATACAGAAAAAATTCTCAGTCTTTTGTGTTAAGCAAACGACTCAGAGTTATTTGAGAGATCGATAATTCATTATGAACATAGATTTTATCGTAATTGATGATCATATATGTATATATGATTTTTGAAATTTGGTAGAGAAAATTCCAACGTGGAACAAAAAAAAATCACCTCGGAATGAGAACAAATATTGAAAAATGTGGGTTAATAAATAATAGAGAGGCTGAAATGAGGGAGAAATTGATCAGTTCTCTTTTCTTTTTTTTTTTTTTTTTTTTTATTGGAAAACCCGAAGAGGTCAAAGAGAAATTTATTTACGCTTCAACAAATTACGAATTGAAAGGACTTGTGTGTCCCAATTATTTGCAATGAAAAAGAATTGATAAAAATTGTCAGAAAACAGAACCGAAATAGAATTAATCAATTTTGTATTTTACTCTAAATTCTCAATTATCAATTAGGTCTCTATAACCTTACGCACCCATCCGCGGTTTATAGTGGCTGTAGGTGATTAAAAATAATTACTCGAAACATGAAAAACACATCTAGACCGAGTGAAACCCTGAGGGTGTGGCTGCTGTCACGGATGTATTTGATATCGTTTTAATTGAATCGCACGCGATTGAAAATTTATACAGAAATACCCATAAATTTACATTCGGCACTCCTATCAGAGAAGAGAGAGAGAGAGAGAGATCATTATGAAATTTAATTACCTACGGGGAACAAAGGTCTACTTTATTTTCTTTCGTCGTCATTTAATTTTTTACGTGTATGAAGGTGTGTCACATAACGTATATATATTTCGACATTTTACAATTAGTTGATTCGGCAATACGTTGATTACTCCCCTGGGGCAGACTGACGGATGGACAGACGTTAAGTTCGATTAAATTTCACGCTTTTCATTCGCACTGACACGTCCGATGCAGACTCTCTTTTTCTCTTTCGCTCCACCCCGTTGTTCCTCTTGTCAAGGCGATTATAGATCATATACTACATCGTACATATGTACCCGAAGGTGAATATAACTTGGGTATTGGTACATACTTATATTTCATATCCTTCGGGTATTGTGATATCGATTTAGAGTTTATAACGACAGGATCCAATCGTATATAAGCTGCACTTGAAACTGATATTCCGTTTTTCAAGTGTGTATATGCAGTGTTTTTCTTTGTGATATGTAACTGATATTGCTACGTTGACAATTTCTCAATATAGCAATAATATTTCTGGGATGGGATCGATAATTTACTAGTCATTTTGATTCATCAAATATTATCAATTTTCATGTTATTTTTTCTTCTTCTTTTTAGGCCAGTCATTTACGCGATTTTCCAATTCGAATGCCATATTTTCTTTCATGTGCTCGTATGTTTGTATTCGAAATTTTGTTGTTATACATTTTTTTTTCACGTTCGAAATTTTGTGGTGAAAATTGACTATAGATCAGAGAAAATTTTTCTTTGAATCGTGAAGTAGAAATGTTCTGCTTGATCCAAGAAAATCTGCGGTCTTGAGACTTTTTAGTCCTTTGATAAAACAACTTTTGACAAGCATAATGGATGGTATTTTGTACAACATTTACATTATCATTTATTATTTTCATCAGTTATGTTATTTCAAGCTTCACTTTAAAAAAGAAATTGCATTCGCATATATAAAATATTGATATTTTCTCAAATTTGATAAAATTGTCTCGACAGGCTTTGTTTAATTGTAAAATTGGGAGGAAAAAAAAAGTTATTCAAAAAAAAAAAGAAGAACTGCCTCCTGTGAGGTTTGAACTCACGACCCCTGGTTTACGAGACCAGTGCTCTACCACTGAGCTAAAGAGGCTCTTCGTACCCTTCGGTCGTTTTTATCCGTAATTAAACTGAACGTTTTTTTATTGGCTCAAATTGAAGAAGGAAAAGTGAAAATTTGCCAATTTTTCATTAATTAATTAAATTTTACTTTTTTCTTGACTTTCATTCAATTCATATCGTGATCCCAAGATCGAATTGTAACATTGAATCGAATTCGAATTGTGAAACTTGATGTCGTAGGTATAATACATATATATTTATATTTGCTATAATAGTAAAACAAAAATAAGTAAATCTTCAGATTTATAAGAGAAAACAAGAATTAATACTCAAAATTCATATTCAAGTATATTTCCATACGTCTGGATCGATACTAAAACGATACATAAACAAACAAATCCGAACACTATGTGTGAGCTCTCGTTAAAGCACGTTACACATGCACGTATGGCTCTTCATTCGTCATTTCAGCCAGACTTGGTAGGATAAACTTAGCGTACCGAAGTGCGCGGCATGCCTGAGGCGTACTTCGGTTTGTGTTCATCCAATCACAGTTCGAGTCTGGCTGAAATGACTAAGTGCTCTGAAACATCGCGTGTCTGCTGTCAACTCTTCACTCTTCTGTCTTCTGTCTTCTGTCTTCTGTCTTCTTTTAGCGTCGTAAACTCGCGTAAACTCAACACACACACGCACACACAGACGCGCACGTTTCTGGATCCTCATCCATATTCTATCGAATATATTACGACCATGCTTCTAAATCAACCAATAATGATATGAAAAGAAGCCGAAATAGAAACATGTCTTTATACGACCTAAAGATAACGTATATATACATATGTATACGAATAAAGAATACGAAGTACCAACGTCAAATTCGGGCAAATAAGAAATAAAAATATACCAGACGGAGACAGGGATACGGAGAATATAGTAGAGAAAAAACAGAGGATAAACAAACAAAAGAAGACGAATAGGACGAATGGAAGCAGACACTCGTATGAGAATGTATTCTCAAACAACACTAATGTATATTGAGAAAAAGAAATGCAATAAAAAAAAACTTCCAAATCGGTTCTTTTCTTCTTTATTTGTTGCGACATGTTCAGACAGGATTTTTTTTTTTTTTTTTTTTTTTTAAACTTAAACGGATTGTTATCTGTGATAAGAGATTCGTAGCAGAGCTATAAGAGCCGCTGTATAAACATTGATCTTTTATTTGATTATTTATAATATGATGACATAGAGACAAGGTCGAATTGTTTTACTTTTCGTCGTTACTTTTTTTTTCTTCGATCCAATGTATCGTCGTTCTTTTATCAACGAGGATGAGAAAAAAAAAACAAAATAATAAACTTACGATCGTAATCATAACCTAGAAAACAAAATGGGGTAACCCTAACCTAAAACACTGGTCTTATCAGTCTAAATTAGAAAAAACTAACGATAAAAACCCCCAAATGCCTCCGAAACAAGAACAACAACGAACGCGATCACGGTTTAAGGTATAAACATTGTAAAATCGCTGAACAGCTGTCATTCAGACAAATAAACTAACCAGCGTGCTTTATAATTGTAGAGGTTATGTTTTGATTTAATTTTCAACACCGGGATTTAAAAGTCGTTCACACGCGTCACGTAATATTCCCCGCTTTTATTTATCAGAAAAGCCTGTCATTGTCATCCCGTACCCCCCCCTACTTTCAACAATGAATCAATGAACGAGATATTCTATTATTCACAGGGCACATTATTATTATCCCCCACCGTTCGAAATACACGTTTCTTTGACTCTACAGTTATACTCACTCATCTCTCTTCGATTAAATAATTGATAAATCATGAAGCTGCAATATTTTCTCAATATCACTGTTAGATTATTTTATATCGCCTTTTGGCAGGTTTGTTTATTCTTTACTTCTAAATTTTCCTTTCAATAATTATTCACCAATCAAGATCAATTAATTTCTTTATTATCGATCAGGTGATCACACCGTTCAGGTCTTTGGTACTCTGCGGAGAGAGCAGGAGGGACATGGAGGAGTGGTTGAGCGCGCTCCGAGCAGCCGGCGGAGAGGGTAGATCGCAGGGAGAACCTGGACCTGCTGATTTATTGGCCGGTAATCATCACTGGTACGCCACTACTCACGCCAGACCTACGTATTGTAACGTTTGCAGAGACGCTTTGTACGGTAACTACTCGATAATATTTAATATAATTGTTTTCTTTTTTTTAAACTATTTTAAGAATATTCCTATTTTTCTGTTATTTTATCAAAATTCTTTGAATAATATCATCGGTTTTTCCTTGTGGAATATATTTTCAATGTGTTTTTTTTTTTTTTATGACCATTTTTATGTTTTATTATTCATATTATTTTCAGATATTATCGTGAGAAAAGTTCCTATTGTAGTTTTGTTATTGTAATTATTTTTTTATCTTCTTTCTTTCTTGGAAAGTATTTTTTGAAACATCTTTTTTAAGTACATCGCACCATTTTTTATTGTATATTTTCGTTTTTCAGGTGTAACTTCGCACGGACTCAGCTGCGAAGTGTGTAAATGTAAAGTGCACAAGAGGTGCGCACCAAAAGCAATAAACAATTGTAAATGGACTACTCTTGCTTCGATAGGGAAAGATATCATCGAGGATGAGGACGGGGTACTTACCTTACTTAGCAGAACTCGTTCTTTCGATTATTCTCTGTCTCATTAAACTCTAGTATCTATTAATTCGTTCTATTATCTAAAAAATATTTTTCGTGCTCCAAGGCATAACGAAAAACTTTTAAAAGCTCTGATCATCCGAATTTTTTTTTTGGAGTATCGAATCGCTTAATATATCGAATATAGTCTAGAAATGATGGAGTTTCAGAATTATTGTTGATACAGTTTTTAAATCTCGATTTTTACACACAATAATTCATCGATTTTTATGTCTTTCAGAATATTACAATGCCTCATCAGTGGATGGAGGGAAATTTACCTGTTTCTTCGAAGTGTTTAGTTTGCGACAAAACTTGTGGATCTGTTTTGAGGTATAGACAAATATTTGTTCAATAATGAAAAAAATCATTCAACAAAAGAAAAAAAAAAAAAAATTGAATCTTTGAGTCACAAAATCGAATATTATGAACATACGCTAGAGGCTCAATATTTGAATCAAATCCTTCGAATCAAAAGTAAATCTCAAAAAATATTTCTCACTCGCGTAATCGACGAAATATGTAGAAAATTTTATTACAATTATTACTTTCTATCCTTGTTAAAAAAAATTCCATTTCCGACCATAACATTTTTTATTTTTTTTTTCTTATCAATCTTGAACATTTTCGATCCCCAGACTTCAAGACTGGAGGTGTTTGTGGTGTAGAGCTACGGTCCACACGGCATGCCGACCGGCGATATGCGTTCGATGTCCTTTGGGGCCGGCCAAAGTCAGCGTAGTCCCTCCGACGGCGCTACATAGCATCGGTACTACCGAAACATCCTTTACCCGAATTAACGATCTTGAACGTAAACTATTTTACTCATTCCAGGCAGCGACGAGGCGTGGGAAGCCGTCAGACCAACGGGCTGCAGTCCTCTGCTGGTTTTTGTCAACAGTAAATCAGGCGACAATCAGGGAATAAAATTTCTAAGGAGATTTAAGCAGCTCCTGAACCCAGCCCAAGTCTTCGACCTCGTTAACGGAGGACCTGGCCTTGGGTACGAGAACAATTGACATTTTTCACTCTCTTCAGTCATTCGAAACGGGGAATAAATTTGTGTGACTTCATTTCCGAACGCAGGCTCAGACTTTTTCGACATTTTGATCCGTTTCGGATCCTCGTTTGCAGCGGCGACGGCTCCGTCGGTTGGGTTTTGTCGGAAATCGATCGTCTTGGGATGCACGTGAGTAACGGTCTCGATCTACATCAAGTCTTGCAAGCTTTTGCACAGTTTTTTACCCTCCGCTGTTATCCTTCATCGATTCACATTCTCATTTCTATTATTTATGTGAAAAGAAGACGGAAGTCTTCCTGCCTTTTTATCAGTTTGATCATCATCTATCAACGCATGGTGTGTCTCTTCTATTATTTTATTTCAGGTGTTATACAGATGTCTGAGTTTTAATCGTCTTTGGTTGCGATAACGTTTAGCTAACTTTATTTTTAGCCGGTAAGTATCACACGCGAGACTCGAAGCTTTCTTTTCCACGATATCACCGAGAAATTAACAATCACGTCTCATCCCCGATAATCGTATTCCAGAAACAATGCCAAGTCGGAGTTCTGCCCCTCGGAACGGGAAACGATCTCGCCCGAGTCCTCGGCTGGGGGGCTTCGTGCGACGACGACACGCATCTGCCGCAACTACTCGAAAAGTACGAGAAAGCCAGCACCAAGATGCTGGATCGTTGGAGCATAATGACCTTCGAGAGAAACATAACTTTGCCCAGTCCAAAGATGTCGTTGAGCCAGACGGACCCGGCCCTCAACACGACCATCGCCCACCAGTACGAGGACAGCGTCGTCACGCATATCGCCAATATCCTACAGTCGGACCAGGAGACTGTTGTTTTTTCCAGCGCAAAGTGAGCAGAATCATTTTCTGTGGTGACTGTTTTGAAGATGTTTGATCATTTTGAGTATTATTCGACAGAGTTTTGTGCGAGACTGTGAAAGAATTCGCGGCGAGGATATCGGACGCTTCTCAGATCTCCGGGGACCAGCAGTTGGCGCAGAAGTGCGAAGTTCTTCAACAGAAACTCGATCTTTTGATCGATACTATGCACAAAGAGGAAAATTACATTTCCGAGAGCACGGAGGAGACTGAGACTCCGACTTCGAATCAGGGCCAACTAGCTATCGATGGAGAGGAAAAGGGAGCCTCGGAGAAACCGGAGAAGGATATTACAAATCTTAAACGTGTTAAAAAGAGGAGAAATTTTATTGAAAGGGAAAGCGTTATGTCTAGGTAACTATTTCATCAAACGATAGAATTAAATCTTTGCTAATTGCTAATCTTCGCTATTTTCCAGAGCCAACAGTTTAAAAAGAGCGATAAGACATCTAGTAGAGCACACAGAATTGGCAGTTGACGAACAGAACAGTTCTGCGTCGGATAGACAGCAGGGTAAAACTCCAAACATAAAGATAACGTGCGACGACGATTCCACGGAGACAAAAAAATGCGGTAACTAGATACATGGTTGAATAAATGATCCCATAGATAGGAAAAACAAAAACGCTACTTTTTTATTCCAGAAAAAAGAGAACACCTGGATATTCCAGGACTCAGACCGAACAACGTGGAACACCTTAACGTAATGTCAACGATCGATTCTGCGAGCAGCGCGGAAGTCTCTCCCTGCTCTAGTCCGACACCAAATCTAGTCTCACTTAGTCCAATGCCTGATTTGAGAAGGGATTCTCAAGCCGAAGAGATGCTGACCCTCCCAGCGCCCGACGGGTTCGCCGATAGCAGGCGAAACAGCTCCAACATGCCTACTGGGTTCGGTTCTTTTGCTTTCATTGCTTTAAGATTGATGGAATTTGATTTTTAATTAATTCACCTCGTTTTCATCCTCAGGGTCTTCAGTTTCGAAGATCGTGCCCTCGACACGACGATCAACGAGCTCTTAGAACACCAGCAGAACGGAGATTCGATCGATCCAGAGTCTAGCGAGGAAGTGATGGGCTCTGATATCCAAGTGACCGTGACCAGCACGACTCTGGACACCAGTTCGCCCTCCGACGACACAACCATACAAGATACGATGATATCTCCGGACACGGATTCCGCGAATTCCAGGAACATATCGCCGGATCATAACAATCAACAGAAATCTGAAAACGAGAGAAAGATCGGGGGCTCAGGAAGCAGCTGCGCCAGCAGCAACAGCATCGTCAGTTCGGACAGCATGATTTTAGACACTCTGGACTCTAGGAACTTCAGGGTAAAGAATAGCGAGAGTGAAATCGGTAGGAGCAAACAAATTTTTCAATCCGTTTACGGCTAATCTCCGATTTTTCGAATTATCTCTTTGACCTTTCCTCAGGACACATAGACAGCGATATTCTAGACACTACCAAGAACTCGGACAGCCCGGACATCGGGCATATAGACTCCCCGGAGAACTCTGAGACCTGCGCCAGCGAGGCTCAAAACTCTGAGAGCATCATCGACGACATGAGCTCCCTCGGACAGGATCTCATGAGCGCCATGCTCGGAGAGAAATACGACTCCGTCAGGGACTGCCTGAAGTCTGAACAGCAGGAGAAACCACAGAAATTCTGCAGTCTCGCTCAGTTCGTCGAGGGAAACGACATCGCGAGGAGATCGTTCAAGAGGCCGGCCAAAAACGTGACCAAAAAGATCGACAAGGAAGTGAGAGACGGACTTTTGGTACATTTCACAAATAATCTTGAACGAAACTAACGAAACTATCTTTGACCTCAGGTTTTATTCAAGCTACAAATTGCTGCGTCGTCAACGGATCTGACCGAAGAGCCCGAGGACGCGAGTCCACTGAAAAACAGTATCGAAGAGGAAACGAAGGGCTCTGATCTGCTCAGTCCGGTGTGCTGCTTCGCTTTGGCGTCCGATTCAACTCCAACTAGTGAAAAGACGCCGACCTCCTTTCCCCCTGTGATAAGCGTCATAGTCGATCCGCCGAGTCCTTCGATGTCCGTCGGGAATAAAGAGGAATTTGACGTCGGTAGCAAGCTGGATTCTTGCTTCAGACGATACAGCGGAGGGAGCATGGAAAAATGTTGGTAACGACGGCGAACTTCTCATATTTTCTGAGTTTGTTATCTTCTTCATTCGCTCGTATTTTTACTCGATTCCAGTGAGCGTTGAGCCCCTTGGACTCGGATGCTCGCCTCAAGCCACCAGGAGAATCAGCAGCGGGAGTTTGCTCAAGGCCTCCGAAGTCGTTTCGCTGTCCGCAACCGCGTCAAGGTTCGGAGGGTCTAGTCTCAGTCTCAGACACGAGAGAGCAAAGTCTGTGGACAAGACCGAAGACTCTAAGAAATTGCCTATAATCAATCCTTTGGTTCAGCTTCCGATGTGGCCGAGTAAGAAAAGAATTTAGATCAGTTGTTGCTAAATCTGTTCAATTTTAAATAATCCACTAATTTCAACACCTCGCAGATGTGAGTAGAGGCGCAGGATTCATCAGCCAGGCGCTTTTAGCCAATGCTGACACTTTGTGCGCGGCCGTTTCGCCGTTGATGGATCCGGATGAGACTTTGTTGTTAGTATTTTTCATCGGTGAGAATTATTCTTCTTTTAGGATCGTATTTTGATATTGAAATTTTTCAATTGACGCAGAGAAGGGTATTACGAACGATGCGTGATGAACAACTACTTCGGTATTGGAATAGACGCTAAGATTAGTCTTGATTTTCATCACAAGCGAGAAGAACATCCCGAAAAGTGTAGATCCAGGGCTAAGAACTACATGTGGTACGGAGTCCTTGGGTCTAAGCAGTGGCTACAGAAAACTTACAAGAATCTCGAGCAAAGAGTACAACTGGAATGCGACGGGCAGAGAATTCCGCTTCCCTCGTTGCAGGGAATCGTCGTATTGAACATACCGAGGTGAAGAGAGGCCAAATTCGTTAGATTCAGGACTGAAACAGTTTTTTCTATAAATATTTCGCAATCTTTTTTACAGTTTCATGGGCGGTACCAACTTTTGGGGTGGAACTAAGGAGGGAGATTTATTCCTGGCTCCGTCTTTCGACGATCGGATACTCGAGGTTGTCGCGGTATTTGGATCTGTGCAGATGGCAGCATCTAGACTGATCAATCTACAGCATCATAGAATAGCGCAATGCCAAACCGTGCAAATTAACATCCTGGGTGACGAGGGGGTACCGATACAAGTTGACGGAGAGGCGTGGATACAACCACCGGGAATGATCAGAATCATTCATAAAAACAGAATGCAAATGCTCTACAGGAACCGGGTGGGTCTCAAGAAGCGTTAACACAGATTTTTAACTTTGTTACGTTCATTCATTCATACGATTTCCACAGGCACTCGAAACTTCGCTGAGAACGTGGGAAGAGAAGCAGCGTAGTTCTTCGTCGACTTCGTCCCAGTCGACGTCGACGTTGTGCGGAAGTGCGCAACAGAGTCAGTCGCAAATTGAAACTGCAAAGCCTTCGAGCTTGAACACGGACGAGATGAGCGTTTTGCTCTGTTTCATCGAGGCTGTGACGACCCTCGTCAAATGGGTGAAGCTTTTGATCATCTCGCACCCCAGTTTGGAGCCTGAATTGTACCAAGTGGCGGCGCGGACCGCTTCGAGCCTCGAAAACGTTCATCCGGATGGAAAAATCATTCAAGGGGTGAATTTTTAAATCGTTAATTCGAGCTTTTGGTTAATTATGGGCAGTTTTTTTTAAATATTTTCATCAATTATTTCAGCCTGGTTTGAGGCCTGTTGTTACGGAGCTGGTTTCCAGCGCGAGACAACTCTATGAAGATTCTTGCGAACTTCTCAGAGACAAAGCGCATAATTTGGTGAGTCGAATCGATTACGAATTCTTAGAATGGTCACGATGTTTCCGTTTTGCAGAGACTGAGGGAGGATCTTGAGACGAAATTGTCCGCTTCTCTGGCCGGCATGGAACAAGAACTGAGAAAATGTGTCTTCGACGAATCTGGAACCGGCTTAGTCTACCTTCACCAACTCCAACCCGAGGATCAGGTAATATTTTGTCATCCGATATACTTTTTCGTTATCTTAATTGTCGTTATACACGGTTTACATACAGTTTTCTTCCATTAGACGTACACGTAGGTCTTTAATATCTGTATTCTACTGCTGCAATTCTAATTGTAGAATTTATCGACCTTTTTGAAAGAATTTAAATAGAATTTTTAGCATCTGGCGAACAAAGTCGCCGCAAGAAATATTCATCGCAGATTGCAGTCGGTTTTTTATTTTCTACAAAAATCATTAGATACTATAATTCATAATATTTTTAACTGGAATCGATTTCGTACGCTGAGAGTACAAAAACGCGTTCAGAAAAAAATTGACGACTATCTGTGACTATTTATTTTGTCAAGCGATTTTTTTTTTAATCAAATTTGAGTAAATATTCAATAACACGAATGAATATTCTCTGTAATTCGAATCTATAGTATATTAAAAAAAAACACTTTACGATCATGATTCGTTAATAAAATTGATAAAACTTGATTAATAGCAGAGTTTGAGGTATTTAAAAAATTTAATTCTGTTCTTTTGCACATTTCTTAATTATTAATTCCTCGTTGTTCTTCAATTAGCAGAATTTTTTATCATGGTATTTTTTATACATCAGCTCGTATTCTACTTTTCTCAATGAAAAGAAAAAAACGTTTTTACAACTCGTTAATTTTGTAGTTAGCGAAAACAATTATACTATTACATTATACTATATAAATGAAACGAGAAGAAATCATTTCTACTATTTTTATTTTACTTTTGTGTAATTTTATGAAACAATTATCTATCTATAATCAATAAATTGTCCTGCGTGCTTTGTTGTCGGATTGACCGAGTACTCAATATTCTCAATATGGCTGGGTAATAAGCTTTCATCAAATTTTTCTCTAGCTAATTAGCTGCTAATAATAAATCAATGTTATGTCATTCAATAGAGGCAAAAAAAATAAAAAATAAAAAATTAATTAAATAACAGTAGAAACGTAGATGCATCAATATTCTCAGCTATTATTATTATATATATATATGAATAATGTTCTATGCATGGGAACGTTTAGATTTTTTTTTTCTGTCTTGCTTTCATAAAAACGAATAGTTTTTTATATTTTTTTCTCTAAATCTCTTTTAGGCATGAGTAAAAATAAAAAAAAAAGGAAACACAGTAATAATAAATAATAATTTTTAAGCATCGAATTAATGAGCGCAAGATATTGTAGGCTTTGAATTTAAAAAAAAATTGAAAAATAAAAAAGGAAATGAAATAGACAAACTAACAATACTAACTGTTCTAACAATTATTCTTTTCTAACTCTGATTCCAACAGGGCGATAAAAAGAATCGTCACCGAGGATTGTTCTGGTTAAAGTTTCGTCGTACAGGATGGGGTTCTGGGAACCAAAATCTTGGTCGTGATCAAGTCACAACTTGGAACGTACCGGAGGTCTGTTCGTGGCTTGAGAGTCTGCAGCTCAGCGAATACGCTGAGAATTTTATGTCCCATGATATAAGAGGCAAGGAATTGCTTACGCTGGCTAGAAGAGACCTCAAAGAACTCGGAATCACGAAAGTTGGACATGTCAAGAGGATTCTGCAGGCTATCAACGACCTCAATAATTAGGATAAAATCAAAACCAAAAAGCACAAGACAGAATAAAAAGCAATCGTGAGAAATTGGGAAAAGAGAAGCCAAATATTAATTAGGATTAGAGACGAGAGAGAAAGACGGAGGATAAATAGAATCAATCTCAAAGTGTTTACGTGTATGAGAGTACATACAAGGCACTAAAGTTCGTTTATTTGCCTCTGGCAATAATTATCTATCTAGTTTAAGAAAAGTTATCATCGTTCTATTTCCTCTTTTTTCGAATTTTCTTTTTTCAAGGAAGAGAGAGAATTTAATTCTATATTCTCAAAGTGTCTGATCTGTTTCTTTGTCTGTGCTAAGCGGGAACCAAATTATTAATAATTATTATTGTAATCTATTTAAATAATTAACTATCAAATAGTGAATATTATTAAACAGTTTTAAGGTATTTAATTAGAGATAAGCTTTTTCAAAATATTGACACACGTTCAATGGAGGAAATATTTTTTAATGTATCGACTGTACTGGCAGTGGCGAAAATTGAGAAAAGAGAAGAGATAAGTTCTATTCAAAGATTTATTGATGTTCTTCGCGCCGAGAATAGTTAATGAATAGATGAAACGACGTGGCGCCTATGTCATTCAAATCGATATGAGCAATTTTAAAAGTATTTATCAGAATATTTAAACTATAACGTAACTCTGTACGTTTTTTTTTTTTCAAATTTCTCAAATTTTGGATCAGACAGTACGACCGCTACATTTTCGAAGTGATACTACGATTTGATTTTTCATTATTCTCACTCGACGGTAAAAGAAAAAAAAAAGATTGAAAAAAAAGGATAAACAAAAAGAAAATCGCGTTGATAATTCTACTAAGAAAAATTCTCTATCATACAGATTTTTAATCGATATAATATACATAATATAGATTGTAGATACTCGGAAAATTAACACAATCTATCTTTGAAAAAACCTGTGATCTACGTAGAAGCTGAGCGAAAGAAAAACTTTTTTTTACTCAGATCACAGGTCATTTTACAATAACAAAAACCAAAAAAACAAAAAAAAAAATGATAGAAAGATGATTAAAGAAAAAAAATTGAGAAAAAAATGAACACTTTAAACTAAGGTAAAATTCAAAAGACGAATGAGAGAGAGAGTGTGTGTGTGTGTGTGATTGCGTGAATATGATAACAGCAAAAAAAAACACAAAGTATAATCTTAAGAATTATAAGAAAAACCCTTGAATCTTCCCGACTATTCTCTATGAAAGCGTAACTAGAATTTCTTTGAAAATATGAAAATAAAATACAAAATTTGACTAATATTAGCGAAATTGAAAGAAAAAGAGTTTTAAAAAAATCCTAGTCTTATAAGATAAAAAAAAAGTCTACGCTATTGAATACTGAGCTTTTTTATATTCAATCTCACTGAATAATAATTAAGAATTGCATAAACAATTCAAAACATCTCCTCTTCCTATAATAAAACAGTAGCGAATAAAAAGCGATCAAAACTCCTAAACGAAGAGCGAGAAAAACCCCGTGAAAAACTATTTTCAATTACGTATCCTTCTTAATCTCGTTAATTAGGTGATAAGAATATAAGAATTAAGGAAGTAGAAATAAAAACGATGGAAATTAGGCTACGATCTTTAAGTTTATTGTTGCTAAATTTGACTATCGGTAACTGAATGAGAGAAAAAAAACTATACAAACTCACGACATAACGATACCTGATATAAATAAAATAAAATAAAAAATTATATTATAATTTATGAAGAACCAAAGAAGGACAGGAAAGCATGCAGAAACAAAATAAATAAAAGTCAGAGAGAATTTCAGAAAATGGATAAATATGAAATTTAAGTAACCTTATTTAATCAATTAACATATTAATTAATAATTAAGTGATAATAATAACGAAAGAAAGAAAGAAGAAAATAGAACAGCAATCAGGTGACGATGCAATAAAATCAGTATTTTATTCTTTTCTTTCGTCGTATTTTTGTTTGCTGAGGAGAAGAAAAAAATTATATTGATTGATTGAATTTTTTTTTTTTTTTTATACGTTGCGTAATGAATAATATATATATATATATGTTACTGTTATTATTGTTGTAACTTTAAACTGTTTTGTCGATAAAGAAGAAGAAAAATAACAAATAAACTAAACAAAAACTAGAAAATAATGAAGCAATAATAATGAAGAAACAAATAAATAAATGAGGAAATCTCTATCAGGATCTTTACGTCGGTTATTATAATAAAAAAAACTAAACAAGAATTAAGAATCTCATAAATAAAAATAACAGTATTGCCTTCGTCTACGAGTCTTATATCTCACTATAAAACAGAATCTTTACAAACACGTATTAAAAACGTAATTTATGTGATAATTAAACTGTACAGTTTACCCATCGTTATTTTTTTTACATATTTTTTGTCTTTGTTTAATTCAAAATTTAATTCATGTTCAATGACATATATTTAACACAAAGGTTCTTTTTTCTTAATTCACTGTATTTCAGAAGAATAAGAACCAAATAATAATATTAATAATAACAATAAGTGAAACAAAAATTTCGGAGAATCTTATTCTCTTCTTATTTCTTCTTAAATTACAATTCAGTCTATTTTTCTTCGCACAATTAAAACAAAAAAACTGATAAATGTAAAATAAAACGAACAAATAAGCTAATTAAATAAATAAATAAATAAACTAAAAAAAAAGTATGCTTATGTGCAATCGAGGGCCAAAAAAGAAGAAAATTTAAAATACGAAAAATGAAATTGAAACAAAATAAAAATAAAAATAAAAATATCGCTTGAATAATAATGATAATTATTATTATCATTATTTGTGAACAAAAGTTAATCGATAGCTGCACGGTATTAAAGGAGATAAATAACACTGAAAAAATCTGGAAAAAATCCGAGCACAAGAAGATGAGAAGAAAAAATTAATAATATTAAGAATTATAAAAAGAAAGCTATATACTTCGTTCAATCAATTATTATGATTATTATCTAGTTAGATTATACATATAGACGTAGAAATGAATAGGAAAGAATGATTATTTAAGGTATACGATGCGACGATGATACGCCCTGGTACAAGTATCAGTTAGGGATTATGTAGTTCCTAATTCTCTAGATAAGAAAGTTGTATTTAATAATATTAATTACTATTATATCTGGCTGTGCGATTTATCGAGCCATCTGGGGCTACTATAGGTTTTTTAATTGATCGATTAATCGAGGTTTCCAATGTAATCTCGATTTTCCTTCTTCGATAAGACTCGATTAATCGATTTCTTAATCGATCTGTAAACGTCGATTAATCGATTAATCACAGATCAAATCTGAATTATCGATTAAATTCGAAGAACTCGATTGAATCGAAACTGCCAATTAATCGATGAATCGCACAATCTTTAGACGTATTCGAGAGAAAGAGAGAAAGAAAAAGAGACAAAGCGTTATATTATTGAACGGAATAATCGCAAAAATGAAAAATAATAATTAATTTATAAAAATACAAGAAAATAAAAATAAATTGCGGATCGACGAGACGGGGGTTTCCCCTCTTAATTAAATTAGACGAATACTATTCATACTGCGTTAGAAAATAAAACAAACTTTGAGAATCGAAAAAAAAAAAAAAAATTGCTGAAATACCATAGTATTCGATAATATTTAGAAATTAGGTACCTGAAATTTTTTCTAGAGATATTGAAAAAAAATTATATATTTTTCGCTTTCATTATATATTTCCTCCTTCAAAATAAAGAAGAAAAAAAAACCAAAACCAAATTTTCCCAAAACCAAAAAATAATTTTTTCATCTCTTGCCCCGGTAACAATCGATCGGTCTCTGAAGGAATAAATAAAAAAAAAAAAAAAATAGAAAACAAAACAAAAAATAAAATAAAAACTAAATTAAAAAAAAATCTCTTGCCTTTTATTATAACTATCAATATATATATATTATATTATATTATACAAAATAATAATTATACCTACTTATACTTATTATAATACATTATATATACATACATATATAATGTGTATTAATTGTTCATTATATAATACCTATATTGTGTAAAATTGTAATTTTTCTACAACCGAACAGGAAAAAAAGAACGAAAAAGTAATCAATACTCGTAATCGTTGAATCCTATTCAATCTACCTACGTAATGATATTGTCTTTTCTCTATTTCAAATTTTTCCAATTGATTATCAAATATACGTATATTGTTATTATAATGAATCATTTTCTTTTCTCTTCTCGTTTAATCAGTCTCTCGAAGACTTTGATCTAGATTCACACATTGTTAAAAAAAAAAAAAAAAACTTAATTTCGTTCGTGTATTAATTAATTGATTAATTGATTGATTATTATAATTAATAATAATAATAACGTGTTATAATCGAAGTTATAATATTCTAAAATTTAATAAGCAATAGCTTTTAGTATATTTATTATATAAAAAAAAAAAGAAAATATTAAAAGAAAAACACGAAGCTAATTAATTATCGACTGGTGGGTTTAAATCCAATATAAATATGTATACATATAATATTTTACCCTACACTAAACGTATACTACTATAACTACCTATAATCTTATCATCGATTGATCGATTAATTATACCGACAATGAAACAGAGTTAAAATAATAGTTGAATATTAACTGTCCTCAAAAGCACGTAAAGAAAATATTTAAAAAATAGCGAAAAATAGTAATTTATTAAATATCATATTCTTCTCATACCTCTGATATTTGCACAGTTGTGATTTTTCAATTCTGCTGATTAAACACGTTAATTATTTATCAATATATCCCTGAAGCATACCTATAACTATAATGAATAATGTAATAAGCACGAAAATTCAAAGATTGTAAAGTAAAAAGTGAAAAAGAAAAAAAAAAAGAAGCACAACGTATTTAATTATAGTATCAAAATGATTATGGATCTCGATTACCTTAGAATCTAATTACCAACGAATTTCTCTTTCGTTTAGTCGCCCTTCTTTTAGTCGTTGCAATTATAACGATCTTTAATACATATACTTAGTTTGAAAAATCGAGAAAGAGTTTTAAAAAATAATATTAATAACTAGTAGAGGTTTTTTCAATCATTCCAATTAATTGTAATCAACGTTGACTATTTATTATACCCTATTTAATCTATTATATTCTTGTTGAAAATTTCGAAACTAAGAGATGCGTGAGCCTATTCTCATATTCACAGATAATACGATTTAATGTATGAAAGACAGAAAGTTAAATGACAATTCAAAACAAACAAAAAAATTTATTGTCAATCACTAAACGACGATAAGAAAAAAAAAATGATGATAAAAAGGAAAGAAAAAAAAAATTGAGTAAAAGAAGAAAAATTCTGTGATAAATCTTGTAATAGTATATAAATACTATGAATACATACATACATAATTTAGCTGTAATCTATCTATTATCTGTAAAAATTAACTAACAATAATGATAAAAACAAGATGAAAATTACTTTTTTTTCTTACTTTTATTCTTATTAATGATAAGTTGAAATTCTAGACTATGGTTTCACCCAATACGATAAAATGACGATAGAAGGAAACTAAAAAACTCTCTTCAGTCTTTGATAAAATTTTTTATCATTTAACAATGATTATAAATCTCGATTTCACTTCTGTCCAAAGTCAACTGACTATGATGGATTAAAAAGAAGGCCTATCGTAATTAGTTTCACGAAAAATAATAAAAATAAAATATCTGCAAAACTGTTGATTGACTGCAAAAATATTGTTTTGTAAGTTTGTTCTATCTACTTCAGATGCGTAAAGAGACCATCTTACATAGTTCTCTAATTGAACTGGGGTCCAAGCATATAAATACGAGAATAAGATGAGAAAAGGCATTAAAATAATAACAATTTCTGTAACAATCTGTTACAAAATCTTCTTGTTTCGTTCAAAAATCTGTGACAAAAATTTACTCATCCATTCAATGCAAAAGAGCTGCTACGATAATTATTAGACGAAAAACTATAATTAAAACTTCAAATAATTAAGTTTTTATTCTCCCTGTTTACTTAATTATTATTCTAAATTATTGGATAAATAACTATGATTAATTATAAGTATAGTTATATCGTGTGAAGACATTTTTTTTTCTGTATAAAATGTATATTCTAATTCCTTTATTTATTCTATTTTCATCTTCTATTTTATTCGTAATAATGTGTAATCATTATTTTGTTATCACAATTACATATCTTTCATTCAACAGTGTGTATAGTTTCAAATTATTTCAATTTCACAAGCAGTTGATTCCAAAGAAGAAAGAAAATTTATCTGTCATGTGTATGAATGAAATCTATTTTTTTTTTCGTTTTTATTCTACAAACAACTGACAAAGATAATGAATAAAAAAAAAAAAATGCAAGCAGTAATCACAAAAAAAAAACTATGTGAAAATTGGAATAAACTCTACAGAAATTTCGAAATCTATTCTTGAAGATTTTTATTTGAACCCTAATTAATAAATATTTATTATTCATTAGTGATTCAAACTATTTCCGATAAAATAGTGGATAGATAATAGAAGGATAGAGTTAAAGAAAAAATCATATTCGAGTAGAACGTTTAATAAGTATTGTATATGATTATCTACAAAATTTATATAGTCATTTTTGAAACTTGTCTTTGCTTGACTCAATCAATCACAAGTTCGCTGCCCTTAGAATCTACGTAACTATACATTATGAGTCTGTTATATTTATACAACCTACTTTACAATAGTTAAATACAAAATTATTTGTTTTTACATGTCTAACGATTGGCCTGCATTCAAATGGGACTCAGACTTTTACGACTTACAAAGTAACAAAAATGAAACAACTTTTTTTTCTAAATCGTTTAAAATTCGTCTAATTTTTTAAAGAAGCAAATTTGATACTGATCAAAGGAGAACAGAAAGATCTAATCCAAGTCTAAAAATCCCAAAGTGGTCAGATCAGTTTCGCTCCCTTGTCTAAGGAAGAGCTCGTTTTAATCGATGCAGGGTAGTTTCTCTTCCCAATATTTCAATCATTTCCGCGACCCCAGGACCTTCCTATATTTTTAAAGAAAAATCCAAGGAACAATATGAATAATATAAAACGAGTTAATTGTCATTTCAATGTATCAAACGTACTTTCAATCCGCTGAGAACACTGCGCAGTAACTCCATCATTTTTTTGAAGGGAACGTCGTTCTCGGAGGCGAAATTTTTCAGAAAATTCCTTACGCTGTCCTTATGGAAGAAAGACGCGTCTTCGGAAGCCAACTTATCACTCAGCTTCTCAAGTATGTCTGAACGAAAGTATATTATGAGAGACAAAACGATTAGATTAGAGTAGAATCTAACAATTTATTCGACTTTCTTTGACGAACTATCAAAATTATTTTCACCGCAATGATCGAGATGCTCGTGAAATTGTTACCGGAGTAATCGGAATGGTCCAAGCCGGAGTTCCAGGAGGGTACCACCCACAGAAAGGCGAGACCCGGTGATACGAGATCTTCTAATGTTGAAATCCTGTTCTTCGCCCACTTTAATACTTCAGAAACGTGTTTTTCGTCAATCTGTAGAGTGTTGTCTCTCGATCTACGCGAAAAAACGATAATTAAATTGGCCCAGCGACTAGAGTAGCTAAAAAGAAAAGAAATTATCGACCACCTATCGGGAAAGGCTTCGCTAACGATCCTAGCCACTCTGCTGACCAGGAACTTGGTGTTCATATCATTCTCCAAAAGCTGTGAAATCTCGAGTTTGTTAAACTCCAATAATTTCTCAGGCATGAGTCGGCACGAGTTGACGTTTATCGCCGACAAATCAAACTGCAATGAGATGGGAATAAACTTAACAGTCATGAATAAAAAAGATCACACCGGTGTTCTCAATTATTCTAGACCTGCTTTATCAGCTCCTCGTAGCTCTGGCACCTCTGCTTTCCCTTATCCCTGTTGAACCCGCCCCCTGCGTGAGTTACGAAGTTGAGTAACGCGAGAGGGAATATTCCGTTCCGTCTGTAGCTTTCGACTCTGATATCCCCCTGCCTTTTCGACAATTTTGTCCCGTCCGGATTCATGATCAACGGCAAATGGGCAAAGACTGGTGGGGTCCATCCGAAAGCACTGAAACAAACAAAGTTGCCAAAGATCTGTCGATTATTACAACGCATCGAATCTAGTGTCGTTTTGTTCACGTGAGATTCTCTCACTTGTAAAGCGAAATATGTTTCGGAGTTGATATCAGCCATTCCACACCCCTCAAGACGTGAGTTATTTTCATAAAGTGGTCGTCCACCACGTTCGCGAAGTGATACGTCGGAAAATTGTCAGTTTTCATTATCACAGGGTCTGCCTCGTTCTGCGCCACGTCGTACGACGTCGGGCCGTACACCAAATCCGTGAATGGCACCTCGTTAGAAGTCAGCTGAAACATTCCGAGCCTAATTACCATTTCGGATTCGTTCGCATCTTCTGATTCGTTGTTATTGACCTAAGAAACTCAACAAAATACAAAAACATACAAAATGCAAATGAAACTCGGCAAGAGAATCGCCGGAGGAGCTGGGAATCCCCGAAAAAAGCAATTTTCCAAAACGTTGTAACTCGGTAAAAAAAAATATCCAAGAAAAGTAAATTGAAGATGAGCACCTTAAATCTGATGCAGTGTGGCTCCCCGCGTTTTAATTTATCATCTAAATCCTCTTTGCTCAAGTGTCTGCACTTGTTGTCGTACTTGGGAACCTGTCTAAGCCTGAGCGCCTCCCGTCTTAACAAATCGATCCTGTGATCCGAGCAGAAGCATCGATAAGCAGATCCGTTTTGGAGCAGAACTTCCACCTGTTCTCTGCAATGATTGACACAAAAATGAGTTCATCGCGTCCATTTGATCCTGTCGTAAACTCCATATCTTTGGATTAGTGTTTACTTGTACAGATCCAGGCGTTTTGACTGAGCGTAAGGACCCAAAGGTCCGCCCCTGGTCGGATCCTCGTCTGGAATGATTCCGGCCCATAGCAAATCCTCCTGAAGCTTCTGCACGGTTTCTGGGACGATTCTAGCCCTGTCCGTGTCCTCGATTCGGAGGATAAAACTCCCG
Organism: Euura lappo; assembly: GCA_018257835.1. Classification (NCBI taxonomy): domain Eukaryota; kingdom Metazoa; phylum Arthropoda; class Insecta; order Hymenoptera; family Tenthredinidae; genus Euura; species Euura lappo. The sequence continues at coordinate 120,659 of JAEUYN010001542.1, read as the reverse complement.
TTGTTAGAGCGAGCGAACAGGTAGTTGTACAGAGCTGTGCGCAGGCCACCTAGATGGAGATGTCCTGTGGAAAACCAGTTCCGTTGTTACGATATCGACGTACGTTGGGTAAGGTAAGGGTAAACGGTCGATACTCTTGATCTATTTGTTTATTGGACTTTTGTCTTTCGAGTGAGACGATAATGAATAGAGAAAGAAGAGTGAGAAGCTTCAGCTGTGTAAAAATGTGTGAAAATACGAACCTGTAGGACTAGGCGCGAATCTTACGCGGACCTGTTGTTTGCTGTAGAATCTACTCTGGAAGATAATTGCAGAATTTGCTACTTGTCTGATGATTATAACAGTACGTTGCATTGTTCGCGTGTTTTAGGAAAGATTTCTTTTGTTATTGTGCGAGCTAGACGTCTATTTGTTATTATCTGTTGAAGAAAAAGTTTTTCCTGCCCTCTTGGTTCTCTCGTTTTTTTATTTACAACGTGATTTAACCTTGACACGGTATATTCTTTCAATTAATATCTGTTATATGGTATGTGCTACACGTAAGTATGATTATATGCTAGTCCCCACCGTATATACATACACCACTATTAACGAATAACCTAAAAATCTAAAAACGTCACTACCGCATGCCGCTCGGAGGCCGTGGAGCAGAACAGTGCAGAACAGCTGCGATAGGGCGATGACGTCACGAGAGCGACTTTTATTTTTTTTCTGTTCTTCTCTCTCTCTCTCTCTCTCTCTCTCTCTCTCTCTCTCTCTCTCTTATCGTTTAAAACACTTTTCGCCAACTTCAGGTCATTCTTTTAAGGTGAAATGAAAGTCACGTGACCTCTATATGATTTACACTTGGAATTTTCAAACGCTATTTTCTCAGCCAAAACACATTCGATTGATGTGAAATTGATATCAGTGACGTAGAAAAACTTAATGAAGGGCCTGCCAATCGTGGATTTTCGAATATCGAAAGACATAATCAGAATTTTGTGTAACAATATTGTTCTGTAACCCAAGGAGGTGCTGCCCCTCGTGGAGAGAGGCAGCACTTCCTTGGTTTACAGAACAATATTGTTAAAAAACTGCTATTACGTCTCGATTTTGGAAAATCCACGAGCATCATGCCTTGCATTGAGTTTTTCTACGTCACTGATATCAATTTCACATCAATCGAATGTGTTTTGGCTGAGAAAATAGCGTTTGAAAATTCCAAGTGTAATAATCATATCGAGGTCACGTGACTTTCATTTCCCCTTAATGCACTAAGAACGAGAGAACACGTGACATTTTCAATGCCTTCAGAGGCTTGCGTTACACACAAGGTCTGTAGATTTTATCATTATATTATTATTATACTATTATATTATATTTTTTATAGATATAGTATTTATTATTATGTAGTATATGACCATATTATTATTGTACGATATTGTTATTACTACAATAAATCCCTGATTGTAAATTTTGTATTTTTTTCGTGATAGTCTTTGTTAGCAGATCAATATTCGGTCTACGATGTTATACATCATACGGCATTCGGTCATTTACTCCCTCAGGTACGTATGTATCAAGTTTTAGTAATATTATTTGGATCGAAAAATCTGTACACATCTCAAAGACGCCCACAAAGTCGACACCAGCACAGGAATTGACGAATTTCAGTGACGCACGAAATATTTTTTCTCGATATGAAGCAGTGTTTTAGCATCGATGAAACTTCGAGGATATATCCGTCATATCACCCCACGTATTGTGTGAAATTTTTGAGAAAATAAAAAAATAACTTTTCGATTTTCAGAAATCCTCAAATTTTTCTTCGAATTCCAAAAGAGTGCGAAAAACCCTACAAAATGAGACCAAGATGAAGTATTTGCGATGATCCGTTCCGCAGATATAGCGTTATTAAGAAAAAAAGTGTTCCTCTTTCAAGAACTTTGGTAGCGCACGATTAAATATTCAAATAGCCGTAACTTCGTAGCAAGATTTTTTTTTCCAAAACAAAAAAATACGGGTCGCTTTTTTTTCATCAAACAACAACATATTTCAATTTGAAAAAATTCCGTGACATCACGATTTCCAGCCTGCCCGATTTGAAATGGATTCGGTCGTGTGCAAAACAATCAGGTGACCTCTTATCTACGGAATATTTTCATCTTTTCCGTCGTATGAATTTAATAAAAACATGCAAACAAAAGAATGCGTGCAGTCTCACATATTAAAAAAATAATTCCTAATATTGACGACAAATCTGTCATGCAGTTGAAATCTAATACCGTATTGTTTTACTGAAAGTTGATTGTGCCTTCACATATGCACGTTGTTTGAATTTCGACCGCACAAGCCAAGATTGTCAAGATGTGGAAAATTGTTATTTCCGAAATTAAACCTTAGACGCGGCTCATATCACTCGACTGGAGTCACGCCGTTCTCAGTATCACTATAAGTCGACTGTTCTGTCCATCGGAGTGTATTCCACTCATTGTCAGAACAGATCCCCTTATGAGTCAATTTGAAGCACGCTTGATTATTTTTGTTTCAAGTCGCACTTACTTGTACACATGAAATGATTTGATGAGTAATAATTGTTTGAAGATAGCTTGATCCTCAGACATCCAGCACAAGCCAACTATCCGAGCTTGAACGCGCCGCACCCGACAACCAATGCTAATCGACTAGTAGGTGCGAGAAGCGCCCACAGTTTGAACGATGTTTGGAAAACTTCGAGGGAACAACATTTTTAGAAATACAGTGCAGCTAGCTTACACTGAGGAACGAGTGCGGAACTATTGCCAGTCTCGTTTATTCCATAGTCAGTCATGATCGATCCAATAGTTCTTCTGATCATCTTTATCATTTATCGATCAAAAATGGAATGAAAATGAACCTCATTTCACAACCATTTCACACGATAAGTGGCTTCAAACTGGTGTTACGCACAACATTTCGATGGATACGTTTGTAAAATGAGCGAAAGTATCGCACGAGACAAATTCTAAAACATGTCTGCAGTCAACTTTCCAACATCCTGCAAAGCATGGCCCGATAGTGGGGCCTCATACGTCACACAGCGTCATGTATGATGGGATATACGATCGAGGATACAGTGAAAGTCAAAAGATCATAATTTTTCACACGAAAGCACGTTTTATTTGCGTTAATTCCAATTCATATCAACACTACGAGTGACGATTTCTCTGCATTTGTCTTCAAGATTCGAAATAGAAGATCATTTGAGGTGTGACAGCACACTGCTAGAGCGAAAACGAGTTGAATAACACCGGCGATCGTATGACGTATGTCCAGGTCTTGTCAGATTCTTCATTGCAGGGTCAGCGACGACACTCTTCGGATCATCTCGGGTTCCGTTGGTGGAATTCTGGAATAGACAATCTCTCATTGAACCGTTACCACCGTTACAATATAGTTACAGCGCTACCGGACTAACGACTAGTGGTCAAAAGTATCGAGTTTATTATGCCTTGACCGTGGAATGCAAATCTTGTTCGTAGTCGAGTGAATCGATCAATTTCCAGCAATCATACAATGGTAAGAATCGGTTCGAGATACTCACTAATTTTGCCCTTGGCCGGCTCCTTGGCCGGCCCCTTGGCTGGCCCCTTGGCTGGCCCCTTGGCTGCTCCCTTGGTTGCCCGCGGGTTCGGCGTAAGCGACAACGACGAAGGCCAGAGTGATGGCGAGCAAGCAAACGATTTTCAACATGGCGAATGAGTTAGTAGTACTTTCGGATAAATACTTCTGTGACGAACATGGTCAAGCGTCCCCTATTTATACTCGAAAACCGGTCGAATCAGTTGGGCGCGTGCACGCGGAACGTGACGAAGTTTTTCTCCTATCTTGGACCCCCTTCGCTTGGCCTGATAACAGACGTAACATTCGTCTTTAATGTTGACGTAAAGATATCGCGACTGGGAATTTATTTTTCACTCCATTGCTCAAATTACAAAGTCACGAACTCCATAAAACGTTATATCGTGCACGCGTGCACGCGGAACGTGACGAAGTTTTTCTCCTGTCTTGGACCCCCTTCGCTTGGCCTGATAACAGACCGTAACATTCGTCTTTAATGTTGACGTAAAGATATCGCGACTAGGAATTTAATTTTCACTCCATTGCTCAAATTACAAAGACACGAACTCCATAAAACGTTATATCGTGCACGCGTGCACGCGGAACGTGACGAAGTTTTTCTCCTATCTTGGACCCCCTTCGCTTGGCCTGATAACAGACCGTAACATTCGTCTTTAATGTTGACGTGAAGATATCGCGACTGGGAATTTTATATTTTTCATTCCATTGCTCAAATTACAAAGTCACGAACTCCATAAAACGTTATATCGTGCACGCGTGCACGTGGAACGTGACGAAGTTTTTCTCCTATCTTGGACCCCCTTCGCTTGGCCTGATAACAGACCGTAACATTCGTCTTTAATGTTGACGTAAAGATATCGCGACTGGGAATTTATTTTTCACTCCATTGCTCAAATTACAAAGTCACGAACTCCATAAAACGTTATATCGTGCACGCGTGCACGCGGAACGTGACGAAGTTTTTCTCCTGTCTTGGAACGCCTTCGGTTGGCCTGATAACAGACCGTAACATTCGTCTTTAGTGTTGACGTAAAGATATCGCGACTGGGAATTTATTTTTCACTCCATTGCTCAAATTACAAAGTCACGAACTCCATAAAACGTTATATCGTGCACGCGTGCACGCGGAACGTGACGAAGTTTTTCTCCTATCTTGGACCCCCTTCGCTTGGCCTGATAACAGACCGTAACATTCGTCTTTAATGTTGACGTAAAGATATCGCGACTGGGAATTTATTTTTCACTCCATTGCTCAAATTACAAAGACACGAACTCCATAAAACGTTATATCGTGCACGCGTGCACGCGGAACGTGACGAAGTTTTTCTCCTATCTTGGACCCCCTTCGCTTGGCCTGATAACAGACCGTAACATTCGTCTTCAAGGTGAAACGAAAGTCACGTGACCTAGACGTGAGTGCGAGAGAGATAGCGCGATAGCCCACTTGGAATTTTCGAACCCCCCTTTTGCAGCCAAAACACAATCGATTGATGTGAAATTGATATCAGTGACGTAGAAAAACTCAATGAAGGGCCTCCCAATCGCGGATTTTCGAAAATCGAGACGTAATAACAGTTTTTTTAACAATATTGTTCTGTAATCCAAGGAAGTGCTGCCTCTCTCCACGAGGGGCAGCACCTCCTTGGGTTACAGAACAATATTGTTACACAAAATTCTGATTATGTCTTTCGATATTCGAAAATCCACGATTGGCAGGCCCTTCATTAAGTTTTTCTACGTCACTGATATCAATTTCACACCAATCGAACGTGTTTTGGCTGAGAAAATAGCGTTTGAAAATTCCAAGTGTAAATCATATCGAGGTCACGTGACTTTCATTTCACCTTAATAGTCTGAAGTTATCCGCGAGTTTTGTAATCGAAAATTACCAACAAGCCGCGTTTTCAGTTAGCGCGGGATTTTTGAATCGTTTCGGGAGACAATGTATGGTAATTGAGTTAGTCCAATGGGTTTTAATGATGGATATTGAGAAACTACAAAATACAATAAAAAATAATCGTTGAATTGACACATTAATGCATAGTTAGATCGTTACTTATAAATGTACAGTGTTAATGGGGTATTCCATGCGAAGCGGGACAGGTTTTGGCCGAGGGTCGGCGAATTTGACGTCGTTCCAGAATCTCGTCCCTTACTACCTTGCAACAAGTTTTCCGGAGTTTTAGACCCTGATTGGTTTTTGATTGTCCATGAGGAGGGATTAAAGGTATTGTCTTAGGGTCTACTCGATTCACTTGAAAATTTTACTGAACATAGTTAAAGGTATCACAAAATTATGGTAAAATTTTCAGCCACCCCTTTTTTTTCGTTCGCCGGCAATAAATTATTGAAAATATTTTTGGAAACAATAAAATTATTCTATGTCATCGGGGCTGTTACTAAACTGTTTAGTATTAGTATTTGGCGTACGTATCTCATTTCAATAAAGTCCCGGTAACGAATAATTTTATTGTTCGTAAAAAAAAAAAAAATTTCAATAGTTTATTGCCGACGGAGAACAAAAAAGGGGTTGCTGAAAATGTTACCATGATTTTGTGATACCTTTAACTATGTTCAGTAAAATTTTCAATCAAATCGAGTGAACCCTAAGAAAATTTCTTCAATCGCGCCTCACGGACAATCAAAAATCAATCAGGGTCTGAAACTCCGGAAAACTCGTTGCAAGGTAGTAAGGAACGAGATTCTGGACGGACGTCAAATTCGCCGACCCTTGGCCGAAACCTGGCCCACTTCGCGTGGGATACCCCTAATACTATGTATATAGACTATGGATCAATGATGAATGCTCAGAGCGTCGTTTTGAACTTCGTGGCTGAGCTGAGTCTGTAGATTCGATAACTTATTCTTCAGAGCTACGATACCCATCATTACGATATTTTCAGGTTTCAGAGCTCCGCTGCTTTCGACATTGAAGAAATATTTGTTCGGTTTTGCTTCCCAATTGAACGGCGCTTCGTCTAGAATTAAGTTAACATAATTTACACAAAGTTTTTACAGTGAAAGGATTAAATCTTTTATACCGAAGCATCGCTTACATTGATCTTCTTCTAGCTCGCTGTACTCGGACTTGGGCCACTCGTCCGGTTTTGGGAAGAGCGTGTGTCGCATCGTGTTATCAGGATCATATTCGAAACTGACACCAGCAGTAGGATTCCATTTGGCGTGTTCCTTGCCGAATCCCTTCTTAGCATAGGCTCGGAGTTTCAGTTCTTGACCCTTTCGCAGTTTGACGATGAGGATTTCTGCATTCGCAGTTTATTTTCATTAAAAAAAAGTTGTATCATTAGTAGCTAAAATAGCCAAAACCAGACGAAGAGTTCATTAAAATTCTCCGACTTGATTATTCTCTCTTAATTTAAAGTTATGAAGTTTGAAAGAAAATAATTTTAAAGCAGTTTTGTCAATAAATCGGCTATCTTTAGAAAAAAAATTCAATTTCGAAGGTGATCATCGTTCTAAACCCTACAGACTTCCGTTCAAAAGTTTCGTTTCATACTTTTGAACCTTGTAGAAGAAGTATTTGCATGAATTGGACCGGAAAGTTATCAGGTTTAGACGAAATTTCTGAATTTGACAATCATTCAGACCTCAAACGGAGCTATAATCGAGTTCCAGCATTAAAAACTTTCGATTTTCTTCCAATTCGAATCAATTATTGTGTCCCGGTTTTTGATTCTGTTTCTAAACAAGACCAACCATCGGTTTCTCCGTATTCGCTAGCGTCTTCTTCGCGATGTCTTGAAGTAACGGGCAAGACTCTAGGGTCGCTAGACTTCAGATCTGCCGTCGTGACGTGTCTCGTCTGTTCCTCTGCGCATTTAACGTCCAGAGTGAATTCAACGCTACAATCAGGACAAAAGTCCATGCATTGACAGTCCCTTGTGTACAAAATCCTGTCCACGACCTAGAAGAATATTAATGTAATTAATTTTTACGATATGATCAATAGAATTGGAAAATTGAGAGAGCACTGAGGTTCTTACTTCGTCGCTTATCAGCGGAATCATTCCAATCCTGTGTGCTAGAAATTCGTCGCTCAAAACGGTCGAGTTAGCCTCCAGCTGGATCCAGTCTATCGCCATTGTCGGAGTCTCGGCGATGAATACTCGCCTCATGCTGTTCGCTACGCTGAAGAAATGAGAACAAATGTGGATAAAGTTTCATTCTAAAATATAAATAAGGACTCTACATTCGTATTTTGACGCAAAATTTTGTGTATTCGTTCAATATACGCCTCGCGAAAATATTAGATTACAACTTCACTATATTACCGCTGCGGAGGTGCAAAAAAATTGATAAACAAATACATAGTCGGTGAAAATCGGAGTTTTCAGGTTATGTTTGGTTTTTGATTTTTCTCTTTATCGAGTATTTGTTTAATTTTCAAACGTGTGTGATTGATAATTCGAAAGCGATCGATCGCAACAGAGTGAATGATGAGCTTCATAAGCAGTGAGTTGAGGTTATGATCGTATAAACTAACCTCAACTCCGTGTCTTCCACTTGGAACTTGACGTTCTCCTCCGTGAGATCTGTGATGTGTACCGAAGGCTGATTTGCGTACGGCATTTTGCTTGTTTGTAGGGTTAATCGACCGACTTTGTATTAATTGTAACTATCAAACGATCTTTCAATCACAAATTCGTGTTCCGAGCTACCAAAACCAGACACCGCGTCTGAAAACTTCAAAACTCTGAACTGAATAACAGGGAACTGGCTGAAAACCACTGAAAAATTTTGCTGTGCCTGATGTGACCGACTGAGTCGCCGGTCCCGTGTACTGGCTTACCGACTGAGACGAAAATTCTGGAAACTTGGCTGCGATTCTGCGATGCAGCTGGATGGTATAAACGCGAAATATGTGATCAAGTGCGTTCTCAAAACGATGTAAGAAGGAATCCGTCTTTCGTGTACGACGCACTTCTGGATGGTTACCGAGCTTTGTCTCTCTCGTCCGGTTTTTACAGCCTGTGCGCGAGCAGCGAATTTTGGAACACAGCCTTTTGGTCAGGGATCAAAGCTTTTCGGATAGTAACACGAGTCCTCGCAATCGTCTGTTTTCCGGTAACATAATAAACTGACGATTCTATTCTGTGCTTGTGAATGTTCCCAGTTTCATGTGTTGAGATAGTTTATTATCGAAAGTGTATTGACAAGCATTCTTTAAGCATGTTTTCCTGATAGTACCAAGCTTCGTGTTCCTTCCGATTTCCTAACCACAATTCGGTTCTTATGGGTGGATGTTTGGTGTCAGTTGGGGAGCGACTAGCCTTTCAGTGGTCAGCTACTGAAATCGGTTCACGTGCATGCGTATTTTTATACGCTGTGGCTATTCGCACGGTCGCGTGACTGGATACAAGTCACTCCAGATTCACTCCAGATTCACTCCAGATTCACTCCAGAAAAAAACTCTTTCGCGGAAAATTTTGCGTGACTGGATAAGAGTCACGCAAAATTCACGCAAGAGAGACTCCAGGGAAAACCAGCCACTGAAGGCTAGAAAAAGTTAGGCCAGCCAATCATACAACACACACACACATGATACAACGCAGACGTTGTTCCAGTCACGCAAAATTTTAATTCAGGTCACCTCATTTTAGCATTGAAAATGCTTCTATTTTCGGGGTAACACCGTCTGTGTTGTATCATGTGTGTGTGCGTTGTATGCTTGGCTGGTCCAACTTTTTCTAACCTTCAGTGCCTGGCCTAACTTATTCTGACCCTTCATGGAACACCATCTGCGTTGTATCATGTGTGTGTGTGTTGTATGATTGGCTGGCCTAACTTTTTCTAGCCTTCAGTGGCTGGTTTTCCCTGCAGCTCTTGCGTGAATTTTGCGTGACTCTAATCCAGTCACGCAAAATTTTCCGCGAAAGAGTTTTTTTCTGGAGTGACTTGTATCCAGTCACGTGACCGTGCGAATAGCCACAGCGATTTTTATATCATTATGCATTAGGGTCTTTAACCGTAAATTTTGGAATGAATAAATAAATGACGGCCGTGTATCTGAATGCTACCTTCCGCTTGGGTTCAGTGAAATTATTTGAAAAAAGAAGCCATTATTTGAAATACTCAGGTAAGTTATAAGAAATAGTGTTATACATACATCTACTAGCCCCTCCGTATCACGTAGGTAGTGTGGGCGGGGTGAATATTATATATGCCAGGGACGGGATTCTGTAACTTTTAGCGATATCGTTAACTCCGGTTGCTATGGTAAATCAACAAAATATTCTGTTATTAACGTTAATATTTTGTTGATTTACCATGGCAACCGGAGTTAACGATATCGCTAAAAGTTACAGAATCCCGTCCCAGGTAAAGTTATCTGGGTACAATATTTTGAGTTATTCATGTATTATTTGTCTTATTTATAATATTCTCTAGATTAATCTACCTACTATCTCCGTCTCTATATATTATTGTAATATTCTTGTAAAAGCGTGTGTTCCGTAAAGTACAATAAATAATATATAATATGTAACCCTGTTTCGTTCAGCTAGCACTTTTTAAAAATTTATCATACTCCATTTCAATATACTCCATGAAATAAATCCCCTTCACGGAGTTGAAAAGATAACAGGATATGACTGACTAAGTATAAGTATCCACAAAATCTCCGTCAAAATTACTCCTGCACCCACAAAGCTGGAAAGTTTTCATTTTCTATGGCTCATAATCAGAGTCTACTTTGAGAGCGACTTATCATTTACGCGTGAGAACCAGCGTCACTCGACTGGTGTGCGATTGCTTTTTTCCTGAATTTCTGGTGAGCTAAATGATTTGTGTGAAAAGTCGAGGGGTGATTTTGAAGATTCATTAATAATTTGAGTACGCATTCTCAGTTGAATGAAAATGGAAATAATAAAGCTATGTTGAGATACTTCACTGTTATGTCTTACAAAATAATACAAAGAATTCTTCTAAGCTCTACGTTCAATGTAATCATTAATTTAATAACTACTCGCAGAGAAAACTTCATTCAGAGCCTCGTTCAGAGCGATGAGGTGGCATGTTGCTGTCGCCAAAATTCCTGACGACTCTTCAGGAACGCGATACCCTCTTCTGCATAACCCGCGATGTGCTGTGCCGAGGCTTGATGAGGTGCCCTTATATCTGTAAGCACACAAAACACGGACAGATGAAAAATCGGTGCATATTTCAATTTATCGATGTGACAAACCGCAATAAATTATCTCTAAAAATTGTTCACGATCGATCTTTCCAACCGTCAAAACTCTACGAGGTGTCCAAAAGCCTGTCGCATGTCTTCGTAGAGTTTCTCAAACTCCTTGGAAATCATATCCTCCCCGGTGGTCACGGGGTCTTGAAACTTCATTGAAGAGAGTCTGTAGAGTATTTCATGCATCGCTTCGCGGATCACGTTCCAAGTGAGACCGTTAGCGTCTACAGCGTGTTTGGCTAGGTCGTGAAACGCCAGGATGTTTTTGAGCATGCCGACCGTCTTATAGAACGGGCAAAAACGATCGTAGACCGAGTAACTATTCTGCTGGAGGAAATCCTCCTTCACGATTTTAGCGACTTCTAGGGTAATCTTATCAGTCTCCGCGAGCGAGCCCTTTCCCACCAACTGCACGATCTCGCTGAGATCCTCCTCGTCCTGAAGGATCTGGCTCAGCTTCGCCCTGAGCGGCACAAAATCTTGGAAATTCTTGTCATAGAAGTCGTCCAACGCTCTGAGGTACTTGCTATATGACATGAGCCAGTTTATAGAAGGGAAGTGCTTTCGTTGCGCAAGCTTCTTATCCAACCCCCAAAAGACCTGTACGATCCCGAGCGTCGCGCTGGTGACCGGGTCCGAAAAATCTCCACCCGGAGGAGAAACGGCGCCAACGACGCTGACAGATCCCTCGCGCTCCGGGTTACCGAGACATACAACCCTTCCGGCACGTTCGTAGAAACTCGCCAGACGAGCACTGAGGTAGGCAGGGTATCCAGAGTCTGCTGGCATCTCTGCCAGACGGCCCGAAATTTCGCGAAGTGCTTCGGCCCACCGGGAAGTCGAGTCTGCCATCATCGACACGTTGTAACCCATGTCGCGGAAATACTCAGCCAAGCTTATCCCTGTGTAGATTGATGCCTCGCGGGCTGCTACTGGCATGTTTGACGTGTTCGCGACCAGAGATGTCCGCTTCATTATCGACTCGGTGCTGCCGTCGATCTCCACAGAGAGTTCGGGAAAGTCCCTGAGAACCTGATGACAGTGGCAAATGCGACAGTCACGAGTGGAAAGAGTAAACGTTAGCTCTCAACTACCTCTGACATCTCATTTCCTCGTTCTCCGCAGCCAACATATATGATGACATCCGAGTTCGAGTATTTGGACAGTGATTGTGAGATGACTGTCTTCCCGCACCCAAAGGCACCTGGGATCGCGGTAGTACCGCCTTGGACACACGGAAAGAGTGCATCGAGTACTCTTTGTCCAGTGAGGAGAGGATGGTTAGCGACGAGTTTTTCGTTGTATGGCCTCAGGGTGCGAACAGGCCACAGTTGGACCATGGTGTGCTCCGTGACAACGCCGTCGAACTCGGTCTCGAGGATGACATCGTTGACCTTGTAGCTTCCTTCATCGGCTAAGAAGGTTATCGTGCCTCTAGCTTTGGGGTGGACTAACATCTTGTGTTTGACCAGAGTATTCTCGTCCACGAGACCGAAGAGGTCGCCTCCGGTAAGGTGGCTTCCGGGCTTTATGTTCAATGGGATGAAATCCCAGGAAACATCTCTTGATAGCGCAGGAACGTGTGTCCCCTTCGGCATGTAGATTGAATTCGTCAAGTCGTGGATGTCCTTCAGGGGACGTTGAATACCGTCGAAGATACTCCCCAAGATTCCAGGCCCCAGTTCAACACAGAGAGGACCCCGCATTCTAAGCACCGGGTCTCCGACCGTCAGACCACTCGTCTCCTCGTAGACTTGGATTGTCACCATGTCTCCATCCAGACGGATTATCTCACCCATCAGTAAGTAGTAACCGATTCTAACAAGCTCAAACATGGCTGCCCCCAACATGTTTTTGGCGCTTACCACGGAGCCCGATACTCCGTAGACGTAACCCACCTCGGACTCGACTTCATCGAAGTTGTCCATGTTTTTAGGGTGACAAGTAGACTGTGGGTGACAAGTAGACTGTTAGCGATGAAGCACGTTACGAATAACTGACTGGCTGTTTCAACAGAGAGCTCAAACTACGAGGCATTGACCTACCTGGATTTTTGAGGAGATTCTTGAGGTACTTTTTATCAACTTCGAGTTGCCCAAGAAGACGCTGATGAGCGGTACTTCCTTTTCGGTTATCGGGTGTCGCAGATCTTTGCCGATGCTGTATCGCCTGCTTGGTGGCTGGTTCTTTCGGCACTAGAGCGGTGCGCCGAGGGTGAGGTGGCTTCTGGTCGACTTCAGGGCCTGTTGGCCCTGGTAGGGGCTTGTTGTTTGTTAGAAGAGCGACCGGAATCGGCGGGGACTTATCTGAGAATCAGCAAAAATAGCTCAGCGGTCATTCCGAAGCAGGAAAAAAACTGTTACACTCACCTCCGATGATGTTTTGAATCGCTTCCTGTGCTTTTTGGACTCCGAGTCTGAACCCATCGAACTCAGAGCGGATTCTCATACCTCGGTAGTAGTAAACAAGACTTAGTTCAAAGTCGCCAAGATGATAGAGAGCCTCGGCCTTATAGTACATCGCTCTAGCGTTGCTTGGGTCTTTGGAATTTTCCTGAAGAGCAGCTTCAGCATCTTCCAAAGCTTTTTGCGGCTCTCCGAGCAGTAAATAACACTTGCTTCTGGCTATCAAAGCGTTTTTGTCAGCAGGACTCAGCTCCAGGGCCTGAAAAACACGAGATGAAAGGTTAGCAGTGAACAGGAGGCTTCGAGAACCCTGAGGATATAGTGTAATTGAGACTATGTAACAGAGATGGCGTCAGTGAGTGCTGCAGAGGGCGTTACAGTCGGTATGCTACGAGCACGCGTTCGAGCTTGCAATCGAGGCCCAGCTTAGGGTCTACTTTTGTATGCATTTATTACGAATAGACCGTAGTGTTAGGCCGGTTGGCTTCCAAGATACTGAAGAATCTTCTAAAACCTTGTTGACGAAGTTGATCGCGATCTCAACGTCCCCCGACTTCATCTCGTGGGCCGCTAAAGCGAGCATAGCTCCTGGTTCTGCTTCTTCAGGGATCTGAAGGGCCCTGCTTCGGTCCTGGCGTCTCTTCATCTTGAGGGACTGCTTTATGTCCCGACTACCCATGTTTACTGCAGCAGCCCTGTCCTTGTCGGTGTAGACCTCCTCCTGTCTCCTCAAGCCGCAATTCTTCCTGCGTTTTTTCTTTTTGGACTTTTGCGCGGTCATTTCCTTGTCCAAGGCGCTCGCCCCCTTGCCACGACGCCGTCGCTTTTTATCTTTACGGCGCCCTGCCGCACCCCCATCTTTCAGCTCCGATAGAGTGTCTATCGTCTGATGACTCGTCAACGATGACCCCGTTGGCACCGCGGGCTTCCCATCCCGCCGTGAGAACTTTCCACGACGCGTTCCACCGCGCTCGACGTTCTCCTCTAGACCCACTCGCACAAAACTTAGAAGAAAATCATTGTCCTGAAGAGGGTTTAAGATCTCCGTGGCTTGAGCACCGGCCAGGTCCGCAGAATCCTGGACAGCGTTTCCCACGTCACCCATCGCGTTTCCCTATTCCTTCTTTCAATTATAACTTTGTAAATTTGATAACAAAAATTAAAGAGAACCGGAGGTTTTGAAACCGCACTGGTATTACTTTAGGTAGGCACAGACGAGAACACGACTAATGGCGCAGGCATAGTAGCGCGGTTTAGCCGCAAGACGTGTGGATATCGACACCTGACTTCAGCAGGTGCTGGTATTCCTTCGTCGCCCAGGCAACTCAGTCAACAATGCGTCACTGAAGGTCTGCTCTATTCTGGTCTTCTTTACATACTTTATTGTTAGAATTGACATGCTTTTTCATATGTAGAAGAGATAGAGGGATGGGGATGGTATCTACCCACGTGACTGTGTCACCCTTCATGCGTGATGATAGCGTGTATACGATCTGGGAAGAACCCAGTAGAAAAGCACATGTCGCGTGATGATCTGAGCCGAGTACAGTCACGATGGTATTCAGGATAGCTCAGATTCGGAAAAGACCTCTTTCAACTTGCATGATTCTCTCCGAAGTTGAGTTTGAAGCCACGCAATTGAACGAAAACAGCCAGGAACTGTGAGTAGGCTAGAAAATGTCTTGTTGTTTCACAAGAATTATTATGAACCTTAATTTCGTCCGTGACAAAAGTGTTGAGGGTCCTGAAATCCAGGAGAGAAATGATAGTCTAAGATCAGGAGACTCTTTTTACTGATTTTTGTGATGGCGAGAAGATGACTGAACGTTTCAGGGTTCGGAACCTGTTCAGAATGTGTGAACACGATATAATCTGCAGCTGGACACACGTCTGTGTGACGAGATGTGAGGAAAGACGACAGAACGAAGTCAATATATCGTGAGGGGTATTTTATCGTCTACGAAGCTGATGGTTAACATAGTGCAGACTGGTTAATGAATACAAGTTATTATTGTGTATAAGATCTGGGGCATCTATACGCCCCTCAGCGCCACCAAACTGGGTGACTGTAAACGTTGGGGCGACGGTGTCATGCATGTATCGCTGCCTCCTATCAGAATAAGATCCTTATTCGCATTGCGCGTGAATAGAATCCTTATTCGCAATGCGAGTCAGTGAAATTCTTATTCAAAATGGATGCCGATGACGATAAGATTCTTATTGGATAGAGGTTAACTTTGGCAGGTTGGGCACCACTGGGTCGAATCGGAAAAGCGGCTGTGCAAGGACGAAACAATGCACTTTGTCCATTATCTAAAAACATGAAATTTCAATTATTCACTTACTTTTAATTTTACTTACTTACTTTCTTACAACTAATCTTTATTGACGAAGTTTAGTAGAACTTTGTTCAAACTCTTTTTTCGGTAATAAAATTATGTTGAAACCTAAATTATACAATTATAATCAACTACTTGATATATTAAGTCTTTAACAAACAGTTCAAGTTACAATATCATGACATGACAATGATTAGAGCATTCAATTTATTAATTCAATAATTCAGTATAGAATATGAGGCAATAATTAAAATAAGTAAATCACAATATCTTTATGAGTGCACTTCCTAATTGGTATTCAATCTCTTACTTCAGCAAAATATTGATTTTATCGTTCATTATTTTCGATATAATATGAACACTTATAATTGTTACATTTCTAATTTTACTATGTTCTTATCATTTTCACGTTCAATATGTTAATATATTCGGAGATATTGAAAAAATCTGCTGTGATATTATTTCATTTACAAAAAAAAAAAGGTGATAGAACTTCATATTATTTCATTTACAAAAAAAAGGTGATAGAACTTTACTGAATTTCCATTGTGCCGCTTTTCCAATTTGACTCAGTGGTGCGCAACCTGCCAATGTTAGCTTTCCTCTAATAAGGATATTATTGATACTCATTTCGAATGTGGATCTTTACTTTATGAAAGGCAGCGGTAGGTATACGCTATACACAAGTTTACTGAGATACGTATGAAGGTATGTACATAGAAAGATGGCCTGTTTCGAGATTACATTAAATTGAAAAACGTCTATTAATTACGTAGTCCAATTCGTACCATAAGGGGAAAAAAGCAAAAAGAACATATATTATAAGAGAATGAAGCGCTCCCCGCCAAAATGTTTTTCACGAGGAACTTCGTAATTAGGTATAGATCGTACATTTGGCGTAGTCTATCGTTGAATAGAGTACACTATGTGGTTGATGATGATTGCTTGCAGTGTGGTGATCATACAATAATTTTTTGGTCATCTGTATTATAAGTGAAAGAGTGATCGACCGATTCCTGGGAAAGTACTTTTCCAATTATTTAAATACGCATCGAGTAATTTGGCATAAAAAAATGTTTATTTTCCATTACCAATTTCCATAAACTGTTTGAACGCACGAACATTACTTTCTTCAACCTATTTAATGTTTTTCATCCAAGAGGAATCGTTTCGAAAGTATAAATAAGCTGTTTTCATGAATTACTATTTCGGGTGCTTGAGATTCGTATACCTTCTTTGAAGTTCCCGGTGATTGACAGCGTGCGGTATCAATCATTGGCGACTTTAGTACCTACTGTGATTGACTGCTACTCATACAGGTGTGCTTTGTACTGTCGATAATTACTGATCAGAAGATATAAGATCGAGAAACTGTGATACGAATTAATTTTCGTCCCGGGTTTAGCATTTATCGCGGTAAAACTGACTTGACTCGTATATCTCGTTTTGCCCTGGACTTCTATACTTACGTCAAAGATCGGGGCAATCATAGATTTTTATTGCACTAGTGATTGACGCTCCTAAATATCATGGATAATGATCAATTAACTTGTTGAAATAAGACCGTTCATTTGCCAGAGAGGAATCTAAATATCTACTTTCCACACGATTCGATGCCTGAGGCAACCAGTGCCAGATACATTTTTTCCACTGAAAATGAATGACTCCAATGAGTTAAAAAAGTTCCAGGATGTTTCTGAAAATTGACATTTTAACTGATCAAGTACTCAACTACAGAACTCAAGAAGTACTTTTCCAACGATTGGACTGTTCAAATGCGTAAAAAGTATACTATTTTAACCATTTTCAAATAGTAACCCGACATTTGAGTGGTGTGTGTAGATACATTTGAAGTACTTTCCCTAGCATTGACGTGATCTACCAAAGTACTTCCGAAAACAGTTTTCACAGTGTCTCGTTTCGTCTTCAGTTGAACCTTTCAATCAATGTTCTGGGTACACCAACCTGATTGTAGGAGTAAAGCGCCTTGGAGTAATTCCCATTCTTAAGATGTGCAGCAGCTTCATCAACGTGGAGTTTTGTCTCAACCGCAATCGCCGACGACCTGTTCTTCCCCTGAGAATTACCTCTCTGGCCATTTCCAGCGCCTTGACGGGGTGCCATCTTCCCTCGTTTTAACTATGTCAGCGCCAGTTCATTCTGACCGATCGCCGACCACTCCAGCTCCTGTAACAACGTGGATTGAAAGAAAACGGAAATGAACTCGCATTCAATTTACGCTATCTTTACCCTCGATCAGCATAACTCTGATCCAACGAAATGGGTTCCCAGTTTAAAGCATCAGCATAACTCTGATCCAATGAAATGGGTTCCCAGTTTAAAGCCCCAACCTGAAACCTGGGTTCTCGAATTTCTTGCTTGACGTTTTGTCCGGGACAGGCCGTGCCTGGCGGTATGCATCAAACTCGGGTTTTAAATTCACAGTAATTGCTGGGACTCGGTATCCGCCCAGAACTGCCATTAAAATTTTACAACAATCTCAACTTGTAATGGATTGTCGGGTGGCGATGAAACGGATGTGAGGGAAAAACTCGAGAGGAAGAAAAGCACTTGAAACGAGAACAATAAAGTTTGTGTGATGCCACTTGCCAATGGGATCAGCATTCCAATCGCATGATGAAGAAGTTTGGAACAAGTTTGTTCAGACCAAACTGCACTTGATGATCAGGCCCTCTCTACTGTTTGCCTACTGGATCAAGAGCGCGCAAGCTCGGGTGTACTTAGCGTGTCCGACCCGTTTTATCCTCAACCCGACAATTAACCACCGGCTGATCCCATGGTCACGAACCTGAAGGGCTGTTCCATAGTTCGAAATGATTCGGAACGATCGCTCATTAGGCACCAATGAAACAGTCCTTCGTCATCGCAAAGAGAACGCCGCAACCACCGTCAATCAATTTTCCGTTCCCCAACCGGCGTAACAGCGAGTTTTTCAACGGGGTCATGCGGTGTTTGTACATCGAGTAATTAGCCCGAGCGTAATAGTCTGTTCCGTTTAGCTGCGCAAGCTTGAGTCTCATTGTTAGCGTGTCTGATTATGTGGGCTGCATTCGTGCCCGCTGCTATATCGTAACCAAACCAATTAACTAATGGCCTTTCTGCCTAAGGGTGGATTCGACTCGATATAATATAATATAATCCCTTCGTCACGGTGACTCACCGGATTGAATTTTAGGGAATCTGGACTAGGATGAAGGGAGACAAATTCTTATTGCATGTTTTCCTTTCCGTATCCCGAACGTTGATGATTGTTTGAGGATGAAACTAACCGCAGGTCTTTGACTAAGGCTGAAAGGAACGATACTGGGAGATCGGTTTAAGTCCTCCCAACCGGCTAATATTTCGATAAAATTATTAATCGATACCTGAAATGAACCAGGCATAGGTAAAGTCCCTCGCGTGACGTTCGTTATAGGAGGAGGGAATAAATTCTTTATTATTTGTATTGAGCAAGTTACGTAGGCCACTACGTCTTCAGCCGGCTCGACCCTCGTTATTAATCCTATGAAGAATGTCCTCGGTCACGCCATGTTGTAACAAAATAGGCTATGTTTTTTACTGTTTCAGGTTTTTTTTTCTTCTTTCAAACGATTTATTTAATGGTTCATTGGTTTACATTCACATTCTTATATTAACACTGTCTGCGAGTGACTGTATCGAGCCGCAGGAAATTAGGCAGAAGATTTAAGTTCCGGCTTCAAGTTGAAACGCGCGATGTCATCCTTTGTAATTGAGTAATCGACTTCCTGTCCTCCGATTGAGGTGTGGACATCGGCCTTTCCCTCTAGGTTCACCTTAGGTCCGTCCCCAAGAGGCTCGACCAGTTCACTGTAAAAAAAATATGACTTTATCAGGTGTAATTCTGATAGAAAATGAGAAACAATACAATTCCATTCGGTTTCTAGTGAAATTTCGCATCAGAACTTGACAAGAACGATTTCACTTGGTGGCTTCCGAATTTCAAAGCGAAGAATCGACTTTCTCGTGGCTCGCTATTGAGTCGGGAAATGAAAGAGATTGATTTTATACGGTTGAATTGTAATCTAAAATCGAGAAAAATGATTCGGATTCTCTCAGTTCGAACGAAAAATGGCAGGAGATAATTCCATTTTGTTTGAATAAAATTTCCTTGATCTCACTCTAAAATGGAAGAAATCCAGAAACGAAACTGGTTACTTACGAGATGACTCTGTATCCGTTTTCGTCAGCAACGTAATTGACGGTGCGCTTGAAGAACCCGTCGCTGTACGAGTAGGAACCTTCCACTTTGAGCCCGTCCCTGGACTCCGACCTGAGCTGCATGTTGTCCATGATTCCGTCGACGATAGACGTAGCGAAGCTGTACACCGCGCTGGCAGCCTGATCAGCGGCAATCTTCTCTTGGAGGAGTCTTGCTTCATGGAGATTCTCCTCTTCGAGGAGTCTTGATTCCTGGAGATTCTCCTCTTCGGGTTCTTCAACCGCATCTTGGGCGAAGATTCCGACCACCAAACATCCCAGGAGGAGTCCCTGAAGGGAAGGAGAAATCAATCAATTCAGAGTTCCTCTTCGTTTTGAGCGAAAGACTCGAGTCAGTTGTCACTTACCTTGTAGAAAGCTGTGATTGCCATGATTGTCTGTTATCAGTCGAGTGATGATGTTCGTTCGGAGACTGCTGAGGTTTATATACTACACGGCGTTGAGCCCCTCCAGGTCGACGGATGACGTGTAAATTCATAGCGATAAACCTGACCTTCTGAAGATTTTCATTTCTCCTTTCACTTTTCACTGACACACTGTCTATTCGGTTCTGGTGATTATGTGACTTAAAATTTGAAAATCATAATCTACTTTTTGGTTTATTCGCCCTCATAATGTACCATCTTTGTCAATTCAATGGCAAGATGGTTGAATTCGCATGAAAAATAAGGTTTTCATTAGCTAATATGTTTTCGTCAGTCACCTAATAGACAAGAACATTGCGACTCTCAAGGCATGCAGCGCTACCCCGGTGAAAGTAATTTCTACGAAAAACCTACGAATTTCCACGAGAAACTACGAAACCAGAATTCGTAGAAAATCGTATGAATTTGTATAAATTTGTAGTTTCTCGTAGAAAATCGTAGAAAATTTGTAGAAAATTCTAGAAAGTGTAGAAAATCATACAACTTTGTTCGGGTAGATACGAAGTTCTACGAAAAATTACGAGATTTTATGAAGAACTACGAATTTCTACCAAATTTCTACGACTTAACACGAAAAATTACGAAAAAAAGGAACTTTCAATTAATGAAAAGTGTAAAATGAATTTCATAAACTTTCGTAAAATAGTAAGAATTTTTACGATTTTTTACGATTTTCTATGGACAAATACCAGAATACGAACTTCTGAAAAATTGTTATAAATTTTCGTAAATTTTCGTAGAATAGTAGGAATTTTTACGTGTGTCTACGCTCTTCTACGACTTTTTACGGAAAACTAAGAAAATTCGGATCCCCAATAAAATGTAATAAATGTCGTAATTTTCTTCGTAGAATACCGAAAATCTATACGGAAAATTGCTATCTTATACGAATTTTCGATCTTTAGAGAATTTTGAATGCTGCAAGACCAGTAAAAGCTAAATTACGTAAAACGGCGTAAAATATTACGAAATTCTACAATTTTCGACAATAAAATAAGAAATTTGAGTCTCTCGCATATTCATGCATGTTCCATACATCTATCTCATTGACGTTCGATTGTTGATAAATGTGATATTCATTAATAGAAAGAGTTGGAGCGGGTTGAAGACCGAACACATAGGTATGAGCAAAGTTAAGCACGATTTGTCGCGGTCAGTACTTGGATGGGGTGGCCCGTTCCAAACGAGCTGGGTTCGAAAACTAAAAATTTCCTGCAGAAACTCGTAGAAATTTCGTAGAGATTAGAGAGATTAGAGAACTATTCACATGTTCCAATTAATGTAGAACCACGTAGAAATTGACGTACAAAGTCGTAGAATTATTTCCACCAGGGTAATTACTAGAAATAGAAAGGACTGCATCCTGATCTTATCGCGCTTCCCTGGATTTCCGAAAATTAATTATCTATTCACCAATTAATTGTAAGAGTTTTTTTGGGAGAGCAAACTCATTCGAAGTTACCGGAGACGATTGTTGTTCAAGAATTTTATTAATCGTGACAAAAATATGGTAATTACAAATCACTCTACAAAATAGTTAAAACACATAGTTCCGGGATCAGTGCATTTCTCTGTGGACGACGACCATGCATTGGAAGGTGTTAATATCTCTGAGTCCGAGGCAGGGTTCGGAGGTAGTTTTTTTCACCCTTCTTTCGTGGCAAAAAAGGCTGGTGTTGTTATTCACGTTCACATTCACGTTGATATTTTCCTTGAAGCAGCTCGCTATCGTCGTGGGGCGCGACGGGGGGATAATTCTGGGGGCTCTGGACGCCCTCGCACTCTTTTTCCTGGGGGCCTGATCGGGGCCCGTCTAAAAATGGTTTGATAATTATTATTATTTTTTTTATTACGATGTTTCGGTTGAAGGTTCTCGCGTTCGGGGTTCATACTCACCGGGAGGACCTGGGAATAGGCAGGGATGAAGAGATTCGAGTTCGACTCAGCGACGCTGGTTTCTCTCTTTCGTTTACCATAGCCGTGAATTTTTCGCTGGGAACCGTATTTGAGGAGCCTCGCAGTCATAGATTCCTCGGAAACTACCTGTGAAGGTTTTTAGGAATTAAGAAAGTGGTTGACAAAATTTTTGAATTTCAAATCGAATCATTCATTCTGAGAGACACTTTTTGGGTGTTTATGAGTCGAATTTTTCATCCGAAGAGACATTTTTTTTTCGAATATTAGTTCTAAAAATTAGGTTCGTAAGTTTTGAAACCAAATTATTTCTCCGAATTGATTATCTAAGGGATTTACATCAAGACAATTTGTTCGATAATCAGAATTTATCGTTTTTGAATCAAATATCTTCTCTCGGGGAGACGAATTTTCGGCTTGAGAATAAAACTATTCAGCTGAAAAAAACGATTTACATTTTTTTCGAATCGAATTGATAGCCCAGAAAATTTGATTTTCGATTTCGGAAGTGAATTCTTGTTCAAAAAGACGATTTTTCGAATGAACAATCTATTTATTCATAAAAACAGCCTATTTTCTCGTTCTGTAATGTGATTTTGATTGAAAAATTATGCTTTCACTTGTGAACAGAGTTCTTCGAGGGGCTATTCACTCTCTTCCCCTCTTATGAGGGGATTCTCGGAATCACTATGGTGATCCTCGGAATCACTCACGAATCACTTGACTAATAGCCTCTTTCGACATGTTACGTGACCTGGAATCGCAGTGAGTCTACAAAATGTTCAATATTCCTAGTGACTTTTGAAGATTCAGACTCCTGAAAATGGTTAGAACCACGCGGAATCACGTTAATATCGTTCAGGCATCGCTGCACAATGCGATTCCAGAACCACGTCGCGATTCCTGTGATTCTGGGAGTGAATAGCCCCTCGGATTTCTTCATTTGCAGGGTCATTTTTTTAGGATTTGGCCTGAACGCTTTATCTGAAGAGTCAATTTTTGGGGGATTTGGCTGAAATGATTCATACTCGTAGAGGAATTTTCTCTCGTATCAATATTTCCGTTCGAAAACGAAGGTTTTCGATTCACTTCAGGTTCAATTATTCATCCCAAATGCCTTTCATTACCTGTAAAACCGTTTGAATTAATCGTGGCATCTCAGGCGCTGTTTCATTAGACAGTTTTATAATCTCGGTCTCGACATCCGTCAGTGGCTTTTCTCTCGCTGCGTTCTTTCGCATCAGAGACCTCGAAAAGAAGAATAAAGATATAGCTAAATGCCAAAATTTTGCCCGAAACCGTTTTTCGTCGTTTCTTCTACAAACCTGGCTTTTTTCTTCAGGATTTCCTGAGCGTCCGGATAGTGAAGAATGGCCTCGTTCAAATCCGACTTGCTGAGGACGAAGAGATTCGAAAACCCGTGAGACCGGACGTCCGCGGTTCGTCGATTTCCTCCGTTCAATGCCAGCAGACTAATCTCGCCAAACACGGAGCCCTCTGTCAACGTTGCCAAAACCTCGTTGCCCGTGGGCCCACCGATTACCTGGACTTGACCCGTCTTCACGATGTACATCTCTTTGCCGACCTCGCCCTTATAATTAAAAAAAAAAAAAAACGGTCAAGTGAAGTTCTTCAGAATCGTGAATCTCTTTTCCCTCACCTTTCGGCAGATTATGTCTCCTGGCAGGTAGATCACGGGCCTCAACTTCAGGACCAGCTCCCTGAGAAGGGCTTCGTCACAGTCATGAAACAGCTGGACCTTACTCAATGTTTGAATGTGGACATTTATTGCCACGTCCGTCTTCATCTTGATCGGCAGGGAATCGAGGATCCTGGCCTCGTCTGAGAAGAGTAAAAATGAACAAGCTGTCCACATATCTGGACAAGAGTCTCGTACCAAGTGTGTGCTGCTGCTCCCAGGTGAAGGTGAACCAGAGTTTGACCCGCTCCTGGAGCTCTCGCGGGAGATTCAGGCGTCGCATGTACTCCAGCGTCTCATCGACCAGTTTTCGGTACTCAGTCCTCGAATACGTTGCAGTGGTTATGATGTCCCGGATCTGGACAAAGAGGTAATACTCACACTAGGGAAGACCGCCTTTGGGCCGTGGAAATTTACCTGTCCAATCAGAAGAGCGAAGACGAAGACCCCCATCAGCCAACTTGCGGTCATGAACATGTACTCGTACTCGTTTTCAGGCTTCGGGTTCTTTCCGATCGAAGTTGCCGTCTTCGTCGCAAAGTAGAAGCACCTGATGTACCTGAGGAATAATTGAATCTTGGGTTTTATGCCTGGACGTTCTCGGAGATGGTGTTTCTAAGTGTTGAAGCGTGCGGGAAAAGTGTGAGAAGCATTTTTGGCTCATGGATTATTATTTACAGCTGATGGGGTCTGGTAGTGGTGAATAAACTCACGCGTTACCAACACCGTTGAAGACCCAACCATTGCTACCGAGACCCTCCCAAGCTGAGAAAGCGTAATACGCACAAGCGTTTATGTGAATTAGATAAACCATGTAGGACAGTGTACGCGCGATGCGGACCACGTGTGGATTCGATAGTACGCTATCCATGCAATTGTACAACTCCCAAAATGTTTGAACCTGAAACGAGACTAACTCTACTCACGGTGTATGATACAGAATTTCGAACAATCTAAAGTCAACACTTCACCTTCAGGAATCTTGGGATCCTCATCATAGCCTGACAGTAGCCATAAATGTAGTGCAAAACGTCAAGAGGCAGTAGAGAGATGATGTCCATCTGAAAACTACTGTGATTAGCACGATCCAGAGTAGAGAGGTGATCATAAGTCAGCTTCGTTTACTTTGAACTGCCATTTCCTCATGTAGTTCTTTCTCGTCAGGCTCGGGTCCTTGACCCAGAAGCCATCCTCGAGGAACATGACTCGTGGTCGGACCAGGACAATGTCAACGAGATAGAAAATGTCAGCGAGATAATCGCACACCAGCCACATAACAGTGTTGCTCTCGTTCTGATACGGAAATGTACTTCGCAATGGGATAACACAGCAGTTGTACGTGAAGCACAGAGTGACAGTTAGCAGCCAGTAAATATACGTGTAACCTGAAGAAGAAGAAGAGTCAGTACACCTGTCAGTCCTCATCATCGTGATAAAACCTCATCTCATTTGGACGAACTTTGAGGATCTATCGATCTGTTCCAGTTGATGCTCGTCAACCGGGACCATAAGCTTCTTTGGTTACCGATGGAATCCGACCATGCGTTGCTGTCTCGGATGGCCTTCGGCAGACCAATCGCCGCCTCGGTACAGTTGCAATTGTCCCCTGGAGGGTGAGGCAATTACTATCGATTGAGACGCGACATTAGTAAGAAGGTACCAATTACCCTGCTCGCTGCTGGCGGTCGAAGGTGTTGGCGGAAAGTCCAGACGCCTTCTAATGCGTTGGGCACGTTCCGTGAAGGCTCGTACTAGATGCTGCATTCTTTGCTGGATGAACAGCTGCCCGTTCGCATGGAAGCTGAAAGGGAGCGGAAGTTTCTGAGTGGAACATTCCATGTCATTTATAATGCTTCTACGGGCCTCATACTTTCCGATTTTGCAAGAAGTGTGAAGATACGTCGTAGATTAAGAGGAAATAAGTCAATAAGAACAATTCCGTTAGGAATTCTGAGCATACATCCACAATTACAAATTTTGGAAGAAATGGCTTCATAAGTTGTAGCCTGGTAACCTACATTGTATCTTTGAGCTCGTGACGAAATCGGTGATGATAAATTGAAATTTTGGCTTTTTTGGAATTGACATGGAATGATCCAAATCCGACAGTTACTAACGTGTAGTCATTGCTGCTGTTGCAAATTCCGGGAAAATCGCTCGTGTCTTCTTCGCTGTCTTTGGCAAGTCCGGACTCTTCGAAAAGCTTTCCGAATTCTTCAGGATGGTCAGGAAAATGAGGGGACGTTTCAACAACTGCTTTTGGCGCATCTGTAACTGTGATTCTTAGTTTTTTTTTTTTTTTATGAAACCCAAACGAAGTTTAGTTATTCTCTTGTTCGGCTTAGACGATATTCAGTCGAAGGAGCTGAAAAGTTGCTACAGTTGTAAATCTAGGGTAATCACGGAACGCTTAGGACAGTGTTTTAAAAATAAGGTCCCTGGACGATATCCAGTCTGCATCAATTATTGAGTCCCCTTCAGCTGTTGAATCGATTCCTCTTGAACCACGACCGTCTCAAACTTCTGATTTGTAAGGGAGTCAGGCCTGATAAAATAGAATACCTGAAGGTATCCGGTCGTCGGAGTCGTCCGAAGTGCATGGGAAGCTGATGTCGGCGTCGCACCAAGATCCTCCGCTGGGTTTTTCGTGGGCCATCATATCAAGTTCCAGTTGGACCGGATATACCATTCTCTGAAAACGATTTTTAAAAAGCCCTCGTCAGATATTATCGAGGTTTTTTCGAATTCGAGAGAACGACTCTGAGGCAGCTTCCGTCACCTTCTTCAACAATCCCATTCTTTCCATCGCCACGACCAAGCAACGACTGAGAGATACGGAGTTGACGATTACTCGAGCTCGTCACATGGCCTGGAGTCTGCGCCTGGATGTCAATCAATAAGCCTACCCTTTCGTTGAGGAGATGATAAGCTGTGCTGCTGCGTAGAAAATCGATTTCGAACTTAGTTATTAGCGAGAAACTCAATATTTTATGTGGGTCTCATGATTGCTGATTGATTCCTAATCATCTTCCTACCAAGGTTTCTGACACTGATCCTGTTACCACTTTCCGATAATTCCCGTGTAGAGATTAATTTCTAAATGAAAAAACCTTGAAATTCAATTTCTTCACAGGTTTGTTAATCTATACCAATGTAACTGTGTGATATGATTACAGATTAATCCAAAAATTAGCATTTCATTAGTTACAAGGAACCGCTTTAACCTAACGTATTGGTGTCACCGTAACAAACCTGTATTTGGAACTCCAACGGTACAAAATTCTGTTTGCTCTGATCAATGTTAATGGTAACAATAATCTCTGTCTGTGTCTACAATCATATGGCGACACAGGGTTATCCCTGTAATTGACAAGGCTATTTTACGCGGTAAAAACGCTACCACGTGGCAGCGAACACCATACAGTAGAACCTCGTTCATCCGAGGTAATGTGGGGAAGGGGTACCTCGGATGAACGAAAACGCGGATAACACGGAAAAACAAAAAAACAAAAAAAAAAAACACGAAAATTTGTACAATTTTTCATGTATGTCACATATGTACATTTGAGAAACAAAGTAGCGATCGCAAAATACTTAGCGCGTAAAGTATAGGCGCTCGGCTCCATCCGTGTTATCCGAGGTTTTTCCGTATTATCCGAGCATGCACCTCGAATAATGCGGAGTGCTCGGATGCGTCCGTTGCCTCGGATAACGCGGAGCCTCGGATGACCGGAGGCCGGATAAACGAGGTTCTACTGTACTTCAGTTTCAAAGGCATCCCTTATACGCAAAGCCTTCTGTTGGTGAATTCTGGTTCAATGTGTGCTGATTTTTTATTCGTACCGTGAAATGAGGCGATGAGTCGAAATTGCATCAACGTTCCGGAATCAGCTTTGATGCAACGGTCAAGTTCAATGTAGTTCTGCCGCTGAGGAGCGTGTATTCTGTAGTCCGAGAGCCAGTGAAGATTTTTGAAATTTATTTCCGCACGCTGTTCCATGAATGATGGTTTTCAAAAGATCTACAGTCGGGCTATTGGGTTCTGTTGAATCGGGATAGGTTCGGCATTTAAAAAACTGTAAATGGTTGTTGCGTGTGAAAATAAGTTAAAAAATAAAGTTCCCTATAGCTGGCCTCCAGACTAATGGTCCCTGTGCAAAATCGCGAATATACGTATAATTCCCACTAACAACAACACATGCAATCACGAGAATCTGAATCGGAAAAAATGATGACAAAACTTAAACCTTGTTACGGTGTCAACGGCAATATTTCGGTCAATTTTTTCCTGAATGCACCACGCACCCAGCGAGAGAAAGATGATCGGATCAACGACCCAACCGTGTGACGAACACAGACAAAGTCTTCAAGAGATTCGAAATTCATTTTGTCAAAATCTGAGGCGTCCCGAATGTCAATCGATTAGCGGAAGAACCTCATTGGAAAACAAAACTTCGCTTCATGCATTGAGAGCTTATATAAGGTCACCTGCAGCTACCCAAAGTGACGGTACGTCTGAAGCAGAAAAAAATCGAATATTTTCTGTCAGGTAGAAATAAATAATGTGTATCGCGATTTATTTGGATCGAATTTCGAAATTTCAAATACAATACAATTAGGAACATCTTGTCACACCAAAACGTTATGGCCGGAATCTCAGTTTTGATGGTATGAGTCGTACATGCCCTCATTCATACACAGCATTTGCAGACAAAGAAAACCAAAGTGAATTGTACCTTCATCGGTGATTTTTTCCTTCAATATTCTATTAATTTTACGTTAATTCTAATTTCGATAAATCTATGCGTTTTAAACGAAAACCCGGACCATCGATAATCCAGCAGTCTCCGAATACGTAACGTTGTTGAACTTTAAGAAAGAAGCTCTAAAACAAAGATTCAATGCGATCAATGGTTCATCATGTGGTACAGAATTTTTTTGTTGTCGAAGGTCGCTATCTACTTCTCTAATGGCAAGTTTCGCGAGCAGCTTAGGCACATTGGCGAACACAGCTACCGCAAGCAAGGAGTCCAGGATGCGAATTTCCAGCAATGTAAGACCCCTAATTTGTTCACTAATGAAGGATCGTCCTTCAAGTATGAATGAGGTTTTCTGACATCGAACTTCGTCCAGCAGTCCGTGGATTTACCTAGAGGATAAGTGGGACTACTGATAACGTACACGATACTTCCGAAGTTGATCTACTTTTTCAATTTTCGGAAGACGGTACAAAGCTCCTGCGAAAACACTGTTATACTGGTTGATATATCCCACATTTCGTGCCATCCGTCACAAGCTCCACATAGAACCATTTATTTTTCCCGTTACGAAAAGCAAAAGTAGTATAACGGCGCTTACGTCCTTACGTCAATGGACACGCGATGTATCTACGATTTTTTTAGAAAACTTAATTGCAAATGACCCAAATTTACCAAATCCAAATGCAACGAAACAATTATAGATCATCAAAACATAATGCACAAAAACGCTATCAAAGGGGACAGTTCGAATGACTTGGATGCTTGCGTTACACGCAAGATCTGTTAGTTTTATTTCTGGAGAAGTTATAATAATACCGAAATAGAGCCAGAGTATCACATTTTCTCACATATTTCTGCAAAGAATCGGATCGTGTAGTCGGGAAAACCGCTCTCAACACGTATAGTGACAGGCTCGATCCAACGACGGTGGCCATTTGTGCTTCAACATCATTGCAATATTTTTCAGTTAGAAAATGTTGACGTAAAATGGTCCGTTGTGTTGACGAAATGATACAAATTTCCGATTTCTTATCCATTAAAAAGAGAACGAGATTTTCGAATGAACATCTTTTGTGTCCCATTCAGCGAGTAACGCTTTGTGGTAAATCGATCGAATCAGTACACGTTGAATCAACTCAGAAGAATGGTTAAACTTGACATGAGAATTTTTTAATTTGAATTTTTCATTTAAAAAATGACCATTCACAAAGATTATTTCCAACACTGCATGAATTTTCATGGGCCGGAGTGAGGGACGCCGTGTCTCATGGAGAAGTATGTCCGCACGTGGACCTAACGGTGAAAAGTTTCAGGAGTCAGGAGGACTGCCTCTTCCTGAACGTCTACATTATACCCCTTTGGGGGATGAACGTCTCTCTGTGATAGGTTCAACCAACGAATACGTTAGTAATACGATGATCCGCCTTTGGACAAATTTCGCAAAATATGGGTAAGCTTGATTACTTGATTAGAGATGACATGACGCATGACCCGTGACTAGTTCATAATTTTCAGTCACTGCCACAACATCCGAATTCGATTTACTGAATATATGGGGACGGGATTGGCCACTATAATTAGCGCCTAGACGAAATTTCTACATTTCGTTTCTTTTTAATTGTAACAGTGAAGGAATTCGGCAACAGGTTATTTACGGTGATAGAATACGCCAGCTATAAAACGTCCGTTATAGTGAGTGAGTTTTTCAAGAGACGTGGTAATGATCAACGTGATACATAATAATTTTTGCCAGGGAAATAAATCTTTCTCTGAAGAGGGTCCTCATCAGGGACCGAAGGGTCGGACAAATATGAAGTTTTCTTCGTCTCCTAACGCAGGTTACCCAAATCCTGGAGCAAGGTGTGAATCTCCGCAGTGTAGGATAATGTGAAATCCGTGTCTATTACATATACCGTTTCCGAGGCCGTTTCATTAATCTCTGCAAAAAACTCCTTCGTTAAATGTCAAATGAGTGATTTCGTAATGCCCTGTATCATGATTATTGCGTCGTATGTATTCGTGAATCCTTATTCATTTTCCATGTATTGTGGGTTTTCGAAGCGTCCTTGCGCAGTAGTTCGAGACACGAGAAATCTATTTTATAGTTCTCTACGGCTTTTTACTCATTTTTTTATACGTGCTCGTCTCGATTCGTTATGTACCCTAGGTCAAATCTGATTGTACACTGTGTTGACGTCAAAGCACTCGAGGTGTCGAGATTAATTGTTTTTTTTCCGGGCGACTGACCAATCACTTTGTCGAGAGACGAGCATAAATGGTGTAACATATGAACCCTCAGAAGAACTCGAATGAAGTATTTATGTTGTAAATATATACCTGTGTGCATAACTATATACACGTGTATCCCTCCCGCCTGGTTCATCTATTTTACGTACGTACCCCAACCCCCTTTGTCATAAGGGCCACCTTTGAGAAGCAAATAGATATTTTCTAATCTGGAATTACCTCTTTACCGATATTTCCGATAGGCAGGTTGAAAAATCGTATCTCAATCGCATAGGTTGGTCACACATGGTGTGGACCCACCAAATCGCAGGTTTCTTCGTATGATGTCATCTGTTACTTTTGTTTCTCACCGAAAACCTGTTTGACCTTTTTTCAAATGGGCCAGGTGACTGAAGATCTGCGGGAGCCGTTCACGTGGACTTTGAGATAGTCTGGTGCCACAATGTATAAGAATGTCAGCGCTGAGGAAAATGTGTTTATTCAGTATCACGCGTGAGTAACGAACAGCAGTTGATCACAATGCTGATCAATCAAGTACTTGCTCCATTCGTACTGACCGTAATCTATTATTACAATCATTCTTCGACGAAGGGATTCGTGCACGTCGAAATTGACAAGGGTATTCTTCGTGGTCTGAACTTCACCACGTGGCGAGGTATACCGTACTTTAGTTTCAAAGGCATCCCTTACGCAAAACCTCCGGTCGGAGAGTTCAGGTTCAAGGTGAGTTGATTTCCGAAAAATTATACTTCAAAATAAACACGAATAAACATACTAATAAACTATTATAGTCACCCTAAGTCCATTTTTACTATCCAGGAATAAGATTTGGTAACAAATACAATTGTGTGAAAGAAGACGATCTGAGAATGCGTTGTTTGCATTTCTGAACCGTGCTTTATGGAATAACGATACCGTTCCTGATCGAAGCTTCATAATCTCAATAGTTTGACAGTTTAACATTAACTTAAGTTTCCTCTGCCAGTCGTTTTTGCGTGTCTGTGGCAGCCAAAAACGACTGGCAGAGGTTCAATGACGTTGTGGGAGACGGAAATAACTTATTATTATGCCTAAAACTATAATAGGCATGAAACTGATATTCACACGACACAGGCATCAAAAAGTCATTTTTCGACGCCTATTTTCCATCAAGTGGTACTTCATACCGCTAAGTTCCAAGCCGCGCAACGAAGTTATTAAACTGCAGTTCACTACTTTTTGAAGCAGTTCCTATGCACGCGGTTCCTGCGGATCTCGACAGCTGTCCAAGTGACGTTCAATGCAGTATCCGTGAAAAAATTTTATGTGGCGTACGTGGAAAGTAACTATTCGGCCGGCAAGAATCATGTTTTTCGTACTCTCCGCTGGTTTTGCCTCAGGCTCGCCTCCAATTACCAATTTCTGACGTCGAAGTGAAGGAGGAACAGGGTTCTTACAAAATTTGCCGAATTATGTGAGATCGCCCCAATTGTTGATCCGATGTATAAATAATAAATTTTCCTAAAAGTTTCAAACCTGTTCGTTCATTCGTACCCATGTTATATAATGAGCAATTAAAACAGCGTATTTCTTGATTTTCGAACGTCTACACTGCCCCGAATTAAATGGAGATAAATTTACACTAATCAACCCAAATTACCGAACTACGTAAGCTGATTGGATAATTGTTTGCTCATTGACGAACACGTTAATCGTAAGTCATCTTATACCGTTGTCCGTTTGGTGTAAAAAAAGTGTCGTGTCCCTGTGGAGGTTGACGCAATATACCAATAATACGCCTTTTTTCGTTCCTGCAACTGGTCGTTCATGAGTGATCATGAATTTCCTGTCAAATTTCCGGAATCCCAGGACTCTTGCCCTTTTTGTTCTGTTCTACGTAAAAATTTGTGTGCTTCAAATGATGAGTTATTGAGTTAAGGTCTTTCAATCCTGTAAAATCAGTTTGGCCGTTCCTATACTGACGAGGGGAGGCTCAGATAGGTTCATCGAGTTAGGGGTACGGACTTCGCGTGGTTATAGTGTGGACAGGTACTAAGAAAAACCCACAAGAGACAGCCGCCAACTCGGCCCGGTTGCCGAGAAATCGCGGGTTGAAAATCGGCGAATCAATGTCCCAATCGGATCGGCAGGTATAAATTTGTTATTATCTTGTCCAAAAACTTCCATGAAATATAAACATGTGGTTTACGTGAACTAATTTTGTGGTACATTCATAAAGTATCCCGATTTTCGAATAATAAAGCAAATTCTTGTATTTACTGTCAACATATATTTCCTGGTACTCCATTGAAACACTTCCTACACGTCACTCCATTCAAGGAAAAACGAAAGTAAATCGTAAAATTGTGGCTCACGTATTCGCTAATAATACAAAAATTGGTAATTTTTGAATTAGAATAATACTAAAAGAATTAGAAGTAATATTAAATTGGAAATTTGAAGAAAAATAAAAAAATTAGTTCGCAATTTTCAACCCGCGATTTCTCGGCAACCGGGCCGAGTTGGCGGCTGTCTCTTGTGGGTTTTTCTTAGTACCTGTCCACACTATAACCACGCGAAGTCCGTACCCCTAACTCGATGAACCTATCTGAGCCTCCCCTCGTGAACGAAATTGACCCGGGAAGAATACGCGAATGCTAACGTTGTAAATAGTGACACAAAGTGCATGAAGGTAATTCTGGCCAAAACGCGTTTTATCGGGTGCCCCATTCATAATTCATTCACCCTTTTTACGTTGGAGTATTTACACCGCGGTAAGCGTCAATTATTCGACCACGCTTAACAAGCTTCATTTTTTTCGTGTGAATGTGTTGTACGTATTTGTCTTTCATCAGACAATATTGGCATTTTGGCAGTTGCGGTATACTCTCATAAAGTTCTGAATACGACCATCCTGTGATCTTCTTCTAGGGTCCGCAAGAGGAGACGGCATGGGCCGGAGTCAGGGACGCTGTGCATCATGAGAATGTATGTCCTCACGTGGACATAATCATGAACATATTCCGTGGTCAAGAGGATTGCCTTTTCCTCAACGTCTACACTCCTGCCATACGGCATGAACGTCTGCCTGTGATGGTTTGGATCCACGGAGGAATGTTCATGTTAAGTTCTGCTAACGACGAACTCTACGGCCCGGACTACTTCGTGGAAGCCGGCGTCGTCCTTGTCACGATGAACTATCGCCTTGGAGCCCTTGGTTCGTATCCACTGACGTTTTTAGTACCCCTCGTAGTACCCCTCGATGACGATATTGCACGAAACTTCTTCATCTCTCGCAGGGTTTCTGTCCACGGAGGACGACGGCGCTCCCGGAAACGCTGGACTGAAGGATCAAGTGGCTGCACTCAGATGGGTTCGACGCAACATAGCCAGGTTTGGCGGGGACCCGAACAACGTTGCTATATTCGGGGGTAGTACAGGCGCTGCCTGTGTGCATTTCCATATTTTGTCTCCCATGTCGTCTGGTGAGATTCTATAGAAACAGATCAATTGGCTAATTATCTCTCTGCTGATAAACTCTTTCAGGACTCTTCGCGAGAGCTATTTCGCACAGCGGAACAGCACTACAGAGTTGGTCGCTGACTCGAAAGGGACCAGAGCTGACAATTCGACTCGCCGAAGCTTTGGGGGCCGAGAACGTGGGTGGGAACAAGACCAAGGCCTTGAAGTTCCTGCAGGATGCACCTTACGAGGATATCGTAGGGGCTCGGGGAAGCCTGATTACCCCAGGGGTAACATTTTATTTACAAACTGATCATTTCAGAATTGAATATGTGATGGGGATGCCTAGTATTAAAGGTCTTTCGTTATCACAGGAGATCGTTCCTTTCCTGTTCGTCCCATCGGTAGAGAAGGGAGTGACATCGGAAGAAGTCTTTCTGCCCGAATCGCCTTTGGAAATATTGCAGTCAGGCAATTTCACCAAAGTTCCCTACATCACTGGCTACACAAGTAAAGAAGGGGACTTCTTCGTGAATGGTAAGAAAGCTTACTGACCAGCTATCAAAGATGACTTGACGTACGAAATGTGATTCCAGATGTTGAAGATCCAAACAACATGAAGCGCGTCATGGATGAACCGGAATGTTACGTCCCAAGTGACATTGAGAACGAAGAGCTAAGAAGCGAACTGGCCGATTCAATTCGCAAGTTTTACTTCGATGACAAACCAATCGCTGTTGAGAATATCACAAATTTCGTTGACGTGAGCATTATCCGCGCATATATCGAAGTATAATTTGTCGGGAATAATTTTGTCAGATGTTCTATCTACCACCAGCTTTACACCGATTACTTTTTTCTCGCTGGAATAAGGCGAGCCACGAAGCTGCACATGCAATTGGCCGACAGTCCAATCTATTTCTTCGTTTTCTCATACGACGGAGGAATGAATAACTTCAAGTTTTTCGTGAATACTGATCGTCCCGGTGAGCTACGCTTGTATATGACTCATACATCTTGTTAATAAACCGAGAGGCATCAACATTCAGTTCGTTTAAACAGGCTCGGTGCATGGTGACGAGCTTGGATACTTGTTTCACCACAGATTACTATTTTGGAGGACTCCCGTGATCGGTTCGGTCAACGAATACGTCCTTCAAACGATGATTCGCCTGTGGACGAATTTTGCTAAATTCGGGTAAGCGCGACGACACCGGACATGAAACATGGCCCGTTTATCGTTTTCAGTCAGTGTCTCCATTGATAATAATCGATCCTTTGCAGGAATCCAACCCCAGCTGGGGATCCGCTGACTTGGAAGCCCGCCACGATGGCCGAATTCAATTTCTTGAACATATCTGGACGGGACACAAAACTCGGAGTTAATCCAGACCCAGGACGCTCCGATTTCTGGGCTGCGGCTTATGAAAAAAGTTCAGCCCGGCAGCATGAAGATCTCCGATGATGTAATGTACGGCTGCATGTAGGCAAATAAAATATTTCCAAGTTTACATCAGAATTGGAACTTGTTTTCACCGGTGTCCAAGAACCTTCGTAACATCGATTTCCCTTGATGCGAATGTATTCTGCTCATTAGAATCGAGCGTGAATCGTCAACAACAGTCCCGATCATGATCACGAAGCAGTCCGATCAGATAATCCCTGTATCGATCGCAATACTCCGCGTACAATATGCTGACAAGTATTCAGCGACGAAAAGCTCAGTGCGCGTCAAAATTGCTACCAGGCTTCGGAGTTTCTACGGAATGTTTCGTATGAGGACATCGTCAGAGTCCAGGAAAGCCTGTCAACTGCAGCAGTAACTTATTCGTTCGAAGACTGTAACCCGCAGATCGCACCCCCAGAATCAAAGCGTAACATTAAAAAAAAAATAGTTTTCGTGAATCCGCTTTCAAATAAAAGTAAATGGTATTCCGCAAGTTTTTAATGGAGTTTTGAAGAATCGAGATTTTTTCGAGTTGTTACACTTTGATTCTGGGGGTACGAGATAACGAATGTAATACCTTGAAGTTTTTTCCCTATAGAAAGAGAGGCTGCACTTTTTGTTCGTTTTCACTCGTACGGTAGAAAAGGGAGTAACGTCAGAGGAAGTCTTCCTGCCCAAATATATTAAAATCTGTCAATTTCAGCAAAGTAGTTCCCTACATCTCTGGCTATACAAGTGACGAAGGTCGTTTCATGGGCGATGAGATACTATCAATTTTGATACTCAGTTATATTGCTCGAGGTAGCCAGTTATCGAATAACCTGATCATTACGCTCCTCGATATATTGAGAACGGGGAGCTACGGTCCGACGCAGCAAAGTCAATCCGTAAGTCCGGCTTTGACGACAAAACGATTGGAAGTAAAAATATCAGCAATTTTGCCGACGTCATTGCACTGCAGATCGCAAATCGAAGGCCACGTGGAAAAAGTGGCTATATCTCGGGCGTTATCAAGCTTGAGATAGAGGTTTTTTCGAGCAAATTCTTGGATAGCCGGTTTTTACACATGGACGTAGAAATAATGAGGTAAGCGAATATGTATGAGGTTCTTGGTATTAGCGTTCCTTTATTCATTCGGCTGTACTCTGATGTTACGTATGTCGCTAGGATTATCCTGGAGGGTATACATTTGTCTGAATTGGATTTGCCTCAATCATCAGCTTCGTCAAGTGCAGTGGCGTAACTGTGTCTCCGTGGGGCCGTGTGCAATTATTCAATCTGGCCCCCGGTAGGGAAAACTGTTGCGACTCGGAACACTTTTCCAATTTTCATTATAAAACCCAAAAATACTCAAGATTTTTCCACGAGACTTTGATCTATTCAAAAAGCAGTTTTAGCTGAAAATAACCACCGACAGTCATTTGTTCGTTTGGTCATTTGAAATTTGCGAGTCAGGAGTTCCAGGTGGACAGGGATTTGATGGGCCCGTGTTCTACGGATGCCCCAAACCTGCGGTAGTTACGCCACTGGTCAGGTGTGTTGTATGATTGGCTGTCCTAACTTATTCCAATCTTTAATGGCTGTCCCGATGAGGAACCGGAACCCATCTATTTACTACCGAAGTAGTAAGGATACGTAACTATGAGAACATTATACAAAATTGTTTTAAATATACTTTCAAAGTCTGCAGGTAGTATCTACACGATAATTATGAACTGTGCCTCAGTTTTTGTGGTAAGTTTATTCTCAAGCGTACTGATAATACATTAGAATAACAAATTAATGCAAGAAAAAAAAACGAAACCCGTTATCGGTCTTTCAACCGATCCAAACGGTCTCCCGAAACAAGCACTGGCCTACATCCCGATCTCCGCGATCCAAGAACTTGACGCAAGCACATTGATGCTCGTCTCTGAGCACAGCCACTTAAGCGAAATACGTCAGACGAGGATCTTGTAAACATTTAGGATCGCGTAGAACCGGCTTCGACGTTACAAAATCAATTCAATTGATTGATTATACAAACATGGGTGTCAAAAAATAAGACGTCGCCCCACCAGTCGGCGACGATAGTCTTCACCTGCGTTTTGGTTGCCTTAGTCATTTCCTTCGTGTATATAATTAGTGTCTAGCTGCCAACTCTGTCAGTGTTACGTCCGTCGGTCAATGAGTACACACAGTTGATAGTCTCACGATGAGGGATTCATTCTATGCCGCGGCGCTCCTCGCCCTGGGCTCGACCCTCGCTTTGAACTCTCGTTTCATACGGAACTACGCTCACGTAGAAATTGACAAGGGTATCGTACGCGGTTTGTTCACCACTTCGTTGAGGGGCAGCAAATTTTACAGTTTCAAAGGAATTCCCTACGCGAAACCTCCTGTTGGGGATCTCAGGTTCAAGGTCAGTAATAGATCAAGAAAAAACCGGTTAATACGTTGTCATTGCCTCGATGAGTAAGGAAAAATGCTAATGCTAAAAATCAATCTCTGGACATTGCAACGTCACGTAATCCGCAGTGATTATCCACCTGTAACGGCAATACGCTTGTGCTTCTGCTATGAACGTGTCCGCCGCACCGATGCTCCAACAGCAGATTATATAACATGTTTTTCTAATATGTCCACGAATGATGTCATCAATGACACGCAGTAGAACCTCGGTTCCGTAGTTTTTCAAGTGA
Organism: Euura lappo; assembly: GCA_018257835.1. Lineage (NCBI taxonomy): Eukaryota > Metazoa > Arthropoda > Insecta > Hymenoptera > Tenthredinidae > Euura > Euura lappo. Next base: position 82,234 of record JAEUYN010001542.1, on the reverse strand, counting down.
AAGGTGACGATAGTCTAAGATTTGTGACTCTATGTCGATATGATAGCCGTGAGCGGCTTGTTACTCAAAGCACAGGCTCAGGTTGGACGACAAATTATTGACTCGTGAACCTGGCTCGCAGGGACCAGAAGAGGAGGCGGCATGGGCCGGGGTGTGGGACGCTACAACGCACGGTTCGGTGTGTCCGCACCTTGACATAGCCTTCGGTGTCTTCCTCCGGGGCAAAGAAGACTGCCTCTTTCTCAACGTCTACACTCCTGCTCTAGGGGATCGACGGCTTCCAGTCATGGTTTACGTCCACGGAGGTAGTTACACCGAGGGTTCTGGAAACGACGATTTCCTCGGTTCAGACTACTTTATGGGATACGGCGTCGTGCTCATCACGATGAACTACCGTCTCGGAGCTCTGGGTTAGCGTGCGGTTACTCTATTCGGGGAATCCCCGGCTTGAGATATTCTAAAGCTACTATTCTTCGAACGTTGACAGGCTTTCTGTCCACCGGAAACGACGCTGCACCGGGAAACGCGGGTCTAAAGGATCAAGTGGCAGCTTTGCGTTGGGTCAGACGAAACGTAGCCAAGTTCGGTGGAGACCCGGACAACGTGACGATATTCGGTGAAAGCGCCGGCGGAGCGTCAATCTCATTCCACATTCTATCGCCCATGTCGAAGGGTGAGTTCACATCCAACGATCGAGGCCTTTAACTAAATCCTATTCAATCGTCGCAGGTCTGTTCTCCAAAGCAATCAGTCAGAGCGGAACAGCCCTCAACGTAAGATCCCTGGCCCACAATATCACTGAAGCCACGGTCAGACTGGCCGAGAGGTTGGGGGCCAGATTCGTCAATGGAAGTGTGGAGAGGGCCTTGAACTTCCTGAAGACAGCCCCGTACAGGGATATCGTGAAGGTGCAAGGAACCCTCAGAACTGCAGAAGTATGTTTCGTCCACCCACAGTGAAATCATTCTCAGCCATCCACTTTTAGTATGACCTCAAAGTTACGCATGATGGTCGGGATCTGAATAATGTTTCAGGAGCAACGTATCAGAATCGCTTCCCTGTTCCTTCCAACGGTGGAGAGGGGCGTGAGATCAGAGGAAGTCTTCCTGCCCGATGATCCATTGACCTTATTCGAGTCTGGGAGGTTCAACAAAGTCCCTTTCATAACTGGTTATACGAGTCACGAGGGCTACTTGTTCTGGAGAGGTCAGAATTAACGTGGAGTTAGTAACATCCGTTTATCAACAGCGTGTGATTCCTTTTTCCAGAACTGACGAGGTCCGAGTTCATGATCGCGGCCATTGAGGACACCGAACGATTCGTTCCGAGAGACATAACTGACCAGGGACTGAGAGAATATCTAGGGAAATCGATTCGCGAATTTTACTTCGATGGAAAGCCGGTAGGCGGCGAGAACATCAGCAGCTTGGTCGACGTTAGTATTCACGTTCATCCCGCAAAAATTCCTGTTCATAGCTTGTAGCTTCTTTCTTCAGCTTTACACGGACTGTTCTTACGTCGCAGCGATTAAGAGAGCCACCCAACTCCAGCTCCGACACTCCGATGCTCTGATTTATTTTTATGTATTTTCATACGACGGTGGACTCAACCTTCTCAAACACTTATTCAACATAAGATTACCAGGTGAGTTAGGTTGACCCATTGATGATTTCAGATGTTTCACAATTTTCGCATTTCAACAGGAGCTGCGCACACTGACGATCTTGGATACTTGTTCAGCCGAAAATTATTCTTCTGGAAAATACCGTCAATCGGTTCAGACGACGATTTTATGGTCAACGCGATGCTTCGGATGTGGACAAACTTCGCTAAATATGGGTAGGTCGATCAGTTTCCATTCGCGCTTTCGGCGCGTTCTTCTTTTCCTTCATTTTCGTCATTCTTTCACCAGAGACCCGACTCCGGCTGGAGATCCTATGACTTGGAAGCCTGTCACTTCGGACAAATTCAACTACTTGAATATATCCGGGCGGGATACGAAACTTAGCGAAAACCCGGACTCCGAAAGGGCCGAGTTCTGGGATCAGGCTTACGAACAAAACGCTGCCCTTAGGCTTCAAGATCCAGTTCCAGCAGGCTGAAAAAATCTACCCATGTGAAATATATGTGATTAGTTTTTGTAATATGGATATCATCGATATTATTATGCCCACAATGATTGCCCACACAAATTAATTAACTGGCCAATACATATTTCCCCTAGAAAACTAGTCTAAGAAAATCCACACATACTCGCATGAGGTGAGAAATCATCTTGTCCGTCACAAAGTACACCAAGAAATGGAAATGATTGTGTGGTCATTCGGCTCAGAGACATCGTAGGATAGATTATGAAGGCGACACTTTCATCTTCGAAATAGGCACAAGAAGGGAGACGGGAAAGGGGAAATCTTCATCAAGTACAGTTGATATATTAAATTCATGGAACAGGATTTGTACCGGTATTTCAGGTGGGATAAGGTTTTAGTTTCGATTTCAAAGTGTGTTGGAGGATAAATAATTTTTTTAATTTTGGCTATCCTGGGATATGCATCAAAGTGACCCAAAGACAGGGCACAATGATACAGAGCATGGAAAGAACCCCGCACAAACCTTATGGGAACTGGCTCCCGGCGAAAAGTGCCAAAAATTTCAAGATATGTAGTTCTGGGGGTCTTGATTAATAGTTACCATTGGCACGATGCGCGGAAATCAATTTTTCAGAAGTTAGGAGGGCTTGAAAGTCACGATTTTCAGTTATATACACGCGAGGTGATCACTCGTCGATCGACTATGCGTGACGTTATACATGAAGGATCGCAAAGACTTCTTAACTAAATCGGCCTCAAATGACTTCACATGACTTGAACGGACTTCGCGTGACTTCGCGGATCTCACCCGACTTCGCGGCCTTCACGTGACTTCGTGGACTTACCGTGACTTCGGGTGAATTCGAGTCGGTAATTGATTGCAACTGACTTCAACGGGCTTAACGTGGCTTCGCCGGCTTTTAGTGACTTGTAGCTAGCATTTTATGGTTTTTAGGATATGCCAGATACGAACCAAATATATTCATTACCCCTCAGGATCCTTGTTACATTCAGTGATTGATGCAGCGCATAAACCACCACAAATATATTTAAACCATCCACAAGTACTCGATGTTGAAGTGCAACAGCCAGAGTGAAACCATAATTTTTGCACAACGAAATGAAAACATGTGAACATGATTTCACAATCGCACATACTTGCGCGTCAGCAAACTGAGGGGGAGGAAATGAGACTAGTGTGAATCAAGCACCCCGAATGAAGTCACTGAAATGCGGCGAAGCCACGTTAAGCCCGTTGAAGTCAGTTGCAATCAATTATCGACTCGAATTCACCCGAAGTCACCCGAAGTCACGGCAAGTCCACGAAGTCACGTGAAGTCCGCGAAGTCACGCGAAGTCCGTTCAAGTCATGTGAAGTCATTTGAGGCCGATTTAGTTCAGAAGTCTTTGCGATCCTTCATGCATAACGTCACGCATGGTCGATCGGCGAGTGATCACCTCGCGTGTATATAGCTGAAAATCGCGACTTTCAAACCCTCCTAACTTCTGAAAAATTGATTTCCGAGCACCGTGCCAATGGTAAGGATTAATCAAGACCTCCAGACCTACATATCCTGAAATTTTTGGCACTTTTCGCCGAAAGCCAGTTCCCATAAGGTTTGTGCGGGGTTCTTTGACACATACTTGTGAACTGATTTTCTGTTTGAGAGAGTACCAGTAATTACCTTTTCATTCATATTGGCGCTTTTTGTTGGTAAATTTGAACTATTTTGCTGAAAAATGAATTAGATTCATGCAACACACGTAACAGTTGCATCCCACAGAGGACTTCAATTACCGGGAAAAATAAATGCATATAATGGACAGTTTAATGGGCATCAAGCTACATATCTACGTAATCTATCATTCTGCCCTGAATACCACCATTTTGGGTTGAACACAATTCACAAAAAAGTAAAATCGAAGGACAGCGGACTAAATTAGGGTCACAAGTGAATTAAGAACAGTATTCTTCAATTACGTTTGTCTTATTTCCAAAGGTCATGCAAACTCTGAAAACAACGTATCTTGGCTTGCGGAACGAGATTCCCAATTCGCTCGAAGAACAACCGAAACGCAAAGATCTATTAACATTTTGAGGTTTTGAGCATCTGTTTATGAGCAAAAAGTCGCGTAGGCCAAAATCTATGAGGAATTCGTTGAATATAATTAGAATATTATTTTCAATCTCGCTGAAAGAGACAAGAAATCGTACCTTTTGTTATTCCAATTTATTGGCCGATAACAAAAGGTCGTATATTTCTTTATATTTCGCTTAGTTTCAAGGTCCGGACTTAACTTCGGCAAAAAAATCTTGGTTTCGGTAGAAGGTGAGATTTCGTCGACATCTGAAATCCTTGACTGTTCGTCGCCTTACAGATGTTTTTTGAAAGAATCAAGAAAATAATAATTTTCATACGACTATTCGTTTTTTCGCTTGGTTGGCTAATCGCAAAAAGCTAAAAGCAAATATATGTATATATATACATTTTTCTTTTTCTCTTTGCATTTTGTACAGAAGTGTAGATTAATGTTTTCCAAAAGTTACGACCTTTTGCGCTGACGGTTTTTATGCATTCACGACGTTTCGAGAGCGAATGCGACAAAAAAATGTTACACGACCTTTTGCCACCAAAAATCGCATTTTTAGCACACGATGTGATGTTTGAATGGCGATATTTCAAAGCGAAGGATTGACGCTTCAATTATAGCGTTTTCGCCGGCTCTCGACCATCATTTCTTTGCTAAATTGGGTACTCAAATAACTGATCAGCCCCATTCTAGGTAAAAAGACACAGCCATTTTGGTTCGCCTACCGGGGGTTATCGAAATTCAGTTATCATAATCCAAACTGTAAATATATCAAAATAAAGATAAGATACCGCGACGGCGTGACAATGATCTTTGGACTCATTTTTCTGCTGTATCCCAATTTCATTAGATTCTCCTAACGCTACGTGTAATTCTAAATGGTGTGGAGTGTAAAGTACTAAGTACGAACTGGATAAAAAAACTCAAATTCCAGCTTCGAACCTGCATAATATCTGTAGCAACCACGTGAATGAGAACTCGATGCCCCCGTCGGGATCGAAGCAATTCCGTTCACTGCACGATGCGTGTCCACTGGTCAGTGCCGTTCGCAACGCACCAGCAGTGAACACGTTCTAGTCACGATGCGGAAGTGGCTCTACACGGCTGTGCTGGTGGCGGTCGCCTCCACTTTAGTTTACAAAATATACTCCCAGTACGATTACGTTATAGTAGAGTTGGACAAGGGCCTGATACGCGGTATAAACACAAGCTCGTGGCGCGGCGACGCCTATTACAGCTTCAAAGGCATTCCCTACGCCAAGCCCCCCGTCGGAGAACTAAGGTTCAAGGTAAGCATCAAAAGCAGAAACTAGCTACTTTCGTTATTCAAACGGATTGTGTTAATCCATGGCCGTTGACTTCATAACTCGTGGAATCCAAGATTCTCGCATTTGTCTGAAAGACCGGAGTGAATCCTAGAGAAGTCGTGCCAGTCGAGGTCGGTAGTCCCCTTCCCACCGGTTTCAAAGTACCGAGTCATCCGCAGTGATTCTACACGAGAACGTAAGTGTGACTTAAGAGCATGCTGTAGTGTTTCTTTACCAACCAAGTAGCCGCGTCACTTATTTCCACTGATATCAAAGCCTACGCGTAACCGCGGATGAAATTCTGACCACACACATCCCAAAATATCTTTGTTTCACACAACAATAACGACAAGATATTTTGGGTAGTAGATGTTCAGAATTTCATGCGGAATTGCTTTATCATCTTCTTTTTCGCTTCTGTTATCACTTATCAGCGGACGCGGTTACTTAGTCGGTAAAGACTGACTATAGCATGCTCTTATGCCTGTTTTGCTTGCGCTTTCATCGCAGGAGGCTGACATTATTTCTCACAGTCTATACTACCACTATTCAAAAACTGCTGGAAGAATTGTTTTATACACCTGATTTTGATATTGTCAGAATTTAAAAACCCATTTTTTCCCAAAATTTCACCAAAGTCTCCCCTCAATGGAGGATCGCTGATTGGATGGTGCAAGCTTGAGTTCATGTTTGAGTACCACTCACGCCTCAAGTGCAAGTGGTGCGAACGGGCCTTTAAAATCGCAACGGAACAAGTTTGTCACGTCACCGATTCACGTGCCTTCGCGTTATGCACGTGGTCTTAACTCTTAATCAATGTGGTCAGTGGAACTCGAATTCACAACACGTCTGGTGATTGATTAAGCGTCCAGTGCCAGAGTAGCCTCACTCATGAACCTTATCGACAATGTGGGCTAGGCTATACTCTGGTTTCGATCCCTTCATATGATAGCGTGATAAGACTAGAGATTATGAGAGCCTACAGACTTTAAGACAAGAGGATTTCCAGGGACCAGAAGAAGAAACAGCATGGGCCGGTTTGAGAGACGCTGTAACTCACGGATCGGTATGTGCCCACATGGAAATCCTTTTTGGCTTCAACCGAGGTGACGAGGACTGCCTCTTCGTCAACGTCTACACCCCTACTTTGAGGAATGAACGGCTACCTGTCATGGTCTTTGTCCACGGTGGTGCCTACACCGTGGGCTCTGCCGATGAAAGCCTCTACTCTGCTGACTACTTTATGGGATCCGGCGTCGTACTCGTCACGATGAACTACCGGCTAGGAGCTCTGGGTGAGAACTTCCTGGGTATTTTAAAAAAGAAAAACCCAAAAACTTCGAGAGTAATCGATGTTTGATGAAAAGTTCGCACCTGACATGCAATTTCAGGAGTGCATGATACTTCGTATTACCTCAAGAAGTGACCGACCTCGAGCGGAGACGAAAAAAAAAACAGAAGCATGTTGTGGCGATCATAATTTGTCGCAAAAAAGTGTAAAGAAATAATAGTTCATCATAACTATGCGTTTCTAGTCTTGAGAAGTTGCCTAGTCACGATGAATAATCGCTGATTATCGCAATTTAACTTGTAAATGAACGTTGGTGATGTTCAGGAATACGAAGTACAGTTTTTTTTAGCATTGAAAATGCTTCCGTTTTCGGGGTAATAGCGAACCACTGGTTCAGTATAGGGGTCCAGATGTCAAATGTCACAGAAGGTTGTCACGCGAAAGCGTTACGCTGGTTGAGCACCAATGGTTTTAGTGGATCCAGATAGCCATGAATTCTGAGGCTCGACGATTGCGAAACAATTGAGAAAATATTGGAAACGTATACGTGAAATATTCGCGATTTATATATCGCGATTTTGTACAGCATTATCCAAATATATGTATAGCAAAGAATAAATTCCTCTTCTACAGATCAGATAAAATTCGGAAACAGAGAGCGAATTGTTTTAAATCGAATTCACACTAACTTGAGACACAAGAGTGCCCGCGGTCGAAATTCCAAAAGACCAAAAAATAGAACCGGCGAAATGTCGAAAAGTGAAATTAACATGGTGTAGACTTTGGAACGTTGTTGACTGGCGTAGTCTGCCAAATGATATAGTACCGGTATCCGGTTTATAACTTTGTCTTTGAAGTTTGGCTCTAATTCTTGGGTTTGGCTCAGACCTTGAAATGCAGAATGAATTCAAGATAACAACATAATACGTGCAATCGAAACACAATTCATGCTGTTCTAAGGTACAATGAAAGAAATGTCCCAAGAGACAAGCAGGAAATAGGCAGGTCAGACTGATTTAATTCCAAGCAATACAGCATACTACAAATCGCGATAATTAGGTGATGGAGTAGAAACCGAAACGTCATGTGCATAAATTTCTCATGTCAGCATGCACTAGTTCTCACCGAAATTCCGGTGTTTTCAGACACCCGAATGAACGTGAGATTATTCCGAACCGGAGATTCTATAGCCAATTGTTTTTTCCAACTTTTGACAGGATTCCTATCGACCGGGGACGACGCTGCCCCCGGTAACGCCGGCCTGAAGGATCAAGCGGCAGCTTTGCGTTGGGTGAAACGAAACATAGCCAAGTTTGGTGGAGACCCAGACAACGTTACCTTATTCGGTGAAAGCGCTGGCGGAGCTTCGGTCCACTTGCACGTTGTCTCGCCCATGTCGAAGGGTAAGTGTATGTCCGAAGGTCGAGATGATGACTTAATTTTACCTCGGTAATCGCAGGTCTATTCGTCAGAGCAATTAGCCAGAGTGGTTCAGCCGTAAATGCATGGACCCTGACCGAAAGTGTGGTCGAAGCTACTCTTAGACTGGCCCAAATTTTGGGGGCCGAAGACCTGGATGGCAGCACTGAGAAGGCCTTAAGGTTCCTGAAGACGGTCCCGTATCAGGATATCGTTAGAAACCAAGACAAAATTTTAACGGCAGAGGTACGTCGGGTTAAGGGGGACTAGATCAACAAGATAGCCGAAAATTAGCTGTTTTTCGAAACTAATATCAAGAATATGCGTCAAGTTTACTACGCACACGTCCAATTTACCGAACCAAAGAATTGTCTTCCCAAAAAATTATAGGAGAAGCGAAGGAGAATGCATTTTCTATTCTTGCCGACTATTGAGAGGGGCATCGAGTCGGAGGAAATCTTCCTTCCAGATCATCCTCTGGAATTATTGAAGTCCGGAAGGTTCAATGACATCCCTTTCATCACAGGCCACACGAGTCACGAAGGGTATTTGTTCTGGAAAGGTAGGACGTCATCGTTGAGAACGTCGTTTCGAAACTGTGCTAATCGCACATGCACGTATTTTCAGAGATGGCGAAACCGGAAGTGGTGGCTTCAGCTTTTAACGACACGGAACGCTACGTTCCCTACGACATAACTGACCAAGAGCTGAGAAACGATCTGGCGAAGTCGATCCGGAAATTTTACTTCGACGACAAGCCTGTCGGCCATGAGAACATCAGCAGCCTTGTCGACGTTAGTGCCTATATTGAATTGTATTGGTGATATTTTGATACAGTCTACTATTTCTTAAATTCACCATGTTCAGCTCTACTCAGACACTACTTTCGTCGCTGGTATCAGAATTGCAGCGGAACTTCAGCTCGATGCTTCCAAGAGTCCAGTCTACTTCTACATCTTCTCTCACGACGGTCGACTCAACCTCTTGAAGTTCTTCCTCAACATCTGGGCACCGGGTGAGTTCTGGGTTTCAAAGGGAACGCGAGGATACGCTGTAGAATTCAACTCTCTGGACCATTTTTCATGTCTTCGGTTACTGACATCTTGATATTGGTCGTGTGAAACCGTTCAAACTTTGTCAGGGAAACTAATCCTAATCCAAACCAAAACTAGGCTCCGCGCACGGTGACGATCTCGGATACTTGTTTTACCACAAACTGATGTTCTGGAGAAAACCGGTCGCTGGTTCGGAGGACGAATTTGTCCTGGACACGATGATTCGACTATGGACAAATTTCGCCAAATATGGGTGAGCCTAACAGTTTTCACTTACATCGGTCTGTATTATTGTTAATCTCTCTTTTACTAGGGAACCAACTCCGGCCGGAGATCCGCTGACCTGGAAACCAGTCACCAAGGAGAAATTCATGTACTTGAACATATCTGGACTGGATACGAAATTAAGCGTAAACCCAGACCCCGAGAGAACCGCCTTTTGGGCAGAGGCCTACAGAAGACACTTTGCACTTCAGCACTGACGATGTGTCACAGTTAGATGTCGTATAATTTTGTACATTGGGGCGAACATACGCTGATTACAATTACAGAGATCATATAAAAAATGCAAGGACTGCAAAAGACTGCAAATGTTTACAAAGATGGTTGCGAAAATGACAAAGATTACATGGGATTACAAAATCCCTGCACACCAGATTATAGCCGTGATTAACGACATATTGGTGTGAATCAATTTAGAAATGGTTAGGGCAACATTGTATGCGGTTTGTAATGATGTCCAACAATTGTAAACGAATTTTCGTTAATTTTCAGTGATCATACGTGACGTTCCTCCACCTATTTTTGAAAGATTTAAACTAATTTTTGATTTTATACAATTTCATACAATTGGAAAAGACCATATGGCACCCTGACATCTGGTGATGAAATTTTCGATCACTCAAAGTAGGCCTAGCTCAGAGTAAAAAATTTCCAGAAACGGGTTAGTTTCATCGGTATACTAATTTTTGTAATTTTAACTTTTTATATACAATATACAATATGATTGTTATAACTGTCATAGCTTCACTTTTCAGCGCACTACTTTTTTACGATAACAATTCACTGTCACTTTCTGTCACAGATATCACAGTGTTGGATTTTTCAATAAAATATAAATAGAAAGAAAAAACATATCCATAATCCTTATCGAGTGCCCTACTGAAAATGTTCATGTGATAAGTCACACGATGTTATGAATGAAACCATCATGTCATTCATCATACGATGTATGTTATAATTTCGACCAAATGTATGAAAAATCACGTAATAAATCATATAGGCACGAATCATCAGATTATCAAAAGTCATATGGTCAACCATATATTATAGTTTATCGTGTAATTTGTTTTATTCTTACATCTAGTGAATCATGCCCATATGACGTATTATGTGATTTTTCATATATTTGGTCGAAATCATAACGTAGTTTTCAAACCAAGCTACAACCCTCGTGTCCAAATTGTCAAAAAATAAGACGTCGCCTCACCAGTCGGTGACAATAGTTTTCACCTACGTTTTGGTTGCCAATTAGTCATTTCTTTCGTGTATATAATTAGTGCGAGGGGCTATTCACTTCGATTTTGGGTGTACAGGTGACTTCCGACTTCCAAAGACTTCCAAAGACTTCCGAAGACTTCCAAAGACTACCAGTTGCGTATTACGAGGAATTCTTCGAATTTTAACCGAAGACTTCCAAAGACTTCCAAAGACTTCCAAAGACTTCCGAAGACTTCCAAACAATTCCAAAGAATTCCGAAGACTTCCGAAGACTTCCAAAGACTTCCAAAGACTTCCAAAGACTTCCAAAGAATTCCGAAGACTTCCGAAGACTTCCAAAGACTTCCAAAGACTTCCAAAGACTTCCAAAGACTTCCAAAGACTTCCAAAGACTTCCAAAGACTTCCAAAGACTTCCAAAGACTACCAGTTGCGTATTACGAGGAATTCTTCGAATTTTAACCGAAGACTTCCAAAGACTTCCAAAGACTTCCAAAGACTTCCAAAGACTTCCAAAGACTTCCGAAGACTTCCAAACAATTCCGAAGAATTCCGAAGAATTCCAAAGAATTCCGAAGACTTCCGAAGAATTCCGAAGACTTCCGACGAATTCCGAAGAATTCCGAAGAATTCCGAAGAATTCCAAAGAATTCCGAAGAATTCCAAAGACTTCCGAGACCACTGTACATAAGACTTCCCGAGTGAATAGCCCCTCGAATTAGTGTCTAGCTGCCAACTCTGTCAGTGTTACGTCCGTCGCCAATGGGATCGACCCTAGCTTTGAACTCTCGTTTCATACGGAACTACGTTCACGTAGAAATTGACAAGGGTATCGTACGCGCGACCCACAGTCTATGAGATGAGATTTAGTACTGCCTCAAGACAATAAAACAAAATTTCATTGGGTCCTGAATTTGTGAATTTATCATCAAAAATTAATTCATCATCGAAAATTATGAGTAAAGCGAGAATAAGGTTCTGAATTTTCTAATTTATTGGACTAGGCGATCCAAATTAATTATTTTTTGGACTCTACTCAAGAGAAAAAACCTTGGAGAGACCGAAAAAATTTATAGAAATCATCAATTTGTTTAATTTCAATTAAAAAAATGTATAATGTAACGATTGCGAACGATCGAGTCGATCAGATCAAACAGAGAATACATTTTTCTCGATCATTGGAACATGAAGAGGCATGAAAGAAAAAATAGTATCTGGTGATACCGTTATAACTCCGCATTTTGCCGTCCGTGACAATAATTCAAATTGAATAACAATTGAAAAACAGTGACCCAAAACATTTGAGAATCGAAGTTATACATCTAATCTACGATCTACCAAATGAATCTAAAAACCGGTCATGAATTCAACCGTACAGGTACAGCGCAGCATCTCAAACGTGCCATGATTTTTTGGCTAAAATATACAGTGCAACGGAATTGAATTACTTTTAAATATTTAAACTTTTTTTTGTCAAAGCTTTTCCTGAAATTTATTTTACAACAATTAATCCAACTTTGAGCCTGATTGCCACCTTGGTTGATCAAATTTACTTCTTTGACACTGAATATAGGTCAAAAACGATGAAAAGGATTTCAACCAGTGACTTCTCGCAGAGATCGCACGAATTTAGAGAGAAAAATTGGATGAAGCTTCCGAAAGAGGAGACTCGAAGCTCTATTTCAATCGATACCGTTCAACGAGCATCATCGTGTTCAAGATAAAGAATGATAATAATAACTCAGTTAAAAAAAATGACAGCACAAATTCTGAAAGAGCCAAAAAAAAAAAAATAATAATAAAAATGGTCTGAAAAATTGTTTGAAAAACGATTTCGAATGTTGAAATTAATATTTTTCAATGATATCATTTTTCAATGAAATTTTTAAGTGTTTGTTCTCAAGTTCCACACAATCTTCGAATCAACATTCAATAGCATCAAGGGGATCGGCAACCCTGAATTTTCCAGCTATATAAAGCAAAGCTATCTTGCCAAAAATCAATTTAAAAATCTGAAAAAGTTCAATTGATTTAATTTAGAAAAGTCAATCGTATTCATGATATTAAATTTTTTTCCCTGAAACTAAAATAAAAAAACCTTTGAAATTTTATTTTCAATTTTTTCATAGTTTAATTCCACACAAAAAATCGCCCCTAGAAAAAAATCGAGAGCTTTGTGTCAGCTTTGCTTCATATATAAGGAAGCTCTCAATAATTTAATGACATCAGTAGCGCGCTGAGGTTTTTTTTCATTTATTAACAGTTACCCAACTTCAAAAGAGCCCAATTTTTCATTTTCAAGCTGATCAGCTCATTTTTTCGAATAATTTTTCATCCACCATGTATCTTCCAAAAATCATCCCATGATTATAGTGACCTGGAAAATTGCCGATAACCAATTTTCAAACCCATCTGTCTCGTTTTAGCAGCTTAAGTCTGCGTGTATAATAATTTCGGCCACTATTTTAAACTCTGAATTTGTTTTACGTGCCCCCGATTCCTGTGCTGATGCTGAAAACTACACACCAAGGAGGATTAGATAGAGGGAACGCTGGCATAAGGCCGCAATGTATTTTTGCGTACACAGCTTTCAGCGCCTCAAGCAGGACAGATCTGAACTATAGTACCCCCACCCTTCTTTTTTGCTAGTGCAGCGCCAGATTCAAATGTAGGGTTCAGAGAAAAACGGTTCTGAGCTGGGCGAGCTAGTCTTGAATGGATAATGACGAAGCCATTAAGGAGAAAGAAGAAGGATAATGGATAATGAAGTAGAAGTCTATTCCTTTATCACAAAATAATTTGGTTTTATTGTGGATAGAAATAACTTGTGGTGAACTTCCACACATACAATTTGGATAACAAATTAATTCATCATTGATCATCAATTTAGGCAACAGTTTGGCGAAACATATTTGTACATAAAACTTAGATTTACCTCATAAATCTATGTAACACTAATGCTAAGGATAAAAAATATCTTTACATTGATCCAAGTCCTAATTTAACAAAATATTAACACACACTTTCACTCTTTCACTGTTCACTGTACACGAGTATAACTGGTAATGGCGTCGGCGTCGGTCCCCGGGACCGTCGGGAGTAGCGTCAGCCATCGGGAGTGGGGTGCCGTTCAACAACTTGACTTGACGCATGCGTAGAAGCAACGAAGCTTAAGATCTGACCTGACAGATGGCGCTGTTGGTTCGGTATACGCTCAGCGTTCCCTCTATCTAATCCTCCTTGCTACACAGAATACAAAATTTTTTATTTTAGCAGCGAGTCGCAAGGTGTGGCAGCTGTTTTTTGTTCTAAAACTTCATCAGAACTGTACATTTTTCGGATTATGCTTAAACAATCTCATTCCTTTTATCACTGTTTAAATTAATAATATAAATATATATTTCGGTTGCTGATAGGCTCCACATAAATCCACTGTTTTATTTCATTTTTCAATTGAATTTCAAGGTTGATTTGATGTCGATTAAATCATGACCCGTTGTGTTGTGTTGTGTTTCTACCTATAACTGTACTGGTATATCCGTTGCTGACTTCTGAAAGACTGCATTCAGGAAACAAAAAACGGAATACCGATCAATTGGGATCCGATATGCAGCAGCACGTCGTTTGATGGAGAAAACAGGAATTAGTTTGTTGCAGATCGATGGCTTAATCGCGATATCATGTGGTATTCGATGTTATTAATTCGGAATGATGTAATCAATGAAAGCAAAATAAGAACGCACAGAAGTTGACGAAAATGTGCCTCAAAGTAAAACAGATCTTGTCTTATAGCGTATGAGGGCTTAAATGATGATAACGAACGCGTATTTACCGCATAAGCCTCAAATTAAGTAAGGGTAAGAATAAGATGCGGATGTACTGCGAGAAAAAACAATTAAAAAGACCAAGGTGCAAGCATATAGAAATAAGAAACGGGGGAATTTGCTTTTAGGAAATCAAATACACAGTTATGAAAATAGCTAGCTACTTCGAAAAAATGGAAAAAAATCGAAAAACATAATCAGAATTTTGTGTAGGTAACAATATTATTCTGTAGCCCAAGGAAGTGCTGCGCCTAGTGGAGAGCAGCAGTACTTCCTTGGATTACGGAACAATATTGTTAAAAAACTGTAATTACGTAATGTGACGTAGAAAAACTTAATGAAGGGCCTAAGAGTCTTGGATTTGCGAAAATCGAGAAGCCAAAACACATTCTCCAAGTGTAAATCAGCTTGCGTTTCACCCAAAGAAAAAAAAGTCCCGCGTTACTTTTACAAATGAAAAGGAGTTCGACTCTGTTTTCATTTCAACAGTTCCTTTTGTTCTTGTTGTAAATTTTATTCCTCTCGCCGTTACAACGTCTATTTGTATAACTAACGGGTATCCCGAATGATTATACGATGATCTTGTATTGAGCTGGAGGCAATGACCCTGAGTGATAAAATGCTTCGACTTTTACTTCTGTAATATTTCTGCCCAGTCACAGCACGGAAGAGTTATTATGGCATTTAGAACGAGCCAACATGATCTTGATTGAACGAACGTGACCAATACAGTCCGGATAAGAATAAGATGGGAAGCCTGATTTGCGTCATGCAAATATCGATACCGGGAATCGATACAGGTTCAGCATTGGCCTTTTTAGCATCTGTGTGGTCATTGCCAAATATGTTTAATGTTCGATAATAAATAAATATTACGTTACCCATCTGTCTTATCTTACTCAGAATCGATCGACGCATTGAAATATTGTGAATTCTGTAGATAAAAATTAATATATATTTCTGCACATCTCGTTCTGGGAACCGTTACGTCACTCCGATGGCCATCGCCGATTAGTAAGGAAAGGTGTCTGAGAATACTTTTTCACCGATTATTGACAAGCAAACATCGAATCTTGAGTTTACGTTTATCTTGCTAATTAGTATAGTTATAAGTATCAATGGCCATCTTTGACGCCAGATTATAAATATTTTATTGAATTTTCTATAGAAACGATTTTTGAAGATGACCGAAGTCGGAATAATTAACTGCAGGCATACAAAAAATTGGCAAAATGTTATCACGGTTGTATGATAATTGAACAATTGTCAAATTTTTACCGTCACAAAGCAAAGTAAAAAAAAGAGTTTTTGTTGAACGGTGATTGAAGAGAATCTTTGAATTATGATTCAATTAAGAATCGTAGGCGATCAACGATCGTGAGATATTAGTCTTCCGAATCCACACGGTTACGAGATAATTATACCTACATCGTTACACAAATAACATTAATGAATATTTATCAACTTCGCATTGAACTGATCGACGCTGCAGCGTTGATGAATTATTGTGATTTATAGAGATAATGTCGTTTAATTGGAATAGTATATGTTATCAACGACGATTATCTTTCTCCATTTTTCTCACCTTATTATTCATTTTCTATTGCGTTCCATTAGATTAAATCACAACCTTCACGATCGCTTCTGGTGATTGAAATCATTGTATCATAACACAACGCAGCTGCGAAGGCTCTGCAGGGGACAACCCTCTAGTAACAGAATATAAAAAATAAAATAAGAAAATTAAAACTAAAAAGAAGCCAGTTTTTTTTGTGTAAGATTCCTCAAATTTGATAAGTACTTCACTAGACATTGTTTGGGATTCTAGAATGTTTGAAAAGTAATCGATAAGCCATTTGAAAAACAGAAAAGTCCTCCAAGATTTTTTGTTCAAACTCATTTCAGGATAGAAAAATATCATTACACATGGAATGAATGAAACAGTGGTGAAAAAATAAACAGCCAAGAACTGAAAAGAGGTAAAGGAAAACAATCTGAGTGTAAATGTTCAAAATTTGGGTCCGGGAAAAATTACCGCCGTATTGTATCTGCTTTCTGAAGCTCTGATCTCAGATTCGTGATCAACGACCAAAAGAACCTTGAGGTACCAATTTTCCTGCAAATCTTTGAATCCATTCTCGTGAAGACATAAAGTAAGTTTTTTATTTCTCCATAAATCAACAACTACTGGACTGATCAAATTAAAAAACCGAGCAGTTTGAGGCAATATTCCTGGAAATCCGTGCATTTGTTTTCGAGATATCGTCAATCGTATGTCAGGAGGTCTCTCATCACCTCAGTACTTGGAGGTGCAGTGGGAACTCGACTCTCCATTTTCGGGCTGATCCTAATAGCTCTCCTATTTTTCGGAGAAAAACTGGATTGGGAGGTGGAAAAAGGCTTCAAATGATATGTACCAATAACAGTTTCGCCGATAAACACCTCCAACCGATGTGGTACACATACATGTCTCCTTTCACTGGTTGGAGAAGGCGCTGCTCTCTCGGGCTCTAAGATCTGTATATAAGCATCCCTGGTCGAGAATAGCATTATCACTCGATCTCAGATTTGCAGAGAGTAAGGTGGTACCAGAAGAAGACGACAAAAACGAAACATGAATAAAGCAGTCCTCTTCGGGGTGATCTTCTTGATCGCCACAGCCTCCGCTCGCCCAGGTAATAATAAAAAAGTAGTTTGATTGTTCGAAAACTCAGGTCGCACAACGTAGAATTGAATTCGCAATGGTCTAACGTCCCATTGTCTGTTCAATAGGTGGACACGGTGTAAAGGGCGGACGTCCCGGAAGCAAGCTTGGCGGTGCGCAGAGTCAGAGTAAGTAGATCGATGATGAAATATTGTGCAGTATGAATGGAATCAGATTCGCAAATGTAACGTAGAGTCGGTGGACATTGGTCAGTTGCCTGATCGCTGCCATGGGATTGATACCACAGTCCTTCCTCGTACCCGTTCTGCAGACCCTGTTGTACACCAGCACCCTGCGGCTGGAGAGTCCCAACAAAAGTACCCCAAGAACTAAAGCGATCTTCCTTGACGAGCGATTGAGCTAATAGCTTCTATTTCAGGTTCTGCTACGGCAAGCGCTAACGCATCTGCAGGCGGAGACGGATTCGCGGAAAGCAGTTCGGACGCGAAGGCTGGAGGATTTGGAGGAGCCGGTGCAGGCAGCAACAGCCAAAGCAAGGCTACCGCCTCCGCTGTGGCTGAAAGCTTGGACGAACCCAATGTGGCACCTGGCCACGTTCATCCTCCTGTAGTTCCACCAGGACCTGGTGCGCTCACCGGAGAGGGCGCAGGTTTTGCCGGAGGAAAGCATGGATCAGCTTCGCACGGAGAAGAACACGGTCATGGATCCGGACTTCAAGCCATCGGTGGACCAATCGGTGGACAAGCTTCTGGAGCCGGTGGATTTGCCGATGCATCCTTCCACGGTTCTGCAAACGAATTCAACCAGGGAGCTCATGGAGTCGGGCCTGGACCCAAGCCAATTGATGGTCCCCACGATGGCCAACACGGTGGTTCCATTGGTGGTTCGATTGGTGGACATGGTTCTGGAGCTGGTGCAATCGCTGGAGGGTCATCTCAAACGCCCGCACACGATTTCAATCAGGGAGGAGGAGCTCACGGAATTGGACCTGGACCATATCCCGAAGGTATAAACGGTGGACACGGTTTTCTAGTTGGAGGATTCGACCAAAGCTCGTCTCAAGGTTCTGCAAACGTTTTGAACGATGGAGGAGCTCAAGAAATCGGACCTGGACCGCATCCCGAAGGTTCAAACGGTGGACACGGTTCAGGAGCTGGAGGAGTCGGCCAAACTTCAGCCCAGGGTTCTGCGAACGCATTTAACCAAGGAGGAACTCATGGAATCGGACACGGACCACATCCCGAAGGTTCAAACGATGGACACGGTTCAGGAGCTGGAGGATTCGGCCAAACTTCGTCTCAGGGTTCTGCGAACGCATTTAACCAAGGAGAAGCTCATGGTATCGGACCTGTACCACATCCCGAAGGTTCAAACGGTGGACACGGTTCAGGAGCTGGAGGATTCGGCCAAACTTCGTCTCAGGGTTCTGCGAACGCATTTACCCAAGGAGAAGCCCATGGAATCGGACACGGACCACATCCCGAAGGTTCAAACGGTGGACACGGTTCAGAAGCTGGAGGATTCGGCCAAACTTCGTCTCAGGGTTCTGCGAACGCATTTAACCAAGGAGAAGCTCATGGAATCGGACACGGACCACATCCCGAAGGTTCAAACGGTGGACACGGTTCAGGAGCCGGAGGATTCGGCCAAAGTTCGTCTCAGGGTTCTGCAAATCAGTTCGATCAAATTCACTCGAACGGAGCTCATGGAATAGGAGCTGGAGCTCATCCCATCGGTGGTCAAGCTTCAGGGGGCAGTCAGAACGGTGGAATTTCTGGGTCCTCTGGGTCTAATGGTCATGATGAGGCAGGAGGAATCGAACACGGAGGTTCAGGTCCTCATGGAGTCGCACCAGCAGTTGGAGGCGCACATTCCGATGCCACCGCTAATTCCCAGGCGAGTTCATCCGGATCGAACGGTTTCGCCGGTGCCAACAGTGCCGCAAACGCTCAAGCCTTTGCCTCTGCCTCTGCAGGTAAAATTATCGGACAATCTTATGATACAGGAACCTCGTCCGGTGGCTAATTTTCACGTTTATCCTTTGTTCTCTTTACCCCACAGGAGCCAAGAGTGGAGCTAACAGCGGGGCATCCAGTGACAGCAAGTCCTGGTCATCAGGATCCGCCGGCTCATTCGCCAGGAGCAGCTCAAACAGTGAGTAAATTCTTATTCATGTGTTCCAGAGAACTTTTCGACTATTATCTTACTCATAACACTTTTCATTGAGTAACACTCATGGTGGAATCTATTTATTGTACTTCATTATGTTAATTGAATTTCTTTTTGTTTTCCAGGTTGGGCCGGAGCTCGCGAGCTCGGGATCAAGGCGCACTAAAATATAGGAGTGATGGTAGATCATTTATCATCAGTCTTTATCGAAATTGAGCAACTAAATCAGTAATAAGTAAAGTAATGAATAATGGTCTACGTTCGTTGTTAATGTGTATAATTGGCATTTTGCCATGTGAAAAGATTGTGCATTACAAATTATTATGAATTGTTATACTAAGAAATTCATTTACACAGTAAAAAAAAAACTGGTCACTCCCTTGAAGTTCTACTGCTGTGCACTAATTAACAAAGTATTATTATTGTAATAGCAGCGAGTGGTAATTTGAATGTGTAATTGTGATAAACAATAAAAAACAAAATGAGAACGTTTCAAACTATATCTTGTTTACCTCGACTGCGTTCAATCCCCTTTTATTTGCAACGTAAGCAACAGTCGTCTTTTCATTACCTACAGCACTTGAAAAAAAATCACTCTCGTGACAATTTTTCTTTTTTTATTGGCTCAATAATGAATGCTGACAATGAGAGTAAAACAAAATGTACGGTTCATTGTCTCCATAGTTTGAAAAAAAGATCCCCGGTTCGCCCGAACATTCCAATAAAATTGTATTTCGGATTAAAAAGGAGCCTGAATCTAATCAATGTATTCATTTCCAAAAACTTCAACAATATTTGAGGATATTCGAAGGGTTTCTGAAAGCCTCGAAAATATCCAAGTTAAAAATTAAAAGGGTCCCACAACAACTACACCTCGGCAACATAATATCTTCAACGCATGTTCGATTCCCACATCTCCGGCGCGTGACGTCAATTGCCTATCGACAGGCTGATGAAAAAAATATAGGATCAATGAATGGTTCGATATCAGTGATTGGACACAAAATAATAAACTTGCATTATTGGACTCAGTTGTTTTTTTCTCAACACATTTAGATTGGACACAAGATAAGTGTTAATTTATTGCTGTTTTCCTTTTCAAACTTTTTGGTTTTTGTTAGTTTTTTGTCAATTTTTCTGTATTTTCTTTACTTGCCTCCAGGCCCTTATTGGGTACGGCATAATAAAGCCCCACATACATACGTACATACATACATACATACACATCTGGATCCGGCACGAGATAGGTATTATTTATAGACGATTACCTTGGACGAGTATCGAATGGACCCTCTTTTTCGGCCACATCCAGATTGGACACATTTTTTTCGGATACGTACCAAATTGGACACAGATTATTTTTCAGTGCCACCCATTAGCATACATGTCCCTCCCTTGTATACGTACATGTTTTTCAATCGCTTCAGACAGTAACTACCCCACGTTTTTTTCAGATTTGAATATCTGAATTATTTATGTTCACAGGCACATCACAAATGTGTCCAAAAAAGATTGTGTCCATTCGACACTCGTTTGCGTCAGATCGTCTATAATTAATATCCATCTCGAGTCCGATCCGGATGCGGCTAATCTGATTTTTACCAAATAAACATTTATGCTTTGTCCAATCAGAATGTGTCCAATGAATGTGCCCCATCGAGAGATACTCAAATTTGAAAATCAGAGGCCGAAGTTCTCTGAGAGTAAATCGAATCCCTCACTGTTTCCCAACTACACATTGATGTTACCGTCACCAGGTCGTCAACTCTGATTATGAAAATATATTCGCGACTTTACATGTTGGCTAAGGTACAGAAGAATCGCTAAACGGTATCTTATCCAGTTGTATAACCGGTCCGAAAACCATGCTCTTTCATTATTCACAATTCTTCCCTCCTCTATTACAAAACTCAACGTCCATCATGCGCTCGTCCTCCGAGGCGATGCTCGAGGCTACGCCCAAGTATTACAAGTACAGAATACACGGTAATTTCTAGCAATAACTGACTTAATAGTTTTCAAAGAAATATGTATGTACATATACCAGGGTGCAGGTTCTCAACCGTGAGGCACCGAGGCCATACGCTTCTGCCTTTGACCTCGACTGTGAATCCTTGATGCGAATGATTAGATGTCCAGTTAGGACCTTGCCAATGAACCCTGCCTGCTCACTGGCCACGGCTCGCTAAAGCAGAACCTGAGGGACGAATGTGATGATAATCGACCCTAGCTACGTGTATAATGGACGCTCAAATTACACAGATAAATTATAAATTTATTCATTCTCGCTCTTCCTTTTTTTCGCGGTTCAGTTTACAGACGGATAGAGGTCGAGCCCCATCCTGGTAGAGTCCAATCAGAGGTATTTCCCGTGCGGCATATTCATACACACACCCTGCCCATCCGAAAAAACGAGTATAAAACTGGAGACGAAAGTTGAGAGTGATTCAGTCACATGACAACCTTCGGACCTTCGGTGGAACACGTTAACGAAATTCAAGGAGTACGAAAAGCAGATCGCTTTTATTAGATATTTAAGACTGCAAGAAACGAAGATGAAGGAAGTCCTAGCTTTTTTGCTATGCTTAGCGTATGGTGAGTTGAGCGAGCTTTTTTAACATCGCGCGGTACCGTTACCATTTTTCTTTTTATTTATTCATTATTGTTTTTATCATCATCGCGAGTTCAAGCGTCACGAAAATTATGGGAATAATACCTGCCTCATTAATATTAATGTGTTTGAATAATATTGGGATTCCCGATGCCACTCTCAAGTCGAGAGAGTGTTTGAAAACTGGTTGAAAAAATCATCCAGAAGTAATTACGACGAAATCGATAAACAAGTGTCAATCAATCATCGCCCATTTCAATTTGCGATTTCACTAGAAATCGATCGATCAATCGGCGAAATCCCAGTTGAGAACAACATGTTCAAACCGCAATAACAATTCTTTGTATTTTGTTATAGCAGCCAGATCAGACTCTGGGTTTTACTTCCCCGATCAGATATCATCGACCGCCTACGGTCGTGGAGAGGCATCGGTGAACGGTAATGGAAACGCACATCCGGATAGCCAGGGACAAGCAAATGTCCACAACTATGATAGTGGTGGCAGCGCCTTGACCAACAGCCACAACGATGCTCACCTTCATGGTAATGCCGGTTTCAACGGAAACACCCACGGGCAGCAACCGCAACGTGAATTCGGTCATGGTCACGGCCAGGGTTATGGTCAACAAGCCGGCGGATATCCAAACCAGGGATACACACCAAACTACCAACAGAATGGACCTGGGTGAATATATTCATGATTCATACGCAAAAAGATGCACACTTGATATCGGTTATTTAATTATCTGGATGATCGAGCGTCTGGATGAAAAGTTGTCTAAATCCCGATAAAAAGATTGGATAAGCATATAGTATCTAGTATATCTTGGGTTGATATATTGAGCATCTAGATAGTATCTAGTATATCAAGGACTCAGATACGTCTATCTATTCATCTAGATAGTTTCCTGTGTTATCTTGGGTGACTGAATAAATTTATTTTTATGAGTCCAGAGAAGTATATCTGGTTATCTGGGTATCCCTATGGACTTGCCGTCTAGATACTTCAATCTATTTATCTCGTTACTCATCTCCACTACCCGAAATACAATTCTACAATTATTTAGATACATTCCATTTATCTATTGTCAATCTTTAAATTTATTCAATCTTTTCATCTGGATTCAAAGACTTTTCTAGATATTAAACACTATCTGAAACCGAAATTGGCAGAAATATACATCCGTAGATAAAAAACAAAGTTGGAAATTGAATTACGTCAATCAAAAAATAAATGCGTATAGATACCTGAAATTATCTTCTAATAGAACCTGGTTCCTATTTCGAAGCTAGTATAGGCATGTAGATAAATTTATAAATTCAACTATCCACATAATCAGACAAATCATCTAGACAGAAGATGACAAAGTATCCTAATTGATTAGTCGAGCTTTGTTGAATCATACCTCAAAGTATCTAGATAAATTAAAGACATCTAGGTAACCAGAATAATTATCTAAACACAAGATCAAGTTATCTTTTACGCTAACTCAAGTTCTCTCGTCACGTTGATGAACGCCATCATCTAGATGAACGGACAAATTATCTAAATAATCATTCAAACTATCAAAATCGTCGAAACAATCCGTTCGATCATTCGCTAATCGATTTCTTTGTTCAGATACGGATATCAGGGCGGAAACAACGGTCCGTACCTCCAGAATTCGAATACCCAAAGCCAGTCGCAAGCAGGTAGCAACAGTTACGGCGGTCAATCGAATGCCCAGAGTAATTCCCAATCTCAGGGTACCTTCGGTCTCTCCCAGAGCCAGAGCACAGCCCAGACCCAGTCAAACGGTTTCAACCAAGAGGGTTATCCGTTCAATTCGGTATCCGGATCGACCTCTGGCAGCCAGTCGAATGCCGCCGGAACCAGCTCGGCTGCTAGTGCAGCTAGTGCCGCTGCAGGGACCACCTTCATAGGGGGAATCCCAGTGGCCAGCGCAAGCGCTGCTGCCGCAGCGGCAGTCGCCGGACCCGCTGGTTCTTCCGCTAGTAGCGCCAACAGCGCCGCTACTTCCGTAGGCCACGGGGGATACCCCGGACGACCGAATCCCTGGTACAACTTTGGCGGACGAATGAAGGACGAGGATTCTTCGGAGAGTGAAGGCGACTCGAGCTCCGAGGAGGACAGTGCAAATCACGAGAAGTGATCGATCGGCTCGGTGTGATCTAATCAACGATTTTATGCATCGGAATCGGAAAACAATTTAACGAAATACAAGGTCGACAGGGAAGTAATATTCAAGCTGTGTCATTTAACTTATCAGATCAGAGTTGATTCGTTAGGCCAGGCTATTCGATGTGTAATTTATGTAAGCGGTTTCATTGTGCAGAATGTTCTCGGCTGTTGTTGATTCGGTGAGGTTGTTTTTATTTTTCATTTCTGCTTCAAACGAAAACCTGTTTGAATGAGACCGTAAGTAATGATAGATTTGAGAGACGTCAAGTTTTGTTTGCAATATCGAGAATTTTGTCTAGCTTTTTCAGAACCTGAATTTAGAGATCGACGATTGCCTATTCTGCCTGTAGCGATTTTCACTGATGAATAGAAAATTCTAGAGACAAATAGAGCCTCTGAAATCACCACGGAAATTCCCGACTGTATATATAGAATCAATGGACGAGGCTCTCGGTCAGCAGCCTCGAGGCGATCGAGGCTGTCGAAAACTATATGTAAGACAATTAGTCTGAAGCGGATGCGTGTATGATATAAGAAATTTCGTAATTTATTGTGTATTCGAACTTTTTTGTACGGTTTCCATTCCTTTATTTTCATTTATCACTTATATATGTTTGAATAAATAGATACTTGTATACATATAAAAGTATATATCACCCTTCAACCTACGTGTTACGCCATGGTATAACATAATCGCATTTGTTTGTGATGCCTGAGTAATTTTCTGGCAAAAATTTAATAAAGAAGGAACAATCTGGTGAAAAAAAACAATGGTCGAACTGACGATGAGGCAAGGAATAACCTGTTATGAATTGCATCATAATTATCCACAAGTGATTTCATTCGCTTATTGTTAGTCAAGGATGGTATGCATAACGGTGGGAACGAAGACCGAAAAAGTCTAGAGTACGAATCAAACTATACGATTCTTCTCGTATATCAATTTGTGACTTGGAAAATAATTTTCAAAGAAGAGCATCAGATCTAATGTAGACTGGAAAACGTCTTGACTGTCTTATGTCAAGCCAATGGTTGACAATATGCTGGAATAAAGTTCACTGAACAATCAAACGATGGAAAATACCGAAACGTCGACTATTATTGGAGTTGTAGTTGACGAATTCAAATACGTAAGCTCGTAAGGATCACGGAATCAAAAGTTTCCTAACTTGTAACGACTTCAGGTAGAGAGTTGCTCAAAGGCATTTGGAAGCTCGATTGTCTACTACTTTGAGTCATGTTCCAATATTTAATGACCAATTCTTATTTCTTGATGAGATTTCCACCTTCAAACACGAACGAATTTCAAGTTAGCCCCTTGTCCCCCCGCCCCAAAACAGGATCTTCTGGGACTCAGGTGTCAGTCGCACCAAGGCGACAGGATTTTCCCAAGGATATTCCCGAGGTATTTCTCCAGTGAAGGAATGAGTGCTGGTGCAAAGGGCCCAAAATCCTTCAGTCCAGCTTTTTATCGACTGCAACAGTTTTATCAATCGCTTCCAAATAATTACGATGTGTGTGATTGAATGTCGTACTACTGACTATAGCGTTTTTCAAAGGGGCCTGTTTTTCTAGTTGGGAGAACAAATGGAAATCATTGCTTCTTAGGCCCACGTGACTATTTCTGTTACAAACTCGGATCACATAATCGCGTTCTTCTGGTATGAATATTTTACAATAATTGCATACCATTATCGACGACTAGACGTCCAGAAATAACAACTTACGCATACAGTAATGTAACGATTTGCAGAAAACCGCAAATACCGCAGACCCCAACATTATTGAGTATCTACAGAGCGTCCATTGAGAAAAAAACAACAAAAAATAAATAAAAATAAAAAATTATCCACAACGGAATCAGCCATCTGTATTCAATCGAAGTAAAGTGAATGTATTTCTACGTAATTCTTACTCATGAGCAAGTGATTTACATGAAATTTGTTTATATTCTTGTTATATTCTTCAAAACAATGACCAGACTGTTGAGGACTTGTGGGAACACCACTTGATTCAAAAGTTAGGAGAACATAAAGAATGACTACAAAAAATCTCTCAAACATCAAACGATTTCAGACAGATCGTTGACTAATTATATTCACTCAATTAATTTCGGCACTAGCACGTATAACAGACTGGCATTTCCTTTCTCGCTGAAGCAGCAGCCTTCAATTTCTTCGGTACATAAGTCATGAGCACTCATATACATATACAGAGTGAATTCCTAAAGTGTAAACAGCCCAAAACCTAGTGCGCATGCGCTAATCAGAAAAAATTGAAAAATTGTCTGGGATACCCAATCGACGGTTGCTATCTCAGCCGACATTCAATTTTTTCAGGTAAGCGCATGCGCACTAGGTTTGGGCTGTTTACACTTTAGGAATTCACTCTGTATAAGCGATGTACACAAATGACGCTACTTCCTACTTTCACATAGAATCTATGTCATAGATTGTTCCCAACTATATATGTAGATGGAATTGTGTGAGATCCCAAGGCTTCGAGGTGCAGAATGCGGATAATATACCTATATGTATCAGTGGAAACGGATTTGGGCCATCTTTTGTACACAATAACCGAACCGTAAACAGCTCCGATCCCCCGGTCACGATGATTTCCAATTAGGATGTATCGCTCGATTGCTGTATGTACACAGTGTACAAAGCCGAAATAATTATCTTGTCTATTTCCATGTACGAAGGATAATTATCCTCGATTAATGAACATAATCGTCCGTATCTTTCATCAGGTACGACAATTAGAGACGTATAAGAACGATACATGACGTAATTATAAACTGTATCCTAAAGCTATGTGTTTAATTAATCACTTCCTAATCAACCAGTCTGGTTCACGTCTTCTTTACATGGATGCCGTAGGACAGGAATAGGAAGTGATACCAAAAACAGCATCCCAAAGTCCATAAAATAATCCCAGGAAACGAGAAAGCTACGAATTTTGTGAAATTTTCACTGTCCACCATTTCGGAACCGGAAGTGGAAATGATTCGAGCCATTTTCCGAGTTTCATGGAAATCGTTCACAGACAGATTCACAAACGACTGGTACGATTTTGTGTATAGAAGACAATGACTGACCATCTTCAGGTAGTCAGGTGATTATGGTATAGCGTTTTTTTGCCTGTGAAGAAGGCCGTGAAGTCGTAACCATCTGCCTGTTTACCTGCCAGTTATTTATTTTCCACGCATGACCTTAAATACGATTGTATACATAAAACTGCACGATGGTTAACACCTACTCATGAACTCGAGGATGTAGTGACTTGGCGAATATAGAGGCAATTCTTCCCAAGGCAAAGTGCTCATGAATACTTACTGGTATATTGACATTACAACATTATTCGAATATTCGCAACGATGGATGATAAAAACCAAAGAAACACTTGAACGATATGGAGATAATTGACTAGAAAATCCTCGTATACTTCTGTATAATTAGATAGATGGGTAGGTAGCTGGTGTTTACCGAATGGTAATGACCGCTGAGCCACTGGAAATCCCGCGAATTTAATTAGGCACGCTTTGCCTGCAAGTGGATACTTCAACACTATGATTATTATCATCGTTGCACGAAATGTTCGGGGATGGCTACATTCAGATATGTCATCAACGTTTAACGATATTAACGACTATACGTAGTTCATTAGAATTAGAGATTGTTTTCGAATATTAATTCAAACGCAAGATGAAGAAAGATCAGTCTGGATCCGGAAGATGAATAAATAAACGAGAACTTGATAATCTTTTACAAAAATGTATTTATATTCTTATTGTCTCATACATTATCTATCTATGTATATATATATAGACATTATTGCACAATGTTATTTGCTTAGTTCTTCAACCAATATCATATATCACACATAGCGTTAAATTCGTAATCAACATCGATGATCCGCATGTAATATTAAGAAAGACGATCGAATAAAAACGATATAAAAAACAAATACTTATAATAATGCCGTAGGAAAATCGTGTCTACTCTTTTTCATACCCTCTGCGCCGATATGTTTTGATGAATCGCGCATCTCGGCGAATGAAATATGGAGATGTGCATGACGTCGTGCAAGAAAATCGTATCAGATTCGTTTTCTTCCCCTTATGATTATACGTCTGGATCGTAACCGTTCATTAACGATTTATTTCCGAGCCGGAATCTTTCCCGCAGAGACCGAGTAAGTTCCTTCTCCTTTGTCGTTAATGTTCGAAGAGGAGCTGCTGTAAACGCCCTTGGCACCGCTGACAGTACCACTCTCATGGTCATCAGTGTTTCCGATACGTGAGAAAATGCTAAGATAATAGAAAAATGACAATAATCGTAATAATGAAAGAAAGAAACGACAAAAACATCGAAAAAGTAACAACGAAGCTTCGAGGGAATGAAAAAACAATACAATAATTTCCTTCGGTTGTGGTTCAATTATGATCGAAAGAATGCACAATTTGAGGCACTTACTTATTGGGAAAATGACCGGAAGCACCGTTGGCGTTGGCGTTGGCGTTGGCGTTGGCGTTGGCATTAGCGTTACTGCCACCGTAGCCTCCGGCTGTTGCGCCTGCGTTAGCATTAGCGTTGGCGCTCGCGACTGCGTTTGCGTTCGCATTCGCGCTTGCGCCGGAGCCGCCGAAACCGAACGCGCCTCCTTGTCCGCCATGGCCCAAGCCCTGCTGGCCTCCACCGTATCCTCCCGAGCCGCCCCATCCGCCACCGTGAACTCCTGAGCCTCCGGACCCAGCTCCGCCGTAGTTTCCAGCTCCACCTTGATGTCCGAGTCCTCCGAATCCTCCGACTCCACCGTTGCTTCCGTATCCTCCGGCTCCACCGTTGCTTCCGTATCCTCCGGCTCCACCGTTGCTTCCGAATCCTCCAGCTACACCGTGGCTTCCAGCTGCAGCATTACTTGCAGCTCCAGCGGTGCTTCCGGTACTTCCGAATCCTCCGACTCCGCCTTGGCCAGTGTGGCCACCGCCGAAACCAACACCCCCGTGATTACCTCCGAAGCCTTGGTTTGCGGAGCCACCATAACTTCCAGAACCGCTTTGACCTTGACCATAGCCTCCTTGGCCAGCGTTGTAGCCACCACCGTGTGCTCCACCGAAACCTGGGTGTGTTATAGAGATTTAGTGTTATTGTTACTACGTTACTAGTGTTTTTGATAACTTTTCGACCGTGACATTTACTACTTTGACTCTACTGTATAAAAAGTCAAGACTAAACCGGTTTCGATACACCGTACAAACGTTTTCTTTCCCTTCCTCCAAGATCGGAGGTAGAACCTCATTCGCAAACGACTCTTGATCGTCAAGTTTTATGATTCGAATCAAATGGTTGTCATGATCTAATTTCATTTGGGATCTTTCTTCGCACTCAAGAGTAAAATTACCTTCGGTTCTCACAATCTTTCTTAAGTTATGAGATTATTAAGGAACATGGGCCCCTTTGAACCTGATGTCTCCACAAAACCATTTTTTCCATCAAACATCACGAATAACGTCTGGAAAATTCCTCCATTTTCTTACCTCCTCCAGTTCCAGCACCAGCGCCACCGTATCCTGCGGCAGCACCGTTTCCGTATCCTCCGGCAGCACCGTTTCCGTGTCCTCCAGCAGCACCGTTTCCATATCCACCGGCACCGTATCCTCCATTAGATCCACTATGTCCTGCTCCATGTCCTCCACCTAGTCCAGCGTGGCCACCATGAACACCACTAGAAGAATCGGGGAAGTGGAAATCATCGTTTGCGATAGCTTCAGCATTGGCGTCAGCCGTTCCTGCACCAAACGTTTTAGTATTTGTTTTGGTGTTGGTTACACCACCGACACCTCCGCTGCTGCTGGATGAACTCGAAGAAGACGATGAACCACCATAACCGCCACCACTAGGTCCGTGGCGTCTTTCACGGTGGAGTACTGCAATAAAGGAAATAGAGGTTCGACTGTATTTCGCTATTTCTTGTGCGATTCCAAACCTGATACCGATTCGGCTTCATGTGTATCTACTGGTGTATTATTGCCGTTGGCAAACTACGTAACGCACTTTTTTTTCGGATTTTCAACTGACAATGAGAAGAATGAAGTTGCGGACAGTCGAAAATTTCTTGTTCCAAAATAAATCTACTCAAAATTTTATGTCGATTTAGTTTTTATTCAATGCGATGAATGTTGAAATCAACACATAGTCAACAGATTTTTGGAACGAAAAACAGTTTTCGATTTCAATTTATGTATGGTCGTTGAAAAGGTTCAGAATCTGGACTGAAATTTGTCAACTGACTGACACGATGATTATAGAATCGTTTCTTCATGGACAGCAGAATAGTTAAGAAATTAACGAAAATGAGAAATGATTCTTTGATTTTGTTCAGCCGATTTCGTCTGGTGCTTTTTTCGGATGTTTTATTTTGTCCCACGATTGCGGATTCTTACCTTCAGCTGAAGCGCTGAGGGCGACTAAGGCCAGAAGGCAGAAGGTTGATTGATACCGGCTCATGACGGCAAGACTGTGACCATTGCCAGATTGTCCGAAGTTTATATACCAGATTCTCTCCAATGTACCCCCACCCCCTCGATACAGTTGCTGATGGGATACACAGCTCCTATATCTTCATTGTTGCCAGTATTCACTTCACATCACTTCGCACATACACACATAGCCGTGTTTACTACACGCTCCCGAACATTGTACATGGAACGTTAATGCGAAGGCAAATTCAGTGAGTTATCTCACTGGATGACGAGTCATTGTACATACATATACACGAAACTGATCAGTGATCACTAGCTAGATCAAGGCTGTTGGGGAAACCAGTCGCTTCTTTTTATTCATTTTTTTCGATCTTTTGAACTCAAACCGATCTATCAGCGATTTGTGGTGAAGAAAACATTACATTTTATTGGCACGTCTATTATTTTCCATGTCTTTTATATATATTTTTTACACAAGTTTTTGTATCATATTGTCTTGTGATCGCATCAGTCTGGAAATAGATTCTATCAGTCCGAGAAAAAAAAGATGTCTGCACCTTTACTCCAGACGTTAATAACAATAACCGATAAATAATATCGATAATCGGTGAGCCTATGATGCGAAGAAGAAATGTCAAGGTTCGTCGCGGACAGCAGAAACAAAGATAGTTGATATTGCTGATCTTGAAATCACGTATTAACAGTTATTATTGCGGTTCACACTCCGATGTTGCAATCAATACGAGAGCAAAAATAGGAAAGAGGTCCTCAGGTTCAACCATGCTGTGTATTATCGATCTAATATTTGTTGTTTATAAGATTTCATCTGTTTAATAACAAATTATCAGTATTATGATGATATATAATCGTGTTACGTAAGCCTTTCATTCATCACACAAAAAAGATTCAGGTATCGAGGAACTGAATATCATCTGAACTTTCTTGAAGGTTTATCAATTTTTCACATGCTATACGTATCTGTATGAATATATTAATTGAAACAAATGTTCCATTCCACAATTATTTCGGCTCGTTTAAACAAGGAATAAATGGATCAAAATTGTAACGACAAAAAATCGTTAAGCAATGCCAATAATTGATTTGCTCAAAGTTAGAAAAATATGTATTCTTACTGTTTAGCAGTTTAGCTGTTTAGCGAATTACAAGGATTCTATGTTATATGATATGCGGGTCACATCGTCTGCGTCAAAAGTGAGGAGAAGAGATAAGGAAGTCGACTATCCGGCTAATATTCTCTCTACCAATCATCATAAATAATAATAAGAATAATCGTTATTACTAATGGAGCGTGTTAAAATGTTGTTATGGGCAATGATAATTACAATATTAATAACAATTTTTTTACTTGGACATAAATATGCATCAAAATAGTTAAAGATTATTAAGGTGTTTCATGAAGATGTTGAGGATAAAAGTTTTCAATTTTATGTTGCTTCGAACAACGGTTTGATAATGGCTAAAGGTCGCATCTACAGATAAAATTGTACAGTTTTTTTCCCTAAAAATCTTTTTAACACACCTGAATCAACAAATTCTATGGATTTAAAAAATCGTTTGAACGTCAAATCCGCCAATGTGGATGAGATAAAATTTTAATTGAAGAGAACCAGAGTTTGTTTCAGAGGGATCAACGTATTTGACAATAAAATTCAGAATCATTTTGAAATTGAATTTTTAACGATAAAACTCAAATACATCATTTTTGTAAAAATCTAAAAGTTATTCGAATGTCAATGAAAAATGCATTGAAAAGTTTGAATCAAAGAAACTTCTAAACACAGCAGAAACACAAATTCAAACTCCTATTATACCTCCCGTCTGAATCGAATGTGTGATGGGTACATTCATTTTTTATGGGGTTACTAGAATTTGATTATCAAATCATTTTGATAATTATTACATTGAGATACCATAAGAGTCCGGAGTATAAATTTTTTGGCGGATACGACCTGAACGATCAAAACTTTATATTTTCAATGGACTTCCAACTGATTATTCCAACTGGTTTTTTAAGGACAAAAGGTTGTCCATTCAGTTTTAAAATTACCGGATCCATCGACATAATCGCATATTGAACGAAATGTTATAAGTTACCCGCTATCCAAAAAAATATCTTCATCGTCGAGTCATGATAAAATCACGTAATCTTTTTTTTCTGTGTAACCATCTCTTTGCACTCTGATATGTGTAAAATTGGAGAAAATGGATGGGTCATCGCGTGGTTTCAAAAACTGAATTATTTTTTGTTCTTCATTTCATTTTTTTTTTATCCCATGAATTACATTGTTACTGTTAAGACTTTCTTGAAAACATATTATAATATTACGAGTAGTGTGATTAAAAACGTATTAAACGACCCTACGTATTTTCCAAAACTAACGTACCTCAATAAGTGATTGAAATAATTGTCTCTGTTACGGAAATCAAAACCATGGGACTGATGACCGATTCCACGTAGTCTGACAAACTGAATTATGTGCACCTGAATTCTAATTAAAGCGGATACGAAGTCGGGTAGATAGATAACAAATTAAAGAATTAGAAAAGCCTAATGCTTCTTTCTAAAAATTCATGTATCTAAATTCAAATTCTCATCTATACTAATTTCTACATTGGAAAAATTGTTGAGCAAATAGAACTTTCAACAGGTATATGATATGTCAGAGGCAGTCCGCGAAAAAATTTGCCAATTAAGGGGAAATGAAAGTCACGTGACCTCGATATGATTTACACTTGGAATTTTCAAACGCTATTTTCTCAGCCAAAACACATTCGATTGATGTGAAATTGATGTCAGTGACGTAGAAGAACTTAACGAAGGGCCTGCCAATCGTGGATTTTCGAAAATCGAAAGACATAATCAGAATTTTGTGTAACAATATTGTTCTGTAACCCAAGGAGGTGCTGCCCCTCGTGGAGAGAGGCACCACTTCCTTGCATTACGGAACAATATTGTTAAAAAACTGTTATTACGTCTCGATTTTCGAAAATCCACGATTGGCAGACCCTTCGTTGAGTTTTTCTACGTCACTGATGTCAATTTCACATCAATCGAATGTGTTTTGGCTGAGAAAATAGCGTTTGAAAATTCCAAGTGTAAATCATATCGAGGTCACGTGACTTTCATTTCACCTTAACAGTGTACATGCAATTCTGAATTCAAGAAATAAATTGTAAATCCCTGGGGCAGTTCTAGCAAATATGATATACGTATGTGAGATTGCAGAGATATTAGTTCCTAGTAAATGTATTTTCTCTCTTAAGGAATGAGTACGGCCAAGAGCTAAAAGTAAACAGGTACACATCAATGTGTTAAGTGTTTGTGTGCCTGGTTTGAATCTCCGCAGCAAAGTTTCTTCCTAACACGCGAATAGTGATTCCAATCTTCTTGCCGGTAACTGTGGAACTGACGCAGGCGTAATTACACAGATTAATATCAGGATATGAACGATGATACAAAAGTCAGACGGCTAATGAGGATTAAAACTGTTATTAAAAGCATTACTAATCGTGTGTACAAGGCTGAGGTGAACCACGGGGTTTTCCCAAAACGAATCACGGAATTTGAAAGAAAACCTTCGGTGGAAAAACACTTTCATTATCTTACGGGATCGATGCCATCTGTAAATAGAACCGCAGTCATGCTGCGAGACTAATCAGTATGTCAGATTAACAATTAACACGGGTTTTTTTTTCAGTATTTCCAACTTTTTACCTCCTCTGAGATAAGTCACTTATAATGATCAGCTCTATGATAAGAAGAGTAGGGTGGTCCTTAAAAAGGTCATTTTTGAAGTTGAAAATGCACACCCCCCAGATCGATTCCAAATAAATAAATAAAAATCGTCACCAAATTTCAGCCTTCTAGCTCAACTAGAAGTCGTGCCTGTGAGCACGAACTTTTTCCCATTTGAATAACATTGGTTTTTGTCATACTTTCGGTCACTTTTTTATTGCAACTGTAATAAGCCTTCAAAAAATCTGAAATTCACAGGACATAATCTCAGCTGTTACTGCGACCCGTAAAAAAATCAACAGACCTCCAACATCATTTTCCAGATTGCTGTAGGGTGATGAACTTGATGTTGAAATTGTTTTTCATGAGTATTGCAGCTTATGGGCCAATTCGGATTTTTACTTACTATAAGCTGTGTTTCGAATGAATTTCACTGCATTCAGGTGAAATTCATAGAAAAACTCGTATTCTCCTGAATATATGGGGTATTCCATGCGAAGCGAGACAGATTTCGGCCGAGGTACGGCGAATTCGACGTTCGTTCAGAATCTAGTTCCTAATTACTACCTTGCAACGAGATATCCTGAGTTTCAGCCCCCAATTGATTTTCGGTTTTCCGTGAGGCGCGATTGAAGGAATTATCTTAGGGTCTACTGGATTCACTTGAAAATTTTACTGAAAAAGATATTACGAAAGTATGGTGAAAATTTCAGCCACCCCTTTTTTTGTTCGCCGGCAATAAATTATAGAAACAAAAATTATAGTAACCTTAACGATTTTCGTTACCTGGACTTTATTAGAATGAAGTACGTATGCCAAATACCAATACAAAACAGTTCAAAAACAGCAATTATGATATAATTTTATAGTTTCCAAAACAAAATTCGACAAATAATTGCCGGCGAACGAAAAAAAGTGGTTGGCTGAAAATTGCGCCATACTTTTGTAACGCGGAAAGCCGAAAGTCAATCA
The DNA here is from genome assembly GCA_018257835.1 of Euura lappo. Classification (NCBI taxonomy): domain Eukaryota; kingdom Metazoa; phylum Arthropoda; class Insecta; order Hymenoptera; family Tenthredinidae; genus Euura; species Euura lappo. Next base: position 46,818 of record JAEUYN010001542.1, on the reverse strand, counting down.
GGGGCTAAAACTCCGGAAATCTCGTTGCAAGGTAGTAATTAGGAACTATATTCTGGACGAACGTCGAATTCGCCATACCTCGGCCGAAATCTGTCCCGCTTCGCATGGAATACCCCATATATTCAGGAGAATACGAGTTTTTCTATGAATTTCACCTGAATGCAGTGAAATTCATTCGAACCACAGCTTATAGTAAGTAAAAGTCCGACTTGGCCCATAAGATGCAATACTCATGAAAAACAATTTCAACATCAAGTTCATCACCCTACAGCTGGAAAATGATGTTGGAGGTCTGTTGATTTTTTTACAGGTCGCAGTAACAGCTGAGATTACGTCCTGTGAATTTCAGATTTTTTGAAGGCTTATTACAGTTGCAATAAAAAAGTGACCGAAAGTATGACAAAAACCAATGTTATTCAAATGGGAAAAAGTTCGTGCTCACAGGCACGACTTCTAGTTGAGCTAGAAGGCTGAAATTTGGTGACGATTTTTATTTATTTATTTGGAATCGATCTGAGGGGTGTGCATTTTCAATTTCAAAAATGACCTTTTTAAGGACCACCCTAAAGAAGAGTTATTCTTGTTCAAAGAAGATGAAAAAATTGATCAGAACAAATCTGAAAAGAAGCTCAACACTTTGTGACTTGTCCAAAAACACTCAGAATTTCCCCATTTTGCAGACTTATTCAAACACTTGAGGATTAAAGTCTCCTAATATCTAAAAATTTGAGGCAGCACGTTGTTCTTTCAACATTTGCATTCAAAATTTGGGGTAACATGTTCTTAATGAAAATTCCATTCAATACAGTAGCGAACAAAGAAAATTAATTCAAAGAAAATCGAAGAAGTTGCTATTAGATTGACAAAAATTTGAACAGATGTTAGAGGAAATTGTTCAACCTCACGTGAAACAAGAACTGTAACAGACTCCGACCAGAATTAATGGAACCTTGAAATTCTGATTGTCTATAAGGCGATTATTTTTTGAAAATGAATGCTATGTGTTAATTCTGCAAAAGGATAATAATAACAAATTAGCGAGGTGCATAAATTACATGGGCTTAAATAAGGCGAGGTAAAGGGTAAATAACCTTGGCGCTATACACGGTTTGTTTCAAAACATAGCATAGAGATAATTACGATATCTAGTTATACATGAACATTATATTACTGAACGATCCGTTTTTCAACTTAATTATATATGCGTAGCCCACGGTTCGACGTACTCTTTCAAGTACACTTCGTTACACACCGTATTTTTGTGTACATTTCGTTCTTAAATTGTGTCCGGTGTATATGGGGCATTCCAGCCATTGTCGCCCAAGATTTAATTCGACATTTTTTAATTTCTTTTATGATTTCATACGATGTAGGTCTATATCACAGGGGCCTCTCTGAATTTTTTCAAAAATTTTTTTTTTTGCCGTTTTTTTGTTATGAATATTACAACGTCCGATTAGAATACATCCCGAGATACATCCTTCGATCTGCTCCAAACAAAACCCTGACAGGTATTCTACATCCAAAAACTTGATTTTTGAGACCTGGCCGATCGTGGGGGAATCAATCTTTCCATGACTTTACCTACAATCACAATTGAAAAAAACGTTTTCCGCACGCCGTGCGTAAAGTTCGATTTTACGCACGCAAGCGTGCGTGTCATCGGACTTTACGTGCGTTTGTGATGAAAAATTGAAATATACTATTTCCAGCGTTCATAAATATCGTGCGAGTGATATTATCATTGATATTGCAAGCAGGGGTAGTAAAATCAGCACATACTATATCTGGTGTGAGTTTTTAAGAATAAGTTTAATAATTTTACAATATACGAATGATATATATCATTGATAAAATCAATATACGAATGACATATATCATTATATCGTATATTGTAAAATTAATAAACTTATTCTTGAAAACTCACACGAGATATAGTATGTGCTGATTTTACTACCCCTGAATGCAATATCAATGATAATATCACTCGAACGATATTTATGGACGCTGGCAAAGGTTTTTTTCAATTGTGATTCTAGGTAAAGTCATGGAAAGATTGATTCCCCCACGATCGGCCAGCTCTCAAGATTATATAGTTGAATATTTATATCGCTAGAAGAATGTGAAGAAGTTTAATCCGTATTACCAAACAATCATTTTAAAATCAGTGATATGGCAATTGTAAACTGCTGTTATTTATCATAAACATTGCAATAATAATATGAATAAACGGAGGGTCGCGTCATTCGGTACTTTAAAAGTCGAGTATGTACTTTTGCTTCGAGATCGAATGTTTTTTTTTTTATTCGCAATTCTGCACACAGCAAGCCCACGGCATCTTTCAATGCCGAGATTTGCAGATCCAAAAATAAAAACTGGTATTAAACACTGTGCCCCGCTCGTAGTATGCATGGAGCACTATTTCTAGGTTAGGAACTTTGTTTATACTCCAACCCTGTACTAGGTTACTACCAGCGCCAGAACTTCGGCGGCCAATGCAGGAAACTTTCGAGCTTCGCTAAGAACCTTACCCCCACCATGGGAGTTTCCGGACCTGTGTATACAACCGTGAGGGCGACCACATAGACAGTAAGATACCGACAGCCGGGACAACAGCCATCCGAGTACCTGGCGTTAGCCGCCAGATAGCGCTTATGCGGCACTGTTAGAATCACGTAAACAACCCGCCATCTTTGAACGTAACAGATCGAGAATCGATTGCCCGAAACTGCTAGCTATAGCGTGTTGGCTTCGGCTGCTTGAGATACATGACGTGATATGAGAATCATTACCGAAAAAATGAAACAAGTCGGGCTTTGAAGTTTATACATATATTCGGCTTTACCACACATAGAAATTTCGAGCCAGTTTCACGGAAGAATCGAATTATGGGGTTATCAGAGTCAATCAGTTCGATTAAGGGGTTTTGAGGACCACGTGACCACAGCGAAATTGCGAGCTCAGCGCCTCTTGCGCGAAGCCTCTGAACTGCACCAGCAACTACGTTTATATGTAGTAAACTTTACATGTCCGTGGTTACGTGTGGTAGTGATGATGTTACGTATGGTAGTGACGATGCGAAGCTGTCGCTTCATGATATTCTCGCCGTTTCTCGTCGCGATTATTTTTTAGATCAATTCGAGAGTGACATCACAAGTTTCGTGAAGATAGCAGCCGCCGCGCGCTGGTTCGTTTACCATCGTGTGTCAAGTGGAAATGCCGGAAATGCCATAATACTTTTCTCGTGTCGGTGTATAGTCAATATGGCGGCGACAGCTGATTTTTGCTGCTTTTTGGAAATAAATCGTTTATTAATTCGGGTTGCTCTGATTCATCTTCTAGGGACCAGCGCGCAGTGTGTAAAAAAATTAGAAATAATCTGAAACTAATTCTAAGATAATCAGTGACTCCATCGAGACGAGAAACGGCGAGAAAATAAAATGCTACTCGGTTGGTAAAACAGACGTGACCCTCAAAAGGCCTTAATCACAAAGCCTTGGGTTATATTAGTTGTTCATATAATTATTAACATTTCAGGATGAAACTTGTAACGTGTGAGAAGAAATTGGTCTAGACCAGCTTATAATACTTTGTTTTCCATTCGTAGCTAACCATCTGATAGTATTTCTGGCTCGGTGAGAAAATTCTTACAGTGTAGACTGTAGAATAACACGTTTCATTGGTTATATATGGGCAATTCCACCAATTATCAACCAATGTTTGGGCCTGAAAAAATTGATTTGCCTCAATTTTTTTCCTCGCATTCTGTGAACCGAGATTGGCAGATTCACCAAGTTTCAGCCAAATAGGACTCACCGTTCACGAGGAATACGATATTCAATTTTTAGGATAAATTTTTTTTACGCATTTTGAACGTACTTCCAACGTCACAATAAAAATTCGAAAAAATACGTTTTTCATGTGAAAAACTCTCAGCTTTTCGAATCCATTTTTCATTCTTCACTATCTCTGCTGAAACCAGCTCAAAAACACGTTTTTTGACAAAAAACAGCGATTTCTCGATGTGCTCAATGTTTTATCATTCTTTTGAATTTGTATTCTGAAAGCTGAGATTTTTTCAGTAAGAAACCCAAATTTTCAGAGTGGGACGGCTAGTGGTCACGTGTGAGCTACGATTAACCCCTTGGCAGTGAGGCAAAAATGGGATTTTCGTGCCACTTTTGTGTCTGAAAAAAAAGGCTTATTGAAATTTTCTTCCGCCATATTGGATCCGCCATTTTGAATTTTGGAAATCTGACGTCATATTCGGATCCAGCGACCTCGAAAACCTGAAGTTACTCACTTTCATCGGAATCAAACTGTTTTCCGAATTTGCGTCCGCCATATTGGATCCGCCATATTGGATCCGCCATTTTGAATTTGAAAAATCCGATTTCAGATTCGGATTCAGTGACCTCAAAAACCGTAGTACTGAGATTGTAGGATGAATGTATTGACTTTTTTTTCAAATACAAACGTGGCACGAAAATCCCATTTTTGCATCATTTCCAAGGGGTTAATCGTAGCTCACACGCGACCACGTAGCCGTCCCACTCTGAAAATTTGGGTTTCTTACTGAAAAAATCTCAGCTTTCGGAATAAAATTCAAAAGAATGATAAAACATTGAGCACATCGAGAAATCGCTGTTTTTTTGTCAAAAAACGTGTTTTTGAGCTGGTTTCAGCAGAGATAGTGAAAAATAAAAAATGGATTCGAAAAGCTGAGAGTTTTTCACATGAAAAACGTATTTTTTCGAATTTTTATTGTGACGTTGGAAGTACGTCAAAAATGCGTAAAAAAAATTTATCCTAAAAATTGAATATCGTATTCCTCGTGAATGGTAAGTCCTATTTGACTGAAACTTGGTGAATCTGCCAATCTTGGTTCACAGAATGCGAGGAAAAAAATTGAGGCAAATCGATTTTTTCGGGCCCAAACATTGGTTGATAATTGGTGGAATTGCCCATATTCATGATCCAGGTGCTAAATATCAAGGGACTCGGTAGAGTCTCGAGTCGAGTACATTACCAAGAAAAAAATTGCGCAAGCCTCAAAGAGTGTATATGTATACCCGAGTGGTCTAGTTCCGGAGAGACTATTTCGTGGACGAGTTATTGATATATTGTTTGCTATATCGACGGGTCTTGAGGAAGCAGAGGTATCTCGGCGGGTAGTCTAGAGCAGACGTAACTCGGAATACGCTTTGAGACAAGTATAGAGGTCCGTAATCCTTCACACACAGTTTTATGTGTTACGTTTCAGTTCTGGGCTGTCCGCCAAAAACGTACGTTACCTCAGGACTCGAAGATATGATCAATTGTTTAATTGCTTTCGCTATAGTTATCGCACACCTACTTCTAGCTCTATGGAGAAAATGTGTACGTTGCGGTATGCTCCGGGGGTTCGCTTCGATGACTTAGTTTTCAATTTTCAGATCGCGGCAGTTATTAGACTACTGGAGTTACGCGACTTGAAATCATCGGGTTTCTCAGAATACCTTGGTAGACCGGATCAAACGGCCGAATCTTGCCATGCAATTTATAACAGAAGTATTATCTCGGAAGACTTTATTGAGTGAATATTCGCTAATTATTTATACACTGATTTTCAGATTTCCTTACTGTGAACATTCTTTAAGATATGATTTGCAATGAGCAGTACTATAACCCTGCTTGTAAGTTAAACTCCGCTGTTGCCGTCCCCAAGCCCGAATGAGAAAGGAGGAGGGCCGGCCGCACGCAGGGTTACACGTTGGTTATTTGCTGTAAATAATTTGGACGGTCCGGATTTCTACAGCCCAATAAGGATTAATATTTCACGTCTGCCACTAAACAAGATTCAGAGTGAGAAAAATAAACTTAGCATACTCTCTAAATTTGAATCAGTGAATAGTCACTGATCATCAGCGAATAGTCACTGATGCCTCCAGTTATAAGTATACCACTGGAAATCAGTGAAAAGTCACTAATTTATCCAGTGAATTTGAATCACTGATTCAAATAGTGAAATTTTCACTGATTGAATCAGCGAAAATTAGTGGTTCTTATATATATTTGATCCGGTCAAAGATATTCTCGAAACGGAAAGACAATATGGTATATTCGACACATTTTTGTTTCGCGAGTCTCTATTGCGAGTAAAGAAAAAACAGACTCCTAACGCAGATGAAACTTCTCCGTTTCCCATCTCGTCGGGGCGAGCCAAGACTGGACGCAGTGAGAAAACCTAACCTACCAAAGGTATAAGGAATTCAATGTAAGACAGTGAACAGTAATATTCACACAATTCATTGATTATTTGCAACTGACAAGCCAAATTGTGAAGAATTTTATAAATCCGCATGTGTACTTACGTTATGATTTTCACTGGACAGTTCACGTGGTTGAACCGACGCCCAAATCAGCACGCAACATATGAACGCGAACGATTTGGCGGTTTGTAGGCAGCTCCATGGCGGTCAGAGACTCGGCGTACGCGGCGCCCCTAGCGTTCGTCACAAAAGCCACTGACGAAACAGTGAAGTTATGCACCGGTTTAGCAGTGGGAAAATCACTGCTGAAATGGACTTCACTGATACTCCAGTGAAAAAGGGTTCAAGTCACTGTTTCTGCAGTGAAATACCAAGTCACTGATTCAATTAGTGAAATTTTCACTGATTCAAATTTAGAGAGTACAACTACCAAGTACAAAAAAATAATAATTAAATCGAACCATGTAGCGTTGTGCTCATTCGCTCGCTACGCTCGCTCACTCGATTGGTTTTCATAATTGGATAGGAGAAAAATTGTGAGCGGGAATTTTGAAAAGAGAAAATTTTCGAAAGAAAAAAATTTAGGGAGTGGTACTTGGCGGGCCTTCATAGCAAGATGAAAAAAAATGTGACTTTTAGACCTTAGTGGTCACTCTTCCACTTACTCACACGTGGCCCGCCAAGTACCACACTCCCTAAATTTTTTTCTTTCGAAAATTTTCTCTTTTCGAAATTCCCGCTCACAATTTTTCTCCTCGCCAATTATGAAAACCAATCGAGTGAACGAGCGTAGCGAGCGAATGAGCACAACGCTACATGGTTCGATTTAATTATTATTTTTTTGTACTTGGTAGTTGTATTTGATTTCAATCCTTTTGTAGAGATTTTGGTGAAGGACGACTTTTGTTTAAAACGGATTTTTGAAGGAAGGCTTTTTTGTGGAAGACGGATTTTTGTTGGTGGGCATTTTTGAAGACAGATTCTTTGTGAAAAACTTTTTTTAGTCAATTTTTGTCGGTTGTATATTGTTATATGTATAGATGTGCGGATGTCAAAATTTTCATGTACACAGTACTGACGATCGAGCAAGGGTATATAGCGAACGACGAGCATTGAATATTTTATCCAGTGAGCGAACGAAGAAACACAGCACGAGCTAGTTTAAGGGGAAGCAGAACTTTTCGATGCATAGTTTTATAAAGTAAAATATTAATTGAATTGAAGAAATTGTTCATAAGTTGTGTTACGAACACAATTATATAATAAATATCATATGTTCGGAGGTATAACTTGTTAAATTTTATTCAAAGTGAATACCCGAAATTTATTTCCATAACAAAAAATTCAACAGAATTTTATGCTCTTGCTACCTTGAATTAGTTACTTCCCCCACGGTCGTCACCCTACCACAGTCCGCCATTCTTCATATTATACGTCTCATTGGGATTCTTTCCATCTACCGAACGATGAGTGCGCCTGAGATAGGCAGCCGGAGTTACACCGTGGTAATATCTCATGTAAAAGTTCAACACCTGAGGCCACCCAATTCTCACCTCAAGGGTTATTTGTCAAAATGACAACTGATCATTGAGAATTGTTTAAAAAATTGACCCTCATTCCCGTTTTCCAGATATGGTACTATGCAAGTTACAGACTTATCCATGACAACATTTTCCTCTTTTCACGTGAATCACTCGTCACATTCAAAATTTGACTTGGATGTTATCGAAGAGGGAAGGAAGTAATGGAATAAAAATCGCGTGTCTAATGGCATAAGGTCGTAAGCGCCAAACACGCGATTTTGGTGGCAAAAGCTCGTGTAATTTTCTTTCCACGCCATTCGCTCGGAAAACGGTCAAAACGTATAGATCAATTTAAATTACGAGATCGAAAAATGTAAATGCAAAACGTCGTAAGCGCTATTTTCTTTTCATGATTTTTCATGATTTTTCCAAATAGATATAAAAACTCGTGAAACGCGAAGAAAAATAGAAATCGACAGCGTTTCGAAAATTCATAGAAAAAAAATACCAAGGTAAAAAGCAGAAGGACGTAAGCGCCAATTAAAAAAAAAAAATTTGGTGGTTACGACCTTCTGCTTTCATTGACCCAATATTCAATTTCAACGTTTATGAACGAATCTTCGGGTTTTAATCCCAAATACAAATAGTATATTGTGTGATAAGTGCCGAAAGAAGGCGATATCAAATGAGCGTGAAGTTTGTAACACGAGCGAAGGCGAGCAGCCAGCATTCATGCCGAGTAATTCAACACACGAGGCAGATGTCGCCTATCCGCACTTATCGGACACGTTATTTTTTATAACTCCTGCGGGAAAGCTTGATTTGAGATGCAGACGAATAATATCTTCTTCTTCTTCTTCTTCTTCCTTAAGGTGAAACGAAAGTCACGTGACCTAGACGTGAGTGCGAGAGAGATAGCGCGATAGCCCACTCGGAATTTTCGAACGCCCTTTTTGCAGCCAAAACACATTCGATTGATGTGAAATTGATATCAGTGACGTAAAAAAACTTAATGAAGGGCATGACGCTCGTGGATTTTCGAAAATCGAGACGCAATTACAGTTTGTTAACAATATTGTTCTGTAATCCAAGGAAGTGCTGCCTCACTCCACGAGGGGGCAGCACCTCCTTAGGTTACAGAACAATATTGTTACACAAAATTCTAATTATGTCTTTCGATTTTCGAAAATCCACGAGCGTCATGCCCTTCATTGAATTTTTCTACGTCACTGATATCAATTTCACATCAATCGAATGTGTTTTGGCTGAGAAAATAGGTTTTGAAAATTCCAAGTGTAAATCAGCTTGCGTTTCCCCTTAAGGTGTAACGCAACCTGTTTCCGAGTGCGTCTCTCTTGCTCCCACAGTACGGCCTATGGCGCTATCTCTCTCGCACTCACGCACCTTTCGTTTCCTCTTAATGGCTTTATCCTTGTACAGCACAAGCTAAGGCAAGTGCCAACGAACTCTCTATATAACTTTTCCGCACGCCGTGCGTAAAGATCAATTTTACGCACGCAAGCGTGCGTGTAATCGGACTTTACGTGCGTTTGTGATGAAAAATTTTGTTCGATACATGTGCGAAAGTTGTTTTTCGACTCGTGAACCTTTCGCACTTGTATCGAAATATACTATTTTACCCTCGGGTTTAACCTCACTTTATCGGTTTTAAACACTTTGTATGTTTCTATTAGATTTGCTGATTATTGATCTTTCGGTTTCGTTAGTCTGTTTTTCTTTCTCAGAAGTTTATTTTTATTCTCGTTTTTATGAAATTCACTCTCCTGATATTTAGATTTATTCACGCGTCCTTCGTGGTTAAGATTTGCGCCCACTTGACTTGCTCCAGACGGAGATAATGTCTTGTTCCTCTCAGGCTGGGGGGGAAATAAGGAAAGGAATGAACGAATACACACAAAACATTTGTCTTATCTTTGTCACGTACTCTAATTCTAGCATTAAAGACCAGCAACGACATATTTCCCAGGAGTCCGTCGATCCTAATGCCTGTAAAAACTGATACTCCGCCTCTTTAATAGATTTTACTATTATTCCAGTATTTGAGAACGTTGAATTCGACATCTGAGAACACAGAGCCTCCGAGAATAGCGAAATGACTGTGTGTAGTTCTGACCTAATTAAGGATCGAAATTCTTTTAGATTTTTAAAGCTTTTAGTTGCCGGAGCCGATCTTTCTACATGACTGGAGTGGCCCTCGAAAGCATCCAACTCCTTGCAACTGTCATCGTCCGAATCCAGCGGTGAAGCTGTATCTTGATATCTTGTATATCTTCTGGCTCTTTCTGATTCTCTATTGTGATTCTGTCGCTCTTGGAACCAACTGGATTCACACGGCTCCCGTCTATGGTCGATCTGAAAACTACGTCTTTCTTTTTTTTTAAGCTCAGTGTTGTGTTTCGTAATGATTAAACACCATTTTTAATAGGATATTTAGTTTATTAATTGCTTGTTTAATAATACAAAATAAGACGAAAGGCTTGAGCGTGGATGCGTCTTATACGCCATCTTGGTATTCTGTGTGTCTAAAACCGTTGCGACGCTCAGTCTAGTTATATCTTTAAAACTAGGGATAAAGGCGCCACCTATAAGGAACGACGCGGTTCAACCTGGCTAGCAGGTGTTTTAGCTGTTTCGGTTATTTTTTCATTGCTAGAAACAGCGTTTTCTCTTAACTCACTAGGTATACTATCACAATCTGTATTCTTATACTCTAGTGCATTATCACTTAAAACTATACTTTGTTTTGGTTTTGTAGGAGTATCACAGGTATTTTTCTTAGTCATATCTAAATTACAAGGTTTCAGCTGATCAGTGTGTCTCTTCCACAAGCGACCATCCTCAGTGCGAACAGTGTAAGTTACTGGCCCCAATTGTTCTACTACTTCTGTTTTTTTCCAGTTATTGTTCGAATAATCTTTAGCCATAGCAACTTCTTTACTTTCAAAATCAATTTCTCTGTCCCCCCTGAAGAATCTTTTTTGGTCTTCTTGTTTTTGTGTCACTCTTTCCTTCACCTGTTTTTTTAGCAAATCCCACCGGGTTCTAAACTTCCGGTTCATTTGTAATTCTGCAGGACTAACACCTGTCGCGCAATGAGGCATGGATCTCCAGTGAAAAAGATATCTGCACAGTGCTTCGTGTGCCGCTATACCTTCACTTAACAACAACTTAACTTTAGCTTTGAACGTTTTGACTGCGTTCTCCGCAGCACCGTTGGAAGCTGGGTGATAAGGAGCAGTTCTCACATGGTGAACACCGTTACGTTCCATGAAACTTTCAAACTCTTTGGAGCAAAAACTGGTTCCATTATCAGTTACTAACATGCACGGTAGTCCCCATGTACAAAAGTACTCCCTGAACGCTTGTACAGTCTTTTCCGTTGTTATGTTAACCATTGCCTTAACATCTACCCACTTCGAGAATGCATCTACTATTATCAAGTACATTTTCCCATTCAGCGGTCCCAAGAAGTCCGCATGAACTCTCATGTTTGGTTCGTCTGGATAGTCCCAAACATGCAACACCGCTTTCTTTGGATTAGTTGCATTCTCGAGACAGAGTTCACATGATTTGCAGATTCTCTCAATGTCACTATCAATTTTTGGCCACCAGATATAAGAGCGTGCGAGGACCTTCATTCTGACTACGCCTGTGTGTAGGCTATGTAACTCTTGTTGTAATTCGTTACGCAAGCTTTTGGGAATTACAATCCTATGCCCCCACATGACACAGTTTTCCTCAATAGTGAGTTCAAACTCACGCCTCTTATACGGTAACAATTCGTCTCGAATTTCTTTTGGCCATCCCTTGAGGATATAGCTTCGAACCTCGCTCAAGGTTGTGTCTTTATCAGTTTCGTCACTAATTGTTTTAGCGTTTATCGGTACGTTTTCATTGACAAAATTTAAGTACGAATAACCTTCTGGACCGTCATCGTCGTGTTTAACTTTCAATGGAAAACGCGATAGAAAATCAGCACTATCGTTATCTACTCCGTTTATGTGTTTTATTTCAAAAGCATACCCTGATAAAAACACAGCCCATCTCTGAACACGGTTAGCCGCCATCTGCGGTAACCCTTTTTTATCCCCAAAGATAAATGTCAAAGGTTTGTGATCCGTCTCAAGTATAAAGTCTCTACCGTAAACAAATTGATGAAAAGCTTTGACTCCCTCGTATATGGCAAGTGCTTCTTTGTCTAATTGAGAGTAACCTCTTTCGGCTTTGGAGAGTGTTCGTGACATAAAAGCTATCGGCTTCACTACATTATCATCAAAGATGTGTGACAAAACTGCACCGATGCCTACTGGTGATGCGTCACAAGTAATTTTCACTGGGACTCGCGTATCGTAGTGCGCTAACACCTCGTGTGACACTAGACTTCGTTTAGCATTTATAAAAGCTTTCTGACATTCTTGAGACCAAACCCATTTAACATCGTTGTTTAGCAACCTATACAATGGATTGACTACGTCAGCAAAGTTTTTAATGAATCTTGAATAGTAGTTCATTTTGCCCAGAAACTTCTGCAAGTCTTGAACGTTTTTAGGTCTCTCAATCTTAAGGATCGCTTCAATTTTTTCTTTTGAAATGTGAATACCCCGTTCGTCTAGTACGTAACCCAGAAAATTTACTTCTTTTTGCGCAAATTCGCACTTTCCCATCTTTAGTTTAAGACCGGCTTCTTGTAATCGTTTAAGTACTTCTGTGAGGTGCTCATCGTGCTCCTCCACAGTTTTTCCGCTGATAAAATATCATCGAAATAGACTACTACCCCTTCAACGTTCTGTAGCAATTTTTCCATTTCCCTTTGAAACAATCCCGGAGCTGAAGCTATCCCGTAACTCAATCTGTTGTAGCTAAACAGTCCTTTGTGAGTCGAGATTGTCGTCAGTGGTCTGGAGTCTACGTCAAGTTCAACCTGCTGGTACGCGTGAGATAAATCTACTTTTGAATAAATCTTACCCTTTTCCAAATTCGCAAGCAAGTCTCTAACCCTTGGTATCGGGTGTCTGTCGATTTTAATATTTGGATTGAGCGTTATTTTGTAATCCCCACACAGTCTTACATCGCCTGAGAATTTCAGTACCGGCACGATGGGCGTTCCCCACTCACTGCTCTCTACGGGAATCAAGATTCCTTCTTTGACTAGCCTGTCTAGTTCGGACTCAATTTTTCCTTTCAATGCGTAAGGCACTGGTCTTGGCTTGAAAAATACTGGTGTAGCATTTTCTTTTAGGTAGATCTTGAATTGACCTTTTGTATACTTCCCTGTGCCTGGTGAAAAGACCGAATTAAACTCTTTAATTATCTCTTCGAAACGACTCTTAGCTTCTATAGTCTTAATCTCAGCTTTCTCTTTCAGGCACTTCTGAATAATATCAAGTAATGTGATTCCATCTCTACCTAGTATCGGTGAGCTTCTGCCCGGCAAGACGAAGACCTCTAATTCGACGTCTCGACCATCATCGTTAACTATCACGTCTGCGATGCCAATTGGAATAATTGGGTCGCCAGAGTAACTCTTGAAAGATCTGTTCGTAGTTCTAACCTTTCCGAAAGTTTCTCTTCTCTCTTTGTAATACTCTTCAGAAATAGCCGATATAGGCGAGCCTGTATCTATTTCAAAAATCATTTCCGTACCTTGAACCGTTAACTTGGCTTCCATTGGCTTGATATTATTCAGTGTGTTACTCCAAACTTCCTCTATTTGGCATAATCTATCAAAATCATCATCGCAGTCTTGCTTCTCTTCAACAAAATGCTGTTTCTCTGACTTAGTATTCTTCTTATTGTTAGTATCACTATTATTTTGAACAGGTGCTTTACAAACTGAACTTAAGTGACCTACTTTTTGGCAATTATTGCAACGATAATTCTTAAAACGACAATCTGCAGACCTGTGGTTTCTTTTACCACAGCAATAGCAAGTGTACGAACCTGACGCTGAGCCGTTACCTTTACTTTGGCTCGGTGCTTTCGAATGCTTATTCCTATTCGGCGCTACATAGTTTACGGAAGACTGGTCGCCGCCTCTCGATGCCATCTCCGCTGCGCATTCTTCTTTGCTGTTTCGAAGGACACTGCAACCTCGTACGCTTGCTCATACGTCAGCTTCTTTTCCCCGAGAAGACGCTTCTGAATCTCCTCGCTCTGCAGTCCCCATACGAACTGATCTCGCAGGCAGTTTTTTAGATTCTCTCCGAATCCACAGTACGTCGATAGCCGCTTCAGATTTGCCAGGAAGGTTTTAACATCCTCACCGTCACGTTGTCGGCATTCCTTGAACTTATACCGCTCTGTTATCTCGCTTGGCGCTGGCTGGAGGTGATTTTTCATCACAGTCGTTAGTTCTTCGAAGGTCTTCGTTGAGGGTTTCTCCGGTGTACACAAATTTCTTAGTAACGCGTAGCCCTCACTTCCGATTAACGTTATCAAGTGTGCCACTTTCTTTTTGTTGTCTTTCACATCGTTGGCCTCGAAAAACTGTTCCAACCGTTCCTGCCACATCTCCCAGTCGTCAGACAAAGAGAATTCTTTTATTGAACCACTTGTGTTACCAACCGCCATTTTCTTCGCTTTGTTTAATTCTTCACTAAGCAGCTTCTGATGTCTTAACAGTTGCTCCCTTTGAGCGATGAGCTGCCTCTTATTCTCTTCCACGTTAGCCTTTTCGATTTCCAGTTCAGCCCTTTGCTTTTCTTCGTCTGGATTCATGCCACCCTGTTACGACGCACGAAGTGACGCTTCTTCTGCACGTGTTTCTTATTTGGAGAAAAGTTCCCTTCCGAACTCTCCGTGGCTTTCATTTTACCTCGTCGCCAATTGTTGTGTTTCGTAATGATTAAACACCATTTTTAATAGGATATTTAGTTTATTAATTGCTTGTTTAATAATACAAAATAAGACGAAAGGCTTGAGCGTGGATGCGTCCTATACGCCATCTTGGTATTCTGTGTGTCTAAAACCGTTGCGTCGCTCAGTCTAGTTATATCTTTAAAACTAGGGATAAAGGCGCCACCTATAAGGAACTAATACATACATTACACTCAGGAAAATCCTGATCGAAGTTATATCTAAAATCTGGTTCGGCGCGTACTTGCTCGTTCTCTACTCTCGTGTTGTCTTTTTGTATTTTTTCAGCCAAGACCTTTTGCTGTGAATATATACCGGACATATTTTGGACAAAGCCGAGTGTGCACCTCCACAATGAATACAACGGAAACCCCCGGAATCATCAGAAAGGACGCAATCGTCCTCCAAATGAACTCCCGAGCACCTGCAGCATCGGGCCGACTTAGAGAATGTTACGGTCTGTTATCAGGCCAAGCGAAGGGGGTCCAAGATAGGAGAAAAACTTCGACACGTTCCGCGTGCACGCGTGCACGATATAACGTTTTATGGAGTTCGTGACTTGCAAGGAGAGTAGGGACCTTCGATGTCACGGATCGGGTTCCCGTTTCACGTGGTGAAAGTTTAAGACCTCCGGATTAACGTGGTTTTTGATTTTTGATCTAATACGCCTTGGTTGCTGAGATATCGCGATTTGAAATTTAGAGATTTTCGGGCGGAGTGGGGCTCGCGCGTCTACTCCGTTGAGCGTGCACACTGGAACCAAGAGCTGGCGTGGCTGGGGCGGTAAGACGACGGACTAGAACGCTGAAGGTTCGCGGTTCGCGTCCCCGCACATTTTTTTTTTTTTTTTTTTCAATTTATTTTCCATATATCTTTTCAATCTCTCATAAGACTTTGCATGCGCATGCTAAGATTCGCAAGATTAAATGTGGTTGCGATGGTATAGGATTCATCTTATGTTCGTGGTGTCGTAAGCCTTTGTGCTTCGCTTGCTTTTATGATGGTTTCCACCCCCCAATTTGTCGACATATCAGTAGTAGTGAAGAAGAGTCAGAATGATTGCGTGACACAAAATTTGCATGTATGTCCAATACATTAATTATTTTTTAAACAATTATATTTTTTACGTAATCTTATGTTTTGTTATATAAGTGCCTGCGTTATTACAATAACCATTCTATCATATTATTACATATATATATATATATAATCTATATATATATATATATATATATAGATTATAGCATATTGACGTTCATGCAGTGTATAATATTTGAAAATAGAACTGGTAATACATATTTTCGATTTGTCTTATTTACCTGCGCATGCAAAGTCTTATGAGAGATTGAAAAGATATATGGAAAATAAATTGAAAAAAAAAAAATGTGCGGGGACGCGATCCGCGAACCTTCAGCGTTCTAGTCCGTCGTCTTACCGCCCCAGCCACGCCAGCTCTTGGTTCCAGTGTGCACGCTCAACGGAGTAGACGCACGAGCCCCACTCCGCCCGAAAATCTCTAAATTTCAAATCGCGATATCTCAGCAACCAAGTCGTATTAGATCAAAAATCAAAAACCACGTTAATTCGGAGGTCTTAAACTTTCACCACGTGAAACGGGAACCCGATCCGTGACATCGAAGGTCCCTACTCTCCTTGTTGGTAATTTGAGCAATGGAGTGAAAAATAAATTCCCAGTCGCGATATCTTTACGTCAACATTAAAGACGAATGTTACGGTCTGTTATCAAGCCAAGCGAAGCGGGTCCAAGATAGGAGAAAAACTTCGTCACGTTCCGCGTGCACGCGTGCACGATATAACGTTTTATGGAGTTCGTGACTTGGTAATTTGAGCAATGGAGTGAAAAATAAATTCCCAATCGCGATATCTTTACGTCAACATTAAAGACGAATGTTACGGTCTGTTATCAAGCCAAGCGAAGCGGGTCCAAGATAGGAGAAAAACTTCGTCACGTTCCGCGTGCACGCGTGCACGATATAACGTTTTATGGAGTTCGTGACTTGGTAATTTGAGCAATGGAGTGAAAAATAATTTCCCAGTCGCGATATCTTTACGTCAACATTAAAGACGAATGTTACGGTCTCTTATCATGCCAAGCGAAGGGGGTCCAAGATAGGAGAAAAACTTCGTCACGTTCCGCGTGCACGCGTGCACGATATAACGTTTCATGGAGTTCGTGACTTTGTAATTTGAGGAATGGAGTGAAAATTAAATTCCCAGTCGCGATATCTTTACGTCAACATTAAAGACGAATGTTACGGTCTCTTATCATGCCAAGCGAAGGGGGTCCAAGATAGGAGAAAAACTTCGTCACGTTCCGCGTGCACGCATGCACGATATAACGTTTTATGGAGTTCGTGACTTGGTAATTTGAGCAATGGAGTGAAAATTAAATTCCCAGTCGCGATATCTTTACGTCAACATTAAAGACGAATGTTACCGTCTGTTATCAGGCCAAGCGAAGGGGGTCCAAGACAGGAGAAAAACTTCGTCACGTTCCGCGTGCACGCGTGCACGATATAACGTTTTATGGAGTTCGTGACTTTGTAATTTAAGCAATGGAGTGAAAAATAAATTCCCAGTCGCGATATCTTTACGTCAACATTAAAGACGAATGTTACTTCTGTTATCAGGGCAAGCGAAGGGGGTCCAAGATAGGAGAAAAACTTTGTCACGTTCCGCGTGCACGTGCCCAACTGATTCGACCGGTTTTCGAGTATAAATAGGGGACGCTTGACCATGTTCGTCACAGAAGTATTTATCCGAAAGTACTACTAACTCATTCGCCATGCTGAAAATCACTTGCTTCCTCGCCGTCACTCTGGCCTTCGTCGCTGTCGCTTACGTCGAACCCGTCGCCAGCCAAGGGGACAGCCCAGTGGACAGCCAAGCGGACGGCCTAGAGGACAGCCTAGCGGACCTAGCGGACAGCCCAGCGGACAGCCCAGTGGCCAACCCAGTGGCCAACCCAGCGGACAGCCCAAAGTCCAGCCCAAAGGTCAGCCCAAAGTCCAGCCCAAAGGCCAGCCCAAAGGCCAGCCCAAAGGCCAGCCCAAAGGCCAGCCCAAAGGCCAGCCCAAAGACCAGCCCAAAGGCCAGCCCAAATGCCAGCCCAGCCCACCAAAGGCACGGCCAAATGGGCAACCAAGGGAGAAAGTAGTGAGTATCTCGAAACGATTCTTACCATTGTATGATTGCTAAAAATTGATCGATTCACTCGACTACGAACAAGATCTGCATTCACACGTTCAAGGCATGATAAACTCGATACCTTTAATTGACCACTAGTCGTTAGTCCGGTAGCACTGTAATAATTGTAACGTTGGTAACGGTTTAATGAGAGTTTGTCTATTTCAGAATTCCACCCACTGAACCCGAAATGATCCGAAGAGTATCGTCGCTGACCCTGCAATGTAGAATCGGACAAGACCTGGACAAACGTCACACGATCGCCAATGTTATTCAACTCGTTTTCGCTCTGGCAGTGCGCTATCATGCCGCAATGCTCTTCTGTTTCAAATCTTGAAGACAAATGCAGAGAAATCATCACTCGTAGTGTTGATATGAATTGTAATTGACGCAAATAAAACGTGCTTTCGTGTGAAAAATTATGATCTTTTGACTTTCACTGTATCCTCGATCGTATATCCCATCATACATGACGTTGTGTGACGTATGAGGCCCCACCACCGGGCCGTGTCCCCTGCAGGATGTCGGAAAGTTCACAGACATGTTTTAGAAATTGTCTCGCGCGATACCTCCGTCATTTTATAAACGTATCCAGTTTGAAGCCGATTCTTGTGTGAAATGGTTGGCAAATGAGGTTCACTTTCATTCGATTTTTGATAGATACCTAGATGGTAAAGATGATCAGAAGAACTGTTGGATCAATCATGACTGACTACGGAATAAAAAATATCGCGACTGGCAATAGTTCCGCACTCGTTCCTCAGTGTGAACTGCACTGTATTTCTAAAAATGTTGTCCCCTGGAATTGTTCCCATCATCTCTCGAACTTTGGGCGCTTCGCGCACCTACTAGTCGACGAGCACTGGTTTTCGGATGCGGCGCGTTCAAGGTGGATAAGTTTCGGCTCGAGCTGGATGTCTGAGGATCAAGCGCTTTCACGAGGCCACTGGACTCATGCTCTGTCGCAACGAAAAGACGTCTCTCATGTGGGATGATTGGGGGTACAGCGAAAATGAATAGATCATACTCATTCACACGAGGGCACGTTTTATTTGCATTCATCCAGTTCATATCAACACTACAAGCGAGGATTTCCATGCATTCGACTCCAAGATTTCGAGTAGAAGATGCCTCGATGCCAGAGCAGGAACGACTGAAATGACCCACACGGCACGTAATATTTCATAAATATTTTATAAATCTCTCATTTGAAAGATGTAATATTACAAGAAATGTGTATGGGGCATTCCATGTCAACTCGACCAATGATTTTCCCTCACCATTTTTGATTCGCTTCATAATTTTTTATACTATTCTCCGAACACAAAAAAGCTCTTCTGAATTTTTTCAGATTTTTCCCGCCAACCCTTATTTTTGTATGATTATTCAAACCTATCTCCAAAACGCATTTTTTTTAAAATCTCAAAAAATTCTCAAAAATTTCATTTTCCATCCCGATCATTTTGACACCTGTCCGATGATGGGCCGATTTTTTTTCCCTTCTTTTTAGCACTTTAAACATTTTGAACGAACAAAACGCCATATTTCAACGTTACGAAAATTCTCAAAAAAATCCCAAATACCCCGTGGTCGATTCTGAATCTAATACCTCTCGATTATTTTTTTCAACTCTCAAATATTCATGGATTCAGAATCGATCACGGGGTATTTGGGAATTTTTTTAGAATTTTCGTAACGTTGAAATATGGCGTTTTGTTCGTTCAAAATGTTTAAAGTGCTAAAAAGAAGGGAAAAAAAAATCGGCCCATCATCGGACGGGTGTCAAAATGATCGAGATGGAAAATGAAATTTTTGAGAATTTTTTTAGATTAAAAAAAAATGCGTTTTTGAGATAGGTTTGAATAATCATAAAAAAACAAGGGTTGGCGGGAAAAATCTGAAAAAATTCAGAAGAGCTTTTTTGTGTTCGGAGAATAGTATAAAAAATTATGAAGCGAATCAAAAATGGTGAGGGAAAATCATTGGTCGAGTTGACATGGAATGCCCCGTCGGTAATATGCCAGAAATGTGTCTATGTCCGCATATATAACTTGCGTAATATTTCCGATATATTTCTGAAATATGTCATGAAATGTGTCAGAAACATGTATGACATATTTCCGATAAATATGTCTGAAATAGTTCCGAAATATTTATGCTACATTTCATGAAATATTACAGGAATATATCAGTAATATTTCGTACGTTATGATTGCGGACATACACATATTTCTGACATATTTCTGATACAATACGGAAACGTTTCGACAAATAGTTCTGAAATATATCTGGAACGTTTCAGAAATATTCGATATAATGTTTTGTTAATGTTTTTATAAACAGTGCTACACACAAGAAAATACACATTCAATTAAAATTTGAGCACTAACAAAGCATCCGTGGATCCCGGGTTCGATTCCCGGATCGTCCGTTAATTTTTCTTATCAGTTTTTTCAATAATTGGTATAAACTTTCATTCGATGTAATGTTTCTGTAACGTTTCGGAAATATTTATGGAATATCTCTGAAATATATCTAGAATATATCTAACGAAATGTTTCTGACATGTTTCTGCCATATTTCCGTAATAGTATATCAGATATATTCCAGTAATGTCTCCGAAATCTTTTTGTAATATGTCTAGATATAATTCAGTAGTATACCAGAATAAGGAATGGGCGATCATCGAGTCAATGAAAGCAGGTTTAATGTTCGACGTTTCGATGACTATCCGTCATCCTCATCAGGAAACTTTATTGAAGAAAGAGCAATGACAATCAGCATACAGATAGAAACAGGATATTATATGAGCAAAAGAAATAAAATAAATAAAAATAAAGCATACCTTAAACATTATTAAGGTGAAACGAAAGTCACGTGACCTAGACGTGAGTGCGAGAGAGATAGCGCGATAGCCCACTTGGAATTTTCGAACGCCCTTTTTGCAGCCAAAACACATTAGATTGACGTGAAATTGATATCAGGGACGTAGAAAAACTTAATGAAGGGCATGACGCTCGTGGATTTTCGAAAATCGAGACGTAATTGCAGTTTTTTAACAATATTGTTCCGTAATCCAAGGAAGTGCTGCCTCTCTCCACGAGGGGCAGCACCTCCTTAGGTTACAAACAATATTGTTACACAAAATTCTAATTATATCTTTCGATTTTCGAAAATCCACGAGCGTCATGCCCTTCATTGAGTTTTTCTACGTCACTGATATCAATTTCACATCAATCCAATGTGTTTTGGCTGAGAAAATAGCGTTTGAAAATTCCAAGTGTAAATCATATCGAGGTCACGTGACTTTCATTTCACCTTAACAGGCCAAAAACAGAAACGGGTAAGGCGGAACCGATGAAATAGAGGCATCAGGCTCCAATACAATGAAATTCACACACCTATATAAAAACATACGGATGAGAGATGGCGACAGGAACAACAGGGACCACGCTATGTATTCGCTTTACAGGATGATACTTACATCGGAATAACCGAAAAAAAGGCGAAGGTTAATTTTACAACGGGAAATCGATAAAACAGTCTGCATAGTCAAAGTAAAAAACCAGAGGTGGTCAAGCGGATAAAATTTGAGGCCCATTGCGGGACCATGAACTGTCGATATTGAGAGACTTATTGTGTCTGTCAACAACCGTTGCGACGCGAGACCGTAATTGAGAATCGAGGGAATCGAGTCTATCGATGATCGATGATATCATCGATAGAGTATCAATGAATAAGCGGGAATTGTAAACATGGAATTGAGCACAGTGGTAACCCAAAAGTCCCATCACCAATCCCCGATCTCTAAATATCTGAACAACTTTTTGAACGTAATCTCATCAACATATTCGAATAGGGTTGGTGTAATTTCTTAGTGTCATTTTTTATGTTCAAAGGTTTAGGTTGAAGATTAATGTGGAGCATTTCAGACAAAATGCGTTTGTGCCCCACAGGCTCTTTGTCTAGTATCTTAACTCTATCCCAATCGAAGGTGTGTTTCTCACCAATACTGTGTTTAGACAACACTGAATGTAAATCTGCAATTTTTTGGTTGTTAGACACATAATCGTTGGTACGTGTTTGTAGAGCTAAGATCTTATTAATATTGGATTCATGTTCTCTGATTCGTGTTTGTAGAGTTCGTTTAGTTTCACCTACATATGAGGCGGGGCATTCTTTACATTGGATATGGTAGACGACATTGGTTTGGTAACTTGGTGGGAGCTTGTCTTTACCTTTCATAACTAAACGACTTAAGTTGTTATTAATCGAGGGGATGGCGCGGATTTCGAATTTTTTAGACAAGCCGCGAACCGTTCCGAGAAACCCTTCACATATGGTATCGACACGCAGCGTTTCTTAGGCTCAAATTCAGTCGAAGTGGACCAGATTACCGTAGTTTGGTTATTAGTGTCAGTGAGGGTGATAAACGCAGGTGTAGGGGACGACGTAGCCTTAGCTCTCAATAAATGGAGTCTCTTTGTGATAAGAGGCTCAAAAAAAGAGGATGGGTAGCCATTCTGGGATAAAAACGCCTTGACCGTGAGGAGGTTCTGTTTATGAAACTTCTCATGTGACAAAGAAATCGCTCTGTCGACTAAGTTCAGGACTATGCCTTTTTTGTGAGAAGTTGGGTGGGCCGAATCAAAGTTCAAAAACCTACCGGAAAACGTGGGCTTACGATACCAATTGGTGATAAGATGGTTGGAATCATCCCTTAGGAGATAAATGTCCAAGAAACTAATTCGGCCGGTGAACTGGAGCCGAGGATGGTAAGAATTGAACGTGGCTATCTGGTGTCTACTTTCTCCCTAGGAATGCATGTAAATGATATCGTCCACATAACGGAAGTAAAATAGTGGGGAAAAGTCCAATTTTTGTAGTATACCAGAAATATTTCATCGATATTTATATTGGCGCATGCTGAAACGTCTTAGACATATTTCTGAAATATTTTTTGAAATATTTATGACATATTTCTGAAATATTTCCGACATATTTATATTTTTCGTATCAATTTCCTTCCCTCTGTTAAATAGCGAGATTTATTAATTTTATCTGAACCATTGCACTATCTTTTAAAATGTTGCCGTTAATTCCGCGGTAAAAATAAAAAGCATGAATAAAAATGCTGCATAAGTCGCGCTGATCCGAAGAACAGGCACGTCCAATGAGTGTGGCACCATGCGTCTAACGCCGGTAAGTGTATCATCACTGGCGCGTTTTTACTCGCGAGAATCTTGCGGGAGTATGCAGTGCCGCTTTTGCCTCTAGCGGCAAACGTGCAGACTAGTATTATAATAATATTTGTTTCCGGAACATTTCAGGAATATTGAAAATGTTATATTTCATACGAAATGTTTCTGACATATTGCAGAAATTCTTAAATGTTGTGTCTCAATCGACATATTTCCGGATCATTCTAGAAGTGATGAAATTGTTATATTTCATACGAAATGTTTCTGAAATATTGCAAAAATTCTGAAATGTTGTGTTCCAACCGACATGTGTCTGTGACATTCCAGTCATATTGTTAATGTTACATTGCAATTGACATATTTCAGGGATATTCCCGACACATCGGCAATGTTACATTGCAATTGACATCTTTCACATACATTTCGTGTACATTTCGTTCTTAAATTGTGTCCGGTGTATATGGGGCATTCCAGCCATTGTCGCCCAAGATTTAATTCGACATTTTTTAATTTCTTTTATGATTTCATACGATGTAGGTCTATATCACAGGGGCCTCTCTGAATTTTTTCAAGAATTTTTTTTTTGCCGTTTTTTTGTTATGAATATTACAACGTCCGATTAGAATAGATCCCGAGATACATCCTTCGATCTGCTTCAAACAAAACCCTGACAGGTATTCTGCATCCAAAAACTTGATTTTTGAGACCTGGCCGATCGTGGGGGAATCAATCTTTCCATGACTTTACCTACAATCACAATTGAAAAAAACGTTTTCCGCACGCCGTGCGTAAAGTTCGATTTTACGCACGCAAGCGTGCGTGTAATCGGACTTTACGTGCGTTTGTGATGAAAAATTGAAATATACTATTTCCAGCGTTCATAAATATCGTGCGAGTGATATTATCATTGATATTGCATGCAGGGGTAGTAAAATCAGCACATACTATATCTGGTGTGAGTTTTTAAGAATAAGTTTAATAATTTTACAATATACGAATGATATATATCATTGATAAAATCAATATACGAATGACATATATCATTATATCGTATATTGTAAAATTAATAAACTTATTCTTGAAAACTCACACGAGATATAGTATGTGCTGATTTTACTAACCCTGAATGCAATATCAATGATAATATCACTCGAACGATATTTATGGACGCTGGAAAAGGTTTTTTTCAATTGTGATTCTAGTAGTACGAGAGCCCGTTACCAAAAATTTTGTTTGGATGACTCTGAACCCGAAAACCCGATTTTCAGACATTTTGTGCCTTGCGTCTACCCTGAGCGGATTTTCAAAAATGCAAAAAAAAAAGCCACCCGGTATCATAGCAACGCGTCTGATCTACGGAATGTAGTTAGATGATAGCCCTGAGATACCGTAAACACGATTTTCAGACAAAAATACCCTTGCGCCTGCCTAGGAAACCATTTTTAGAGCAAAAAAATGATACACCAAAAACCGTATCATAGCAATTTGTCTGAAAATCATGTTTATACGTAGTTTGGGTTCCATTGATGCTAGAAAATCGATTTTCAGACAAAAATCTCCTTGCGTAAATTTTTTGAAGAATTACAAAAATGCAAAAAAAAAGCCACCCGGTATCATAGCAAAACGTCTGAAAATGGTTCGACATGATAAAATCCATGTCCCAGATGTAGAATTAACCGATATCAGACAAATTAAGTGTTGCACGGGCTCTATCAGACAAATTTTCGAGAAAAAAAATTCGTATTTTTCCGTAGTAAGGGGTTGCATATGAGTAGGCGGCCGAACAAGTAGGTGAACTTCGGGATTTTTTATCTCGAAAACGATTTACTCAATTCAATTCTAGTTTGGCTCATTCGAAAGAGTGTACATTCAAGTACATCCCCAATTATTTTTCATTATCATCAAACTACTACGAGCGCCTTTGTCGTGGTAGGCGTGAAAGGTGATACTCGCCGCGACGGCTCACAATAAAATACCAAGATTCCGAGCACTGGGTTGGTCGGAGAAAAAAAACAACGATGTATTCTTAAAATATAGAGTATAAGGGAAAAGTTGTCGTAGGATTTATTGTTTTATATTTTTTTTTCACGAAATGGCAAGTTTTTGAACATTTTAATAGCAATATTTACCCAAAAATTGACCTTTTTTGTTCAATAAAATAAAAAAAAGAATAGTCTTAAAAACAAAATTAAAAACAAAATCTCACGAAAAACTTTTCGTAATGTATGGAATTTAAAAAAAAATCGATTTTGAAAAATTTCTACACATCTGTAACCCCTTATAAATTATCCAAGCCCGTGGGACTAAACTCGAAGGAGGTTTGTATTCAAATTTTACAAAATAAAACTGATGAAGTATGGGTGAAAAATATTTATTGAAAATTCAGTCGATGTTGTTTGGACTGATTTTAATATTTATTGAAAATTTATTGAAAACGAGCGTACCAAGCGGAGGGGCATTTGCCGGGCGCCCCAAGAAGTTCTACTCGTTTTCAACGCTATGCGCAAGGCACAAAATGTCTGAAAACGGTATTTTCGTAATCTCGGTAATCATACGAAAGATTTGGAACCAATTTGGGCCGCGTTGCTATGATACAGGGTGGCTTTTTTTTCTTACATTTTTGAAACTTCGCTCAGGCTAAACGCAAGGCGCAAAATGTCTGAAAATTGGGTTTTTAGTAATCGAATAACCAAAACTACGTACATTTTCGAAATCAGACACGTTGCGATGATACGAGGTGGCTTTTTTTTTTTTGCACAGCAGAAATCACCCCCCGCAGCTGTGCAAGGGTTCTGGAGTCTACTACTCGCTAGACGGGTTCAGGGTCATCTAAACTAGTAATTCTATATGGTTTCATCCGCGTTGCTATGATACATGGTTTTGGTAACGGGCTCTCGTACTATAGGTAAAGTCATGGAAAGATTGATTCCCCCACGATCGGCCAGCTCTCAAAAATCAAGTTTTTGGATGTAGAATACCTACGTTTTGTTTGGAGGAGATCGAAGGATGTATTCTAATCGGACTTTCTAATATTCATAACAAAAAAACGGCAAGAAAATTTTTTTTGAAAAAATTCAGAGAGGCCCTTGTGGTATAGACCTACATCGTATGAAATTATAAAAAAAAAATTAAAAAATGTCGAATTAAATCTTGGGCGATAATGGCTGGAATGCTCCATATACAGCGTGATTCAGAACCGGTAACGAATATTCTACAGGATCGATCCGTGCAAACATTGGGATCGAATTTTTCTCAGTTTTTATAAATATCAGCATACAAAAAATTATAATTTTAGAGAAACTGATTGATAACAATTGCTCATCTGATTCAAAGTAAAGTGGTAGATTAATGTATAAATTATGAATAATGAATCTCTCAAGAAAACGTCAATAATGTGAGAAGGAACAATTTCTAATAACTGAAGAAATGAATTGTATTCTACGAAGGAAATTCCGATCCTGAATGTAACAAGCGATTCACGCTGTAAGACGTTTGTGAAGAACTCTGAAAAACGCTGTACATGTAGATACGAACGTACTTGAGTGTAATTGGGTGCAAATTATCATCTAAACACAAATCATGCTGCTAACTGATTCCTCGAAACCATAAACTATAAATATTTATTAGCTATGTATCTAATTATATCCAGAAAATGTGGTTTTTACCTACCTCGTTGTTTCTTTTTCTCTTAATTTGATATGTCGTTCATTTTTTTTTTCTATTTTCCTCTTGTTTCTTACTTCTGCAGTAGGCTGATAATATACACAGATAATTGGATTATGCTAATAAAGTCGTTTGTGCGGGCCTAGCTATAACCGTAATGGAATTATAACAACTTTAAACTCATGGGAATTGTTGTATTTTTGCCATTTTCGTTGGTCGATGTGGTTCTTCACACCTCTGACTTCAAGTTTGGTAATAAATCAAGAAAAAAAAACTGAATCATCAACGTCACTCGAATCCAAAATACAAAAATCTCAACGAATTTGAAGGATGCATGTTTTTTCTTGGATTATGATTCATTCCTTATCATTTACGACAGTTTGGGTGATATTTTTAATTGAACAGGAAATGAAGGCATACAACAGATCGAAAGTTAAACTGGTATCTATAACTCTGATATTCAGTGCAAATGTTACTCATCTGTACATTTTGTCATAATTATACTAGTGAATAAGAATGAATACAAAAAAATTATTTACTCACACATGAAAAAGTAGGAGAGACAAAAGATTCAAACTCTATTAATTATATTGTCATGAATTGCAGTTGATCGATGAATGAACAAGTAATATTGTTTCTTAATATTACGTGATTGAATTAGTAAAAGTTTCTGCACAACACAGAATATTCACTAATTTGCATCGATTTGCACTAATTTAAATTTAGAGAGCTTGAAGAACTAATTTAACTATTGCATAACTGCCATGCGTAGAATATCCAGTTTTTTCCTTCGGATACAGTTTATAAAATCTTGGTTGGAACTTGGAAATATTATGACTACATCCTTGTTGGGTTGTGCTGCAATCGCACAATTGGAAGATCGCAGCTTTTGGGCTGTACACCCAGGGAAGTTGAATCTGAAGCGCCCGCGATAGGCAACTGAACGTACACCTGTAATTTGGTTGGCAATGCCACGTTGTAACTCGCCGCCGAAAAAATTGACGAGCTATAACGCTTGGCATTGCCAACCAAATTACAGGTGTATGTTCAGTTGCCTATCGCGGGCGCTTCAGATTCAACTTCCCTGGGTGTACATTTGTACAAGATGACTGACTCCAATTGATAGGCAACCCAACACACTGCAAGGTCAACGCGGTAACACTATAGGTACAGGCGTTTATTTAGCACTTGATGAATTGCGAAATTGTGCATAGGTACTATTTTGTCGAATAACTGAAGGCGCCTAGTCCCAAGTCCGTCAAATATAGGTGGAATTCGAATTATATCATGTCCAACCATTATTTCAATGCTATTATGCTCATTAGGCACGATCGTTGAAAAACGGAGTTGTCTAAAAGTCGTCGTATGGACGTCAAATGTCCCACTTTTTGACGTCTAAATCCTGTCTTAACACTTAAAGGCGTCTTTGAAGAGTTAAGACAAGATTTAGACGTCAAAAAGTGGGACATTTGACGTCCATACGATGACTTTTAGACAACTCTGAGTTCTGTATTGTCAGGTTCGCTATCGCAGAAAACGTCGGATCAAATAAAATTTCTCGAACCATACAGGTAGCACGTTTTGGCACCTGGGAAGTCGTTTTCGAGCATTTTTTTAGAGTGTCGTATGCGACCCTCCAGCGTTAAAGCGGAACGTGACGGCGTTTTTTTCCGTCTTCCCTTGCTCTGATAACAGACCGTAATATTCGTCCGTAATGTTGCTGTAAAGATATTGCGACTTGGAATTGTTTTGCTTCCTTCATTAATTTAATTACCAAGTCTCGAGCTCCATAAAACGTTATCTTTCTCTCGTGCGTCAATTTGAAGCACGATTGATTATACTTCAGGATCGCCGTGAATGCAAGCTCTCCTCTATTCATTTCCGGTTCATAATTTCAGTAGAAAATAAACCTCCTACATGAAATGATTGGTTGAAATAATCATTTCAAGGTATTAAAAAAACGAATAATCATTTCCCAAGTCGAGACTTTGTATTCAAAGCCATGGGTAATAGTATATTATGCACCTAAGGGCGACAAGTTGTTTTTGACGAGTGCGAGGTTGTATCACGAGGCGAAGCCGAGGGATACAATCGCACGAGTCTAAAACAACGTTTGCCCTGTGGTGCATACGATATTTTATACACCAAAGGGAAATAAAGTGGTTTTTCCGGCTGGAACAGGGCAATAAACCGCCGTTTATATCCCTGAGGTGTATAAAAAACATTAACAAATCAATTCCAAGTCACAATATCTTTACAGCAACGTTATAGACGAATATTTACGGTCCGTTACCAGAGCAAAGGAAGTCGGGCAAAAAGCCGTCGCGTTCCGTTTTAACGCTCCCTGATTCGACTCGTTCTCAGATAATAAATGGGAGACGCTCAGCCATGTTCGCCACGAAAGTATTTCTCCCAAAGAACTACCAACTCATTCGCCATGCAGAAACTCGCTTGCCTGCTCCTCGCCGCTCTGTTTCTATTGTTTCCGATCTGCTATCACGCCTCAATGATCTTCTATTTTCAATCCCGAAGTCGAATGCAGAGAAATCATCACTTGGAATGTTGACATGATTTGAAATCGATGCAAATAAAATGTGCTTTCGTATGACGAAGTATGATCTATCGACTTTCTCTGTACCCTCAATCATACCTACTATCGGGACATGTCCCCAGGATGTCGGAAAGCCTACAGAC
The DNA here is from genome assembly GCA_018257835.1 of Euura lappo. Lineage (NCBI taxonomy): Eukaryota > Metazoa > Arthropoda > Insecta > Hymenoptera > Tenthredinidae > Euura > Euura lappo. The sequence continues at coordinate 17,403 of JAEUYN010001542.1, read as the reverse complement.
GTTTTAGAACGCTTTTCGTGTTGTATGGAATCACCCCACCTTCAATTGAGAGCGATACCTTCGCTCATTTTATCAACGTATCCAACCGAATTCTGCCCGCGAAATGATATACTGGAGCATATTTCTCATCTTTGTGGTTGTCGAATTACGTTCATTTTCGTTCAATTTTGATGGATGATTGATAAAGATGGGAAAACTTCCATCGAGTACAACAATTTTATTTGTGCAATGTCAAGAGAAAGTTTATTCTGCAGAAAGTCTACGAACCCCTGGATCAATTATAACTGACTGTAGGGTAAAGTCGGGATAGATGCCCCAGTGGAAGAGATGGCCAAAATTCGATATTTCATAAACTATTGGTCAGATCGCGGCACTGATTTTTTTTAATTGTTGGTTTCATCCAAAATAACAAAAGGCATGCATAATCGCACAAAGGAAAGAATTCATTTTCACAAAAATTGGCTTTGACTGATCAGAAATCGGACTATTTTTGCTGCTGTAGCGTTGGCTGTTATTCATTGCATAGGGCCAACTATTTATCAATGAGCAAAGTGGATTAAGAGCATAGGTACATTCTCGTAGACAGTTTAAGGTTATGCACCATCAAAACTGGCTTCATATTACGTACGGGAACGAAAGTAAGGACAAAAAGGCCATCTCACCCCAATCAGGAGAGATGCCCCCCCATAAAAATGCGGGATAGATGCCCCACCCAAATTCAAGTAGATTTTCGTGTTTTCCGTGAAATTTCTGTCCGAAACTATAGTTTCTGGTAAAAGATCACATGTTCACTTGCCGAGTTTTATTCTGTCAGATCTGATTCTGTGGACAAGTTATACTTACGTTAGTAACACTAAGGATTCTAACCTTAAAATTGACATTAGTTTCGATTTTGAGGTTAGAATCACCATTGGTCTGTAGAGAGAGTCAATTGCTATGAGCACTGTCTCAAAATAGACGAAAACGAACAAAGCCCGTGGCACAGTATTAGGTTATTAAACGAATGAGAGTAAAATGGCGTACGGAAAATGCCAATGCACGTCAAAGAAACTATTTTTCCGTTCATATAATGTTAAATCGCTTGAAGAGGCCATCTCTCCCTCGTGGGGCATTTCACCCACATACGTGGGGCATCACACCCATACCCCTGGGGAGAGATGACCACAACAGTATGTTGGAAAACCGTGTTTTTCATCAGAAGTGAGATGAAAAAAAATTCTGTTTTTGTTTTTAACGATTACCAAGGCTTCGTATAGTAACTTTGTGGAATGAAAAGATTTTTTTATTAAATACGGAATTTGTTAAAAAACATTTTCCTTAGGTGGGGCATCTATCCCTACTTTACCCTAGACTTACGATTAAACGAGACTTGCGATTGTTCCTCTGCACTCGTTCCGTAGTATAAATACTGTACTTATAACAATTATGTTTATTGTTTTTCAAATTTTCCGAATCACCTACCATTTCCGTCTACTAGCACTGGTTTTCAGGTAAACATATCATGTATGTACTTGGCTGTCCCTTTCGGTCTACCTGGAATGGTCGTTTCGTAACCCTGGTCCGCCAACTACCACTACCTGAATTTGTATTTATTTTGTCAATCATGTTTTTTATTCCATTTTATACGATCAGTAATTTTATAATAAGAAAACAAATCCTTTCGTAGATTTTCCGTCTTTATGTTTATTCCTTTATTTTATTCATCATCATTTTTTTAACAGGCATGTACTTGGTGGTACGTCTAATTGAATTCCTTTAAGGTGAAACGAAAGTCACGTGACCTAGACGTGAGTGCGAGAGAGATAGCGCGATAGCCCACTTGGAATTTTCGAACGCCCTTTTTGCAGCCAAAACACATTCGATTGATGTGAAATTGATATCAGGGACGTAGAAGAACTTAATGAAGGGCATGACGCTCATGGATTTTCTAAAATCGAGACGTAATTGCAGTTTTTTTAACAATATTGTTCCGTAATCCAAGGAAGTGCTGCCTCTCTCCACGAGGGGCAGCACCTCCTTAGGTTACAGAACAATATTGTTACACAAAATTCTAATTATATCTTTCGATTTTCGAAAATCCACGAGCGTCATGCCCTTCATTGAGTTTTTCTACGTTACTGATATCAATTTCACATCAATCGAATGTGTTTTGGCTGAGAAAATAGCGTTTGAAAATTCCAAGTGTAAATCATATCGAGGTCACGTGACTTTCATTTCACCTTAAGAGGAAATGAAAGGTGCGTGAGTGCGACAGAGATAGCGCCATAGGCCCCACCGCGGGAGCGAGAGAGACGCGCTCGGAAACAGCTTGCGTTACACCTTAATTAAAGTCGAAAGATGATTCTCTGAAAGTATTGTGTAGGAATACTTTTTTTCTGGCTAATATACAGGGTGTTTCCTTTAACTCTGTCAAAACTTTTAGGGTATGTTGGGGCTGCCTAGACGAGCATTTTGAGGTAAGGCAACCATGGTCGGAAACTCATCCTAACGGCTGTGGAGGGCTTTGAAGGATTTGGTACCACGCGCTTGTTCGTGTGTATTCAATCAGATTTGATCACTTTCGACCCAACGTTTCATTAATTGATTCGTTACTTTTCTGATTGTTTATCGTTTTCTTCAAAATTTATCGTTCTGTTGGTTTTATACAAGAACTTTGTAAATAAAACGTTCGGTCGAAAGTGATCACAGCTGATTGAATACACACGAACAAGCGCATGGTACCAAATCCTTCAAAGCCCTCCACAGCCGTTAGGATGAGTTTCCGACCATGGTTGCCTTACCTCAAAATGCTCGTCCAGGCAGCCCCAGCATACCCTAAAAGTGTTGACAGAGTTAAAGGAAACACCCTGTATATCCCAGGGAAGTTGAATCTGAAGCGCCCGTGATAGGCAACTGGACATACACCTGTAATTTGGTTGGCAATGCCATGCGTTGTAGCTCGGCAATTTTTTCGGAGGCGAGCTACAACGTGGCATTGCCAACCAAATTACAGGTGTATGTCCAGTTGCCTATCACGGGCGCTTCAGATTCAACTTCCCTGGGTGTACCTCGGACCAGCGTTTTTTAAATCGCCATAACTTTTCTCCTTTCGAACAGAACCTTATCAAATTTGTGCCAAGATGTAGCTTGAAGTCTTGAGTTTCAAACATGTATGCCTTATAAATAATGAATTTTGTAAATTTTGTACTATGCTCAATAGTTCGAAGATACAACAAATGGTCCGAGGTATGTATGTACAACATGGTACTGTACCTATTGGACCACAGCATATTGTACCTTGGACCCGTTATGTTTCACCTGTCAGATAATAACCATCGGCTGGCTAACGAAAACAAAGTTGGCATTTATAGAGTATGAAGCATAAAGGTAATGTATAAAACTCTTAATTTTCGTATTTTGATAATATAACTGCTATATAATCATGAAGAAAATAAAAGACGCTAACTGTGCTACTCTGAAATGGTAGGCTCATCGTCAGTAAAGAATAAACTTGAAAGCTTTTAATCTGCTATAAACAAACGTAGAATTATTAGTTTCTGGAACTTGAGAAAATTTGAATGTGGAAATTCGAATTTGGACCGGTCCAAGGTACAACGCACTACAGTGGTCCAATGTATAACAAACGGGCACTCGGAACACTTGGTGCCCCAATTATTTACAGGTTATGTCGAGCTCAACGCCACTATCTCAATTTAAAAACAGGCATTTCGACAGCATGTAATCCTCAATTGCGATCCATAAAGCCTACCATAACTTACATTCCACAACTCCGTCCTACGATACGAAGAATTAAGTTACTTCGTACCTTCAAAAACGGATTTCTGCGTGTAATCTGGATATTTTTCGGCAAACACTGCACATTTGAGGATGAAATACAGTTTGGGCGTTCCTCAAAACTAGTAACTGTCGAAGTTGATGGAAATTTCTTCAAATGGCAGCTGTAGCCTATGTGGACCGAGGTACAACACTCTCCCCTACTTGGCGAAAGGATTTTACACCAAAGTTGCCTCAGGCGCCTTCCACTCATTCTCGGCTCTCCTGCGCAGCTTTTGCGTAGGTCTGGATTTGCATTCAGTCCCAAGTCCTTCGAATCAGTGGAGTTTGAGTCATAGTATTTCCAAACATTATTGCAATGCAGATATGCTGATTTTCTTCTGTATTTATTACAACAAGCGTACGAGCAATCTCTCGTTCAGATACTTTTCACTTGATGAAACTATTCTAATAGTAGGTATATCGATTCTTTGCGTTTGGGCTCCCATTTTACGGCTCCGGTTCCGCTTCGGTTATCGTCGCCGTTTCCGTGTGGGTTTGCGTTGAGGTTTCCGTATGCGTTTCCGTTTTCGTTTGCGCTTCTGCTTGCGTTTGCGTTTGCGTTGGCGACTGTGTCGCTACGTGTGAGTTCGTATTTAAATTCAGGATTAGGTTCACGTTCACGTTAGTTGCCGGGTTTGTATCCTCATCACCGGTTCCTGGTCCACCGCTGTCACCCAAACCCGGTCTTCCGTCACCAGTACAACTCGAGCTACTCGTTAAGTCATGTAGACGGATGCGGATACCATAGGATTCCGATTCATCTTCTCTTGTGTTGGTGATGTGGCCACCATCGGTTCCGCCAAGACCTGCTTTTTTTTTACCAAAAATTGTTTTTTTCTTTAGAACCGCTTTTACCGATGTTGAATCGTGACATTGAGATGATTTGAAAGGAGAAATATAAAGACCATGATAACAAAAAGTGTTTCCTCTTACCTCCAGTGTTATCAGTCCTTTCTCTGAATGAACCCGAGGGCACAGAAGTACTGACACTGTCGGAAGCACCACCGTAACGAACATTACGTCTCTCGCCGCGACAATGTTCTGTAATTCAGAGAAGTAGAGGGACCTTATTTCCCTGGTATTTGCCATTACATTTATTAGAATCCAAGCGCAGGGTAGACTGAGGCTAGTGGTCGGAAGGTTCATATTTCCGCCGCTGAATATCGGAACGAGCTTATAAATTGAAATTTTGGTTCAATATTTGAAACAAATAAATGTCGTTGGGTAGGATATTGTATCATAAGATCGAGAAAATGAAATTGGACCCAGTAAGTAATTATTTTCTATCTACTCGTCTTCTAATATGTGTTTTCTCATATTCTTGGCTGCCTTGGGAAATTTCTTGAATAGTTGGTCAGTGAATTATGCAGATTTTTCAAGAAAATGTTTGGTTGGGGCAGGTTGGCACGAAATTATTGGGACGAGTTGTCACATGTCATTTGCACGTGTGCTTGGAAATATACATTGAAAACCCGAGTGGCTGGCCCAAAAAAAAAGAACATGCAACAAAAATTATCCACAATTTTTACCCGTTTTCCCCTTTCAAAATATTCAGAACAACTTACCCCGGGGTGAGCTGTTACACTCTGCAGCTTTTTTGGATGAATCGAAAAACCCAATTCAGATTAGCTTTGGAACAAGGACGAATTTTTTCTAGGTGCTCAAAAGATGCATGTACGAGGCCCCAGGTTTAAATTTCTAGAAATTTTACCGAAAGAACATCTTGAAATTCAGAGGTTAAGAAGTGTAACAACCAGCCCCAGTCTCCCCTTATTCCGACCATGTGATTATTGTGAATAATTTGCGTTTCGCTCTTACTGATCCACGATACAAATTTTGAATAGAATACAAATCTATGAATGAAAAACTTGGAGCTCTTTTGTAGAAAATTATTTGTACAAAAGTTTCTCTTTCGTCAGGGCAAACAACAAATTTTGATGAAAGTGAAAGGAAATTTTGTACGTCAATTCGTAAAAAATGTGTCGCGATATCACAAGCTATGCAATTTTGGATCAATAAAAATAAAGTCATGTTGAGTAAAATGATCCAAACGACAATTTTAAGGGATTCCAGCTATACTTGTATCCAAAGCTGGGTCACTGTAAGTTTTACAGCGGTCCGTTTTCTTTATGGAAACCTTTGAAAAATAAAAATCGTGCAACGCGATGATTTTATGGGATCGTTATTTATGTATAAAAATGGGCTTATTTTGGATCGATCGCGTCTGCAATTTTTGTTTTCTGTTATTCACAAGTCCGCGAATTTTCACCTTGAGCAGAAACTGTGAGCGCGACTAAGGCCACGAGGCGAAGAGTTGCTTGACACAAAGTCATGACTGTAAGACCAACATCACCAGCAGGTTCGCAGTTTATATAGAAAATTCTTTCCAATGGCCATATTTTCTCTTACATGTATACATTATTTTTGCTCGTATGCTGGATTCGTTGTCACCGGTAAAAAATATATCTTTATGTAGTCCACGTGTGTGTGTATGTACATAATACATATGAAGAAACAATCAGGTGACCTCTTATCTATGGAATATTTTCATCTTTTTCGTCGAACACTGAAATAAATTTTATTGCAAAAAGTACAGTAGCATATATAGCATAATTATACGAATACTTATGGTTGTCCCTCGTTTGCCCCTAAAATACTATATGCTATTGTACTTTTTGCAATAAAATTTCTTTCAGTGTATGAATTTAATAAAAACATGCAAACAAAAGACTGCGTGCAGGTTCACATATTGAAAAATAATTTCTAATATTGACGACAAATCTGTCATGCAGGTGAAATATAATACCGTGTGGTTTTACTGAAAGTTGATTGTGCCTTCACACATGTATGTTGTTTGCATTTCGAACGCACAAGCCAAGATTGTCAAGATGTGGAGAATTGTTATTTCCGAAATTAAACATTGGAAGCGGCTCATATCACTGAGGTGACTGTCTAGTCCATCGGAGTTCATTCCACTCATTGTCAGAACAGATCCCCTTATGAGTCAATTTGAAGCACGCTTGATTATTTTTGTTCTAAGTCGCACTTACTTATACATGAAATGATTTGATGAGTAACAATTGTTTGAAATAATCATTTCGAGGTATTTCAAAAACGAGTATAAATTTCAGAAGTATGTGAATCTCGTACCACGTTCACTAACGTAATTGTTGGAAATATCATTGGTACCCACAAGGAGAGTATCAAGTTTCTGAAAAATGGATTCTGGTCAAACTGGATGGCGGGGTTGTTTTTCTGACCGAATATCTGCCGATACCCAGTTTCATCTAATAAACATTCGGCCACTCCATCCAGAATTGACTATATTTACAGACCTTGCGTGCAACACAAGCCTTTGAGAGAGATTCAAAATGCCACCCGGTTTCTCCTTCTTGGTGCAGTTGTGCCTTGTACGATCCATACTTTATCGACTTAGCGATAGTCCTCATCCAACCTTCGCCATCTTTTGTCATCCGTAGTGTCGTTACTTCCGTAACGCATTGCACGCATTTCCGTCACATACGCATTGTTGTATACATTTTACATTTGATCCCCTATACCTCACTGTTAGCGTCGCATAATGTTCTGCCAAGTGTTTGATATAATTTCGTATCTGGGTACGTGAATGTGTCAATGGAATGATTGAGAAATGCAATAATCATGTACATGTACAGTCTTGTGTGATAATTTATGTGATCATAAGGAGAGAATGAGACAAAGTATAAGAAATATGTATACATAGTATATAAATATGTATGAAAGGTTGACACGGGGGAGCGAGGTATTAATCCCTGTATGTATACAAGCGGGTAAGGCCGGAACTACATTGGGGCAGGCGGGGCAATGCCCCGGGGCCCCCGACCTGAAGGGGCCCTCTGGCAGGGGATTAAAAGAGAAAAATATTCAAAAAAATGCTGTGATTTTTTGCCTTTATCTATTCTATATTCCTACCAAAAGTAATTCATAAAGGGGGGCCCCAAATTTTGTTTGGCCCCGGGGCCTCCTCAATCCAAGTTCCGGCCCTGACCGGTAATCCCTCGCCCGGCCGAGCGCTACGTTCGGTCGCCGGAGAAAAGTCTGAAATCAGTCAGTCTTGCTCCGAACGGAGCGCTAATAAGTTATGAAACCTCTGGGATATCATTTGTGTGCATGTGTGATAATCACGTGAAGTGCCGTAGAGTATGAAAAGGGCTATCAGCGTGTCGATAAGGGTTCATAGCTTAAAGAATGTATTGTGAAGGCTGTGAAAATGAGTGGATCTATACGGGGCGGAAAAATATCGCAGTCGGACCGCCCAGAGGACTTTATAAGTAAAGTAAAGCTGGGATGGTTGACACGCCGGAAAACCGGCGTGGTAAATACGACCATCGTGGTCGTGTATGGGCTATTCCGCGTGAAGCGGATCAGTCACCTCTCAGATATTTTTTTAATTTCGCATGTGGATTGTGTAGGGGGAGTTAGATTTTTGTGCCAAAGTGCGATTATGATAATGCAAAATTCGATTTTTTATTTGCAATAACAAATTGGAGCACCTTTTTTTTTTAATTCATAACTTCGGCGAAGATAAAGTGACATTCAATTTTTTTTTCATGCGAAAAGCTTCATAGAATTGAAAAAAAAATACAAAATAAAAAAAAACAATTGTTATCAATTGTTTATTCAACAATTAATTTTTCAAAGATTTTAAAAATACTGAGCAACACGACTAAAAATTTTTTTTTTCATTTTGACATGTATACCTTGTACTATACTACAACCTGTAAATTAATTTCAGAGACGAGTTTTTTTTCGTTTTCGAGTGAAAAATCTCTAATGCTGTCGATGCGTACCAATTTGTGGCGCGCCGCGTCTGACGGCAATGGCGGGCGACGCAACGTTATTTGCGAACCATTTTCACGATGTTCGACATGATCGAAAAATCTGAAAAAAAATACTGTATCTTCACAAAGCCTGCCTCTAGCGATAAGTAGTTTCCGAAAAATACCGCGTGGCCGCGATTACCGCGCATGCATGCATAAACACCGCGCAAGTATTTTCCGCGCAAGAAAATACAGCGCCTCATCAATTACCGCGCATGGTTTTCTCCGCGCGATGTCAATTACAGCGCACGAATTCATCGGTCGATTCAAATCAATATGCGGTGTTTTAAGTCAAATTTTTGGTAGCCGAGTTGACAGCTGCAGACTTGTAGCTGCATACTTTTGGCTAGTGGGATAGTTTTTATTTACCCCGGGGAGTGCGCGAAGCGCACGAGGCTGCGCACAACAGATTACTGCGAAAAAAATACCGTGCCTAGGAACCCAAAATCATACAACACACACACAAACTGGTAAGAACCCAGAAGGTGTTCCGTGACGTCACAAAGTTATCGTTGTATGTACATATATATCCGAGCGCGAATGAAAACTACTTGCGCGGTGATTGCTGGGGCGCGGTGTTTTTCGGCGCGGAAAATACTTGCGCGGAGTTTGTGCGTGCGCGGTAATTGCGGAGGCGCGGTATTTTTCTGCGCCGTAAAGTACGCGCGGTGTTTGCTGCGCGGTAAGTTTGGGCGCGGTAAAGACCCCTATCCGTTTCCAGAACCTGTTCTGAAACTGAATGGACATGTGCATTCCCATAATATGTATCCACTATTTTGAATCTCAGTTATAAAAAAACGGGAAAGAACACGTTCTGGAAACTTTATTTATCGCTTGAGGTGCAGGCTTTGTGAAGGTACAGTATTTTTTTCAGATTTTTAAATCATGTCCAACATCGTGAAAATGGTTCGCAAGTAACGATGCGTCGCGTCGCCACCGCGGAATAGCGGCAGCTGGTCGCCCGCCATGCCGTGAGACGCGGCGCGCCAAAAATTGGTACACATCGACACCATTAGAGATTTTTCACTCGAAAACGAAAAAAAACACATCTCTGAAATTAATTTACAGGTTGTAGTATAGTACAAGGTATATGTCAGAATTAAAAAAAAAATGTTTAGTCGTGTTGCTCGGTATCTTAAAAAACTTTGAAAAATTAATGGTTAAATAAACAATTGATAACAATTGTTTTTTTTTTTTTGTATTTTGTTTTAAATTCTATGAAGCTTTTCGCGAGAGCCAAAACAAAAAAATTGAATGTCACTTTATCTTCGCCGAAGTTATGAATTTTTGAAAAAAAAGGTGCTCCAATTTGTTATTGCAAATAAAAAATCGAATGTTGCATTATCATAATCGCACTTTGGCACAAAAATCTAACTCCCGCTACACAATCCACATGCAAAATTAAAAAAATATCTGAGAGGTGACTGATCCGCTTCACGCGGAATAGCCCCTCTGAGTATAGATAAATTATGGAGACCAATCAGAAGCCTTAAAAACAGAGCTTTAAGGTGAAATGAAAGTCACGTGACCTCGATATGATTTACACTTGGAATTTTCAAACGCTATTTTCTCTGCCAAAACACATTCGATTGATGTGAAATTGATATCAGTGACGTAGAAAAACTTAATGGAGGGCCTGCCAATCGTGGATTTTCGAAAATCGAAAGATATAATTAGAATTTTGTGTAACAATATTGTTCTGTAACCCAAGGAGGTGCTGCCCCTCGTGGAGAGAGGCAGCACTTCCTTGGATTACAGAACAATATTGTTAAAAAACTGTTATTTCGTCTTGATTTTAGAAAATCCACGAGCGTCATGCCCTTCATTAAGTTTTTCTACGTCACTGATATCAATTTCACATCGATCGAATGTGTTTTGGCTGAGAAAATGACGTTTGAAAATTCCAAGTGTAAATCATATCGAGGTCACGTGACTTTCATTTCCCCTTAAGGTGGCTCAAGCACGAAGGTCCGAATTTCGCGGGGGCTAAAGCAAGGCCCTCTATTTTTCCTCGAAAACGCAAGATTGCCATAATACAGTTACTCGCGATCAAATTATTGAAAATTTCATGCATAAGTCATTAGTTGTATGCCAGTAAATAAAGACCGTGAAATAAGAATAATTTCATGTTACGATACTGCATACAGAAGTATGGCAACATCGCGACTATCTGTCTCACTGTCTCTAGTGATAAACGGCCGGAGCTTCGATTCTCGCGCATGCGCTCAGCTATCATAATTCTGTCCAGCTGCCGAATTTCTACGCGGTCCCATAAACTCTCTGAATTTCAAAGTTTTCGAAACTTTGACATTGAATATCTCATAACAGAAGTCGATGACCCCCCACTTTATCGTTGTATTTGCAATCCTCGTGGTCTAATCAGCGTTACTCTAGTTTCTCGTCAACATCTGTTCGGTAGATGCAGAGATATTACTCGGCCCAAATAATTCAGCCTCATTCTCCCATAAGCCCCGTGTTAAAAAATCGAATTTCAACAATATTTATCTCTCTTATCTAGTCGATGACCTGGTCTGAGATTTTGCGTACGTGAAGATGAGTACTGTATGTACAATATACTGAAAAATTATTTTTTTCTGTTCGTGAACGTGTTCGCGCTTGAGCCACCTTAAATCCTCCTCAGCTCTCTTGTGAGACCAATTGTGCAATTGATAATCCCAAATTGATTGAAGCCTTTGATAAAATTACTCACAATTATACGATAACCAGAATTTCGAGGATAACTGGGATTATAACTATGACACGGCTTCATCCTTAAACGACCCAATCTCTTTAGCGGAGGTTGAAATGGCCATTGACAACTCTAGGGTTAGATCGGCTCCAGGTTTAGATAATATTTCATACGAAATTATTCGTTATTTTCCTCAAAATTTCATTCCTCAAGGTTTCATTTATTAGATAGAAGATCTCTCTTACATTACAAAGTTAAGTAATCACTGTATTTGAACATTTATTATTTTGGTTTGTTTAAAGTTCTATATGTATACATTACCTATAGGTAATTATAAGTCTTGGAAAGATGTATATGTGATACATTGAATATTATTGTTTTTGCTATGTTTAAAAGGTATACATATATGTAAACACTGTAAAAAATGTTTGTTGTAAATTTCCAACAATGTGTTGGAAGTTTTATTCACATACAGGAGTCATGAAATCACTTTAAATTTTAGTAAAATTAATTGACAAATATGACGAATTTACTACACAAGCTCACAATAGCGCGCTTCGCGCGCTTCTGAAACCAACTTTCAGATCGTTATTACAGCGCTTTTTTTTATTCTGCTGACCTTTTTTATATCTTTACTAACTGATTCAGCTGATTTAATCGCTGTGTTATAAGTTGAGTGTCAAAATCATATGGCTGATTCTCCCGAAACACTCATTTTTGCTGAAACGGAGTATATTTTCAATAATCCCACAGATTTTTTAGATCTCTCGACCAGAATATATCGCGTGTCTAATGGTATAAGGTCGTATGCGCCAATATACGACTTTTTACCACGCGTAAAGGTAAAGAGGCATGTCAAATTTTTTTCTCCGTATTTACGCGAAATATGTTAAAATACCGTCAGAAAAGTAGAAATTGCAAAATTGATCAACTAACAGTGAAAGGTCGTAAGTACTGGTGGTTATGCCCTTTCATCTCTAACCCAAAAATAAAAAACTGTGTTCACTAAAGGTAAAAGGTCGCATACGCCATTATTTTATTTTTTTACTCTTTTTTTCGAAATACTCCAAAATGACGTGAAACGTGGAGAAAAGTGAAAATTCCGAAGTTTTTTCAAAATCTTCAAGATTCAAAAAAAATTATTAAAACGCTAAGGGTAAAAGGTCATATCGCCATTTTTTTTAACTCATGTTTTCGAAATACTCTGAAATGACTTGAAACGTGGAGAAAAGTGAAAATTCCGAAGTTTTCTCAAAATTTTCAAGATTCAAAATCATGTGAAACGCAAAGAAAAATGAAAATTCCGAAGTTTTTTCAAACTTTTCAAGATTCATAAAAAATTATTGAAACGCTAAAGGTAAAAGGTCATATCGCCATTATTAGTATTATTTTTTCTCATCTTGAGAATCGGAATTTTCATTTTTCTATGCATTTCACATGATTTCAGAGTATTTTGAAAAAAGGAGTAAAAAAAAAATAATGGCGTATGCGCCCTTTTACCGTTAGCTTGTGAATTTTTTTTGTTAAAAAATAAAAATTTTGGAATTTCATCCGAAATTCACTTTATCTATGCGTTTCAGAAGTTTTTAGAGGTTTTGTGAAAAAAAAATATAAAATGAATAAAATATCGATGCGACCTTTCACCTTTAGCTTGTCGAATTTTTTTGTTAAAAAAAATAAAATTTGGAATTTCATTCGAAATTCACTTTATCTATGCGTTTCAGAGCTTTTTAGAGGTTTTGTAAAAAAAGTACATAATATAAATGAAAATGGTGGATACGACCATACATTTATTAGTGAACACGATTTTTTTCTTCTCATCTAGAAATGATAGGACGTAACCGCCAGTACTTACGACCTTTCACCTTTATCTTTCCTCTCAGCTAATTTTTATACATGTATTCACTATGCGTTTCGGACACTATAAGAGCGAATGGCAAAGGACAAAAAAATATACGACCTTTTACCACCAAAATCAACTTTTTGGCGCATACGACCTTATACCATTAGACACGCGATATTAGATCATCACATTTTGAGATAGGATCACAGAACAAATTGAAAAAAAAATTATTTTAATGGTTTTTTTTGCGGGTTTAGACCCCTAAACGTCAGTTCCTCCGGCTGAAAGACTTACATTTTCCTTACTCTAGGGGAAAGGATAAGGGCTACTTCAAAAGAAAACAAGTTTTTTAATAGATATCATGAATATTTTATCAAACTAAACGATTTTTACGACCCCTTTCTGAAATACAAATAAAAAAACTGAGCACAAACATTTTAATAAAAATTGGAATTTTGAAACGCGGGTTGCCGTCATTCCTCTGACAGATCCAATTCACCGAGCTGACCATTGGTCAAAGTTTCATTTTCAACGCTTGTGCTTTTTGTCTTACGAAACAGTGTGGCTTGAGTGATGTCACAAGCTGAGGCGTCATTCCTCTGGCAAGTGCCAAATTATACATTTTCAAAAAAAAAAAGTTCCTCTATATTTGCATGTAAAACTATCGAGTACCAACTCATCGCCGCGTTTTTGAGGTCCCAAAGACTTTGCATGTCGGATTACGGACAAAATATCGTCAAAATCGTCAGTCCTCTGGCATCATTCCTCTGGCCCTCAATCATTATTCCTCTGGCACCAGTATAGGCCCAAAGTATGGTAGAAAAACCTCAAAATGAGCTTGAGTTTGTCCAAGTGGTAATTACCTTGTATATTACTTCAAACTGGAGGTTATCCAGCAATTTAGAACTCAAAATTGATTTTTTTATTTTGTTATTTTGGACCCCGAAAAATGAGTCTTTCAGGAGAATCACCCAGATATTGTTAGTCAAATAATTTTTCAATTTTTTCATGCTGTCATTTTATTTGTTTTTGATCAGTAGTACTTATTATATTATTGTTTGTTAGCGGATAGTATCAGCTGTTAAGATTGTTTCAGAAGTGATCACGTGCACTATAAAAACGTCTTCCTCAACTCACAAATTTCGTGCACAACTGTAGGTTCATAAAGTTAGCATCCACAGTCGAGACAATCGTCTGAAAATACGTTTAGATCGTTTGCGGGTACCTTGAATATGAAGAACGTAACTCGATGTCGTTTGCGCGTTCACTTGTTATCGAGAAAAAATCAAATAAGATGGTGGATCTGAATTTCAGCATCCGGTTACTGAATACGATACTATGCGAGCGGTTAACAGAATTTCGGATAGATTATCATGCTCATCGTTTGCGCGTTGTTTGCACAAACAGCACCCACAACATTTTATCAGTCATTATTATCTGTGAAACTTATTTCTTTTTTCTTCCTTTTTTGACCTCCTCTAGTTGATGTGGTTGATTAATTGGTATCCAAGGTCACTGACAACTCCAAATTTAACGTTTCGACCCTCTGATTTGAAAGAGCTTTGGATTTGTAACTAATGTAAGTATATAGTGTATAGATTATAAGGTGTAAATTCTGTATAAGTGATAAGGTTTTATAAATAAAATTCTAGTCTGAAGAGGACCCACTCAGAGGGTCGAAACGTTAAATTTGGAGTTGTCAGTGACCTTGGATACCAATTAATCAACCATATTATTATCTGTACCATTGAAGAAAAAAAATTCCAATTCTACAAAGCTGGTACCAAAATCCAGTATTGCTCAGGCGCCGGGAGTGGTCCAATTCCGTCCGTTCCAGTTCCCAAGCAAAGAAAGCCGTGGAAATGATAGTGAATCAAGGTGAACAGCGAAAATGATGCATAATTCTGATGACTTAGTTCGTTCGGTTTCATTCAGGTTGAATCGGCAAAAAAAAGTTACATGTCAAAATCATTGATTTTAGAATGTTACATTTTTCTGTTTAATCAATCCGAGAGAAACTTAGACTACTGCCTGGAAATACAACGAACCATATTGCGTGTAGGTTTCATTCAGGATTAGGTAGACAAAAAGTTACATTCCGAAATGACTGATTTTGAAATGTTACTTATTCGCTGCTTAATCAACCTAAATGAAACCGAACAAACTGAAGTCAAAAGAATTACGCATCATTTTCGCCAATCACCTTGATTCGCTATCATTTTCGCGGCTTTCTCTTGTCTGGCAACTGGAACGGACGGAATTGAACCACTCCCGGCACACCTGCACTAATGAATTTTGGTACCAGCTTCTAAGTTCAGCTCCCCGATTTTATTCGCCTTTTCCTCAAAAACGAGCAAACGTGCAGACGAAATCGAGTTATATTCTTCATATTAAAGGCATGCGCAGATGATCTAACGTTACATTTTCAGACGATTATCTTTACTTCAGATGCTAACTTGATAAACCTTAGAACTGTGGACAGATGCATACTAAATACGTAGCCGTCCATTTCAACGCGACACATTTCTGGATCTCGCATCATTTTCCATTCAATCCCAATTTTTTTTATGTTGTCTTTTCACCTCTGAAATAATTCTATGACTTTCCGGTGATTTTTTGAATCGATCCTTACTAAAGTAATCATTTTTCTTTGCACTTCAAACTTTGACCTTTAAGTTCTAAAAAGTTCACGAGAATTCTGTTGCTGCAAAACAATTATTCCTAATGTCTTTCGCTATCAGGAATGTTGGCAGATTGTTCTGTATGTATTTTCTTTTCAAATATTCATTAATTGCAAGTCAGTTTCAAAATTCTGACCAATAATCTTCACATCCAGATTCTCAATCGTATATCAAGAATAGCCGAGCAAAAATAATGTGTTGGCAACATTCCGGAGTGAGAGCTACTATTCTCTCTTCACTCTGACCATCAGAAAACTCCTGATTCCGATATCTGATATTCATAGTCTTTAATTTTTTCTGTGATTCCTGTGCTGGTCCGTTTGTTGACTAAGGGGAGCATAGTCGAACGCGAATGAACAGTGGCGTTTATCAAGAATGGGAGCTGCGATTTTTCTAGAATTTTAACATCCCGTAAACTTAGTCTCCATACCTTTCTTTTTTGAATTTTTGTGAATGTTCAAAGGACCATTGAACTGACCTACCTGACCTAACTTGAGTCGCGCACGGTAAGTATATGGCTGAATTAGAAACTTGTCAGGATTGCTATGTTCATTCTTGAATCTTTGAGGTACTTCAAAACGGAAAAAAGTTTTGTTTTTTGATAGACTCACTGCAAACATTTACTTTCTCTTTCAATGTCAACCTTATTGTAAAAGTTGCCAAAGAATCGTACTGTGTATTGCTGAGCATCGCCAACGTTCATTTGCAGCAGTCGCACGGCGAAGTTCACGGTTCGGAATCATTATAGTATATATGGGGCTGTCCACGTCTATTCACCTAGCCTCCAGTCGACAACATTTTTTATTTGCTTTGTAATTTTGTCTGTAGTCATCCTTGCTTCAAAACATTTTTCTGATTTTTCGGAGAAACCCTTTCTGAGTTATGATTTTTTTTCGACCGAAAAAAAAGGACCATTTTTAGAAATCTGAAAAAATCACAAATCGTATGATTAACGCAAAACACTGTTGTCTTCCGTTCGTGAGAATGTGGGCTGAATGCTTCCTATATTTTTTTGACCCGATCAAAACTTTTCTTTGTCAAGAAAACACTGAAACCACGAATTTATCCACCCATAAATATGTCAATACTATTTTTGAACTGGAAGAATGGAAAAAAAATGAAATTCAACTGGTCGGATACAAGAAATCAATTCGATCGTATATTCACTATGCCAAAAACAAGATATGGGTTGTTTCAGTGAGTGATTAGGCATTCCTGGGATGTAAACCCTGATCCAAAAATCTGAAAAAAAAATTCAGAACAATGTTTAGAGCAAGGACAACAAAAAAATGTTGCGGTCTGGAGGCTAGGTGAATTGACGTGGACAGCCCCATGTACAAGTGTGCTAATAACCGTCAGCTGTCGGATCAAAACTTACATAACTATCGCCGTACCCGTTACTTATAGAAAATCTACCTTTGCATAAATTCTGCCATAAACGAACAGAACACAAATTGCCTCGATGAAGGTTATGTGAAAACTATTAAATTGTACCTCAAACATACCTTTCATCGG
>JAEUYN010001541.1:0-20780 GCA_018257835.1 Euura lappo | reverse complement strand
ATCGCGTTTCCGAGTGAAAAGGTCGAAATTCGAATTTTTACGCCTACGACCGCCTTGACACGACGAGTGAAAAAATCGCGTTTTCGTCCGAAAAGGTCAGAAATTCAAATTTTTACGAAAATCGCGTTTCCGAGTGAAAAGGTCCGAAATTGTAATTTTTACGCGTACGACCGCCTTGACACGACGAGTAAAAAAATCGAGTTTTCGAGCGAAAAGGTTCGAAATTCGAATTTTTACGCGTACGACCGCCTTGACACGACGAGTGAAAAAATCGCGTTTTCGTCCGAAAAGGTCCGAAATTTAAATTTTCACGAAAATCGCGTTTCCGAGTGAAAAGGTCCGAAATTCGAATTTTTACGCCTACGACCGCCTGACACGACGAGTGAAAAAATCGAGTTTTCGTGCGAAAAGGTCCGAAATTCGAATTTTTACGCGTACGACCGCCTTGACACGACGAGTGAAAAAATCGAGTTTTCGTGCGAAAAGGTCCGAAATTCGAATTTTTACGCGTACGACCGCCTTGACACGACGAGTGAAAAAATTGCGTTTTGGAACGAAGAGGTCCGAAATTTAAATTTTTACGAAAATCGCGTTTTCGAACGAAAAGGTCCGAAATTTAAATTTCTTTACGAAAATCGCGTTTCGAACGATAGGGACCGAAATTTAAATTTTTACGAAAATCGCGTTTTTCGAACGAAAAGGTCCAAAATTCGAATTTTTACGCGTACGACCGCCTTGACACGACGAGTGAAAAAATCGCGTTTACGTCCGAAAAGGTCCGAAATTTAAATTTTTACGAAAATCGCATTTTCGAACGAAAACGTCCAAAATTCGAATTTTTACGCGTACGACCGCCTTGACACGACGAGTGAAAAAATCGAGTTTTCGTGCGAAAAGGTCCGAAATTCGAATTTTTACGAAAATCGCGTTTCCGAGTGAAAAAGTCGGAAATTCGAATTTTTACGCCTACGACCGCCTTGACACGACGAGTGAAAAAATCGCGTTTACGTCCGAAAAGGTCCGAAATTTAAATTTTTACGAAAATCGCGTTTTCGAACGAAAAGTTCCGAAATTTAAATTTTTACGAAAATCGCGTTTCGAACGAAAAGGTCCGAAACTTAAATTTCTACGAAAATCGCGTTTCCGAGTGAAAAGGTCCGAAATTCGAATTTGTACGCGTACCAACACCTTGACACGACGAGTGAAAAAATCGAGTTTTCGTCCGAAAAGGTCCGAAATTCAAATTTTTACGAAAATCGCGTTTCCGAGTGAAAAGGTCCGAAATTCGAATTTTTACGCGTACGACCGCCTTGACACGACGAGTGAAAAAATCGCGTTTTCGTCCGAAAAGGTCCGAAATTTAAATTTTTACGAATATCGCGTTTTCGAGTGAAAAGGTCCGAAATTCGAATTTTTACGCCTACGACCGCCTTGACACGACGAGTGAAAAAATCGAGTTTTCGAGCGAAAAGGTCCGAAATTCGAATTTTTACGAAAATCGCGTTTCCGAGTGAAAAGGTCCGAAATTCGAATTTTTACGCCTACGACCGCCTTGACACGACGAGTGAAAAATCGAGTTTTCGTGCGAAAAGGTCCGAAATTCGAATTTTTACGAAAATCGCGTTTCCGAGTGAAAAGGTCCGAAATTCGAATTTTTACGCCTACGACCGCCTTGACACGACGAGTGAAAAAATCGAGTTTTCGTGCGAAAAGGTCCGAAATTCGAATTTTTACGAAAATCGCGTTTTCGAGTGAAAAGGTCCGAAATTCGAATTTTTACGCCTACGACCGCCTTGACACGACGAGTGAAAAAATCGAGTTTTCGAGCGAAAAGGTCCGAAATTTAAATTTTTACGAAAATCGCGTTTTCGAACGAAAACGTCCAAAATTCGAATTTTACGCGTACGACCGCCTTGACACGACGAGTGAAAAAATCGAGTTTTCGAGCGAAAAGGTTCGAAATTCGAATTTTTACGTGTACGACCGCCTTGACACGACGAGTGAAAAAATCGCGTTTACGTCCGAAAAGGTCCGAAATTTAAATTTTTACGAAAATCGCGTTTTCGAACGAAAACGTCCAAAATTCGAATTTTTACGCGTACGACCGCCTTGACACGACGAGTGAAAAAATCGCGTTTTCGTCCGAAAAGGTCCGAAAT
Organism: Euura lappo; assembly: GCA_018257835.1. Taxonomy (NCBI): domain Eukaryota; kingdom Metazoa; phylum Arthropoda; class Insecta; order Hymenoptera; family Tenthredinidae; genus Euura; species Euura lappo. Next base: position 18,621 of record JAEUYN010001541.1, on the reverse strand, counting down.
TTAAATTTTCACGAAAATCGCGTTTCCGAGTGAAAAGGTCCGAAATTCGAATTTTTACGCCTACGACCGCCTTGACACGACGAGTGAAAAAATCGCGTTTACGTCCGAAAAGGTCCGAAATTTAAATTTTTACGAAAATCGCGTTTTCGAACGAAAACGTCCAAAATTCGAATTTTTACGCGTACGACCGCCTTGACACGACGAGTGAAAAAATCGAGTTTTCGAGCGAAAAGGTCCGAAATTCGAATTTTTACGAAAATCGCGTTTTCGAGTGAAAAGGTCCGAAATTCGAATTTTTACGCGTACGACCGCCTTGACACGACGAGTGAAAAAATCGAGTTTTCGAGCGAAAAGGTTCGAAATTCGAATTTTTACGCCTACGACCGCCTTGACACGACGAGTGAAAAAATCGCGTTTCCGTCCGAAAAGGTCCGAAATTCAAATTTTTACGAAAATCGCGTTTCCGAGTGAAAAGTTCCGAAATTCGAATTTTTACGCGTACGACCGCCTTGACACGACGAGTGAAAAAATCGCGTTTTCGTCCGAAAAGGTCCGAAATTTAAATTTTCACGAAAATCGCGTTTTCGAACGAAAAGTTCCGAAATTTAAATTTTTACGAAAATCGCGTTTCGAACGAAAAGGTCCGAAACTTAAATTTCTACGAAAATCGCGTTTCCGAGTGAAAAGGTCCGAAATTCGAATTTGTACGCGTACCAACACCTTGACACGACGAGTGAAAAAATCGAGTTTTCGTCCGAAAAGGTCCGAAATTCAAATTTTTACGAAAATCGCGTTTCCGAGTGAAAAGGTCCGAAATTCGAATTTTTACGCGTACGACCGCCTTGACACGACGAGTGAAAAAATCGCGTTTTCGTCCGAAAAGGTCCGAAATTTAAATTTCTACGAATATCGCGTTTTCGAGTGAAAAGGTCCGAAATTCGAATTTTTACGCCTACGACCGCTTCGACACGACGAGTGAAAAAATCGAGTTTTCGAGCGAAAAGGTCCGAAATTCGAATTTTTACGAAAATCGCGTTTCCGAGTGAAAAGGTCCGAAATTCGAATTTTCACGCGTACGCCCGCCTTGACACGACGAGTGAAAAAATCGAGTTTTCGTGCGAAAAGGTCCGAAATTCGAATTTTTACGAAAATCGCGTTTCCGAGTGAAAAGGTCCGAAATTCGAATTTTTACGCGTACGACCGCCTTGACACGACGAGTGAAAAAATCGCGTTTACGTCCGAAAAGGTCCGAAATTTAAATTTTTACGAAAATCGCGTTTTCGAACGAAAAGTTCCGAAATTTAAATTTTTACGAAAATCGCGTTTCGAACGAAAAGGTCCGAAACTTGAATTTCTACGAAAATCGCGTTTCCGAGTGAAAAGGTCCGAAATTCGAATTTGTACGCGTACCAACACCTTGACACGACGAGTGAAAAAATCGAGTTTTCGTCCGAAAAGGTCCGAAATTCAAATTTTTACGAAAATCGCGTTTCCGAGTGAAAAGGTCCGAAATTCGAATTTTTACGCGTACGACCGCCTTGACACGACGAGTGAAAAAATCGCGTTTTCGTCCGAAAAGGTCCGAAATTTAAATTTTTACGAATATCGCGTTTTCGAGTGAAAAGGTCCGAAATTCGAATTTTTACGCCTACGACCGCCTTGACACGACGAGTGAAAAAATCGAGTTTTCGAGCGAAAAGGTCCGAAATTCGAATTTTTACGAAAATCGCGTTTCCGAGTGAAAAGGTCCGAAATTTAATTTTTACGCGTACGACCGCCTTGACACGACGAGTGAAAAAATCGAGTTTTCGAGCGAAAAGGTTCGAAATTCGAATTTTTACGCGTACGACCGCCTTGACACGACGAGTGAAAAAATCGAGTTTACGTCCGAAAAGGTCCGAAATTTAAATTTTTACGAAAATCGCGTTTTCGACGAAAAGGTCCGAAATTGAATATCGCGTTTTCGAGTGAAAAGGTCCGAAATTCGAATTTTTACGCCTACGACCGCCTTGACACGACGAGTGAAAAAATCGAGTTTTCGTGCGAAAAGGTCCGAAATTCGAATTTTTACGAAAATCGCGTTTCCGAGCGAAAAGTTCCGAAATTGGAATTTTTACGCGTACGACCGCCTTGACACGACGAGTGAAAAATCGAGTTTTCGAGCGAAAAGGTTCGAAATTCGAATTTTACGCGTACGACCGCCTTGACACGACGAGTGAAAAAATCCGAGTTTTCACGACGAAAAGGTCCGAAATTCGAATTTACGCCTACGACCGCCTTGACGACGAGTGAAAAATGCGTTTACGTCCGAAAAGGTCCGAAATTTACGAAATTTTTACGAAAAGTTCGAAATTTTTACGAAAATTTTCGAACGAAAAGGTCGAAACTTAAATTTCTACGAAAATCGCGTTTCCAGTGAAAAGGTCCGAAATTCGAATTTGTACGCGTACGAACGCCTTGACACGACGAGTGAAAAATCGAGTTTCGTCCGAAAAGGTCCGAAATTTAATTTTTACGAAAATCGCGTTTTCGTGCGAAAAGGTCCGAAATTCGAATTTTTACGCGTACGAACGCCTTGACACGACGAGTGAAAAAATCGCGTTTTCGAACGAAAGGTCGAAATTTAAATTTTTACGAAAATCGCGTTTTCGAACGAAAGGGTCCGAAATTCGAATTTTTACGCCTACGACCGCCTTGACACGACGAGTGAAAAAATCGAGTTTTCGAGCGAAAAGGTCCGAAATTCGAATTTTTACGAAAATCGCGTTTCCGAGTGAAAAGGTCCGAAATTCGAATTTTTACGCGTACGACCGCCTTGACACGACGAGTGAAAAAATCGCGTTTTCGAACGAAGAGGTCCGAAATTTGAATTTTTACGAAAATCGCGTTTTCGAACGAAAAGGTCCGAAATTTAAATTTTTACGAAAATCGCGTTTCGAACGAAAAGGTCCGAAACTTAAATTTCTACGAAAATCGCGTTTCCGAGTGAAAAGGTCCGAAATTCGAATTTGTACGCGTACCAACGCCTTGACACGACGAGTGAAAAAATCGCGTTTTCGTCCGAAAAGGTCCGAAATTCAAATTTTTACGCCTACGACCGCCTTGACACGACGAGTGAAAAAATCGCGTTTTCGTCCGAAAAGGTCCGAAATTCAAATTTTTACGAAAATCGCGTTTTCGACCGAAAAGTTCCGAAATTTAAATTTTTACGCCTACGACCACCAGCACGACGAGTGAAAAAATCGCGTTTCGAACGAAAAGGTCCGAAACTTAAATTTCTACGAAAATCGCGTTTCCGAGTGAAAAGGTCCGAAATTCGAATTTGTACGCGTACCAACACCTTGACACGACGAGTGAAAAAATCGAGTTTTCGTCCGAAAGGGTCCGAAATTCAAATTTTTACGAAAATCGCGTTTCCGAGTGAAAAGGTCCGAAATTCGAATTTTTACGCGTACGACCGCCTTGACACGACGAGTGAAAAAATCGCGTTTTCGTCCGAAAAGGTCCGAAATTTAAATTTTACGAATATCGCGTTTTCGAGTGAAAAGGTCCGAAATTCGAATTTTTACGCCTACGACCGCCTTGACACGACGAGTGAAAAAATCGAGTTTTCGAGCGAAAAGGTTCGAAATTCGAATTTTTACGAAAATCGCGTTTCCGAGTGAAAAGGTCCGAAATTCGAATTTTTACGCCTACGACCGCCTTGACACGACGAGTGAAAATCGCGTTTCCGAGTGAAAAGGTCCGAAATTCGAATTTTTACGCGTACGACCGCCTTGACACGACGAGTGAAAAAATCGCGTTTTTCGTCCGAAAAGGTCCGAAATTTCCGAAATTTTCACGAAAATCGCGTTTCCGAGTGAAAAGGTCCGAAATTCGAATTTTTACGCCTACGACCGCCTTGACACGACGAGTGAAAAAATCGCGTTTTCGAAAAATCGTCGTTTACGAAAATCGCGTCCAAATTTAAATTCAAACGACGAGTGAAAAAAGCGTTTTCGTTCCCAAATTTTTACGAAAATCGCGTTTCCGAGTGAAAAGGTCCGAAATTCGAATTTTTACGCGTACGACCGCCTTGACACGACGAGTGAAAAAATCGCGTTTTCGTCCGAAAAGGTCCGAAATTTAAATTTCTACGAATATCGCGTTTTCGAGTGAAAAGGTCCGAAATTCGAATTTTTACGCCTACGACCGCCTTGACACGACGAGTGAAAAAATCGAGTTTTCGAGCGAAAAGGTCCGAAATTTGAATTTTTACGAAAATCGCGTTTCCGAGTGAAAAGGTCCGAAATTCGAATTTTTACGCGTACGACCGCCTTGACACGACGAGTGAAAAAATCGAGTTTTCGTGCGAAAAGGTCCGAAATTCGAATTTTTACGAAAATCGCGTTTCCGAGTGAAAAAGTCGGAAATTCGAATTTTTACACCTACGACCGCCTTGACACGACGAGTGAAAAAATCGCGTTTACGTCCGAAAAGGTCCGAAATTTAAATTTTTACGAAAATCGCGTTTTCGAACGAAAAGTTCCGAAATTTAAATTTTTACGAAAATCGCGTTTCGAACGAAAAGGTCCGAAACTTAAATTTCTACGAAAATCGCGTTTCCGAGTGAAAAGGTCCGAAATTCGAATTTGTACGCGTACCAACACCTTGACACGACGACTGAAAAAATCGAGTTTTCGTCCGAAAAGGTCCGAAATTCAAATTTTTACGAAAATCGCGTTTCCGAGTGAAAAGGTCCAAAATTCGAATTTTTACGCGTACGACCGCCTTGACACGACGAGTGAAAAAATCGCGTTTTCGTCCGAAAAGGTCCGAAATTTAAATTTTTACGAATATCGCGTTTTCGAGTGAAAAGGTCCGAAATTCGAATTTTTACGCCTACGACCGCCTTGACACGACGAGTGAAAAAATCGAGTTTTCGAGCGAAAAGGTCCGAAATTCGAATTTTTACGAAAATCGCGTTTCCGAGTGAAAAGGTCCGAAATTCGAGTTTTTATGCGTACGACCGCCTTGACACGACGAGTGAACAAATCGAGTTTTCGAGCGAAAAGGTTCGAAATTCGAATTTTTACGCGTACGACCGCCTTGACACGACGAGTGAAAAAATCGAGTTTACGTCCGAAAAGGTCCGAAATTTAAATTTTTACGAATATCGCGTTTTCGAGTGAAAAGGTCCGAAATTCGAATTTTTACGCCTACGACCGCCTTGACACGACGAGTGAAAAAATCGAGTTTTCGAGCGAAAAGGTCCGAAATTCGAATTTTTACGAAAATCGCGTTTCCGAGTGAAAAGGTCCGAAATTCGAATTTTTACGCGTACGACCGCCTTGACACGACGAGTGAAAAAATCGAGTTTTCGAGCGAAAAGGTTCGAAATTCGAATTTTTACGCGTACGACCGCCTTGACACGACGAGTGAAAAAATCGCGTTTTCGTCCGAAAAGGTCCGAAATTCAAATTTTCACGAAAATCGCGTTTCCGAGTGAAAAGGTCCGAAATTCGAATTTTTACGCCTACGACCGCCTGACACGACGAGTGAAAAAATCGAGTTTTCGTGCGAAAAGGTCCGAAATTCGAATTTTTACGCGTACGACCGCCTTGACACGACGAGTGAAAAAATCGAGTTTTCGTGCGAAAAGGTCCGAAATTCGAATTTTTACGCGTACGACCGCCTTGACACGACGAGTGAAAAAATTGCGTTTTGGAACGAAGAGGTCCGAAATTTGAATTTTTACGAAAATCGCGTTTTCGAACGATAGGGACCGAAATTTAAATTTTTACGAAAATCGCGTTTTTCGAACGAAAAGGTCCAAAATTCGAATTTTTACGCGTACGACCGCCTTGACACGACGAGTGAAAAAATCGAGTTTTCGTGCGAAAAGGTCCGAAATTCGAATTTTTACGAAAATCGCGTTTCCGAGTGAATGGGTCCGAAATTCGAATTTTTACGCCTACGACCGCCTTGACACGACGAGTGAAAAAATCGCGTTTTCGTCCGAAATGGTCCGAAATTCAAATTTTTACGAAAATCGCGTTTCCGAGTGAAAAGTTCCGAAATTCGAATTTTTACGCGTACGACCGCCTTGACACGACGAGTGAAAAAATCGCGTTTTCGTCCGAAAAGGTCCGAAATTTAAATTTTCACGAAAATCGCGTTTTCGAACGAAAAGTTCCGAAATTTAAATTTTTACGAAAATCGCGTTTCGAACGAAAAGGTCCGAAACTTAAATTTCTACGAAAATCGCGTTTCCGAGTGAAAAGGTCCGAAATTCGAATTTGTACGCGTACCAACACCTTGACGACGAGTGAAAAATCAATTTTCGTCCGAAAAGGTCCGAAATTCAAATTTTACGAAAATCGCGTTTCGAGTGAAAGGTCGAAATTCGAATTTTTACGCGTACGACCGCCTTGACACGACGAGTGAAAAAATCGCGTTTTCGTCCGAAGGTCCGAAATTTAAATTTTGTCGGATATCGCGTTTTCAGTGAAAAGGTCCGAAATTCAATTTTTACGCTACGACCGCCTTGACGACGAGTGAAAAATCGCGTTTTCGTCGGGTCCAGTATTGTTTACGACAATCGCGTTTCCGAGTGAAAAGGTCCGAAATTCGAATTTGTACGCCTACGACCGCCTTGACACGACGAGTGAAAAAATCGAGTTTTCGAGCGAAAAGGTCCGAAATTCGAATTTTACGAAAATCGCGTTTCCGAGTGAAAAGGTCCGAAATTCGAATTTTTACGCGTACGACCGCCTTGACACGACGAGTGAAAAAATCGCGTTTTCGTCCGAAAAGGTCCGAAATTTAAATTTTTACGAAAATCGCGTTTTCGAGTGAAAAGGTCCGAAATTCGAATTTTTACGCCTACGACCGCCTTGACACGACGAGTGAAAAAATCGAGTTTTCGAGCGAAAAGGTCCGAAATTCGAATTTTTACGAAAATCGCGTTTCCGAGTGAAAAGGTCCGAAATTCGAATTTTTACGCGTACGACCGCCTTGACACGACGAGTGAAAAAATCGAGTTTTCGAGCGAAAAGGTCCGAAATTCGAATTTTTACGCGTACGACCGCCTTGATACGACGAGTGAAAAAATCGCGTTTTCGTCCGAAAAGGTCCGAAATTTAAATTTTCACGAAAATCGCGTTTCCGAGTGAAAAGGTCCGAAATTCGAATTTTTACGCCTACGACCGCCTTGACACGACGAGTGAAAAAATCGCGTTTTCGTCCGAAAAGGTCCGAAATTTAAATTTTCACGAAAATCGCGTTTCCGAGTGAAAAGGTCCGAAATTCAAGTTTTTACGCCTACGACCGCCTTGACACGACGAGTGAAAAAATCGCGTTTTCGTCCGAAAAGGTCCGAAATTTAAATTTTTACGAATATCGCGTTTTCGAGTGAAAAGGTCCGAAATTCGAATTTTTACGCCTACGACCGCCTTGACACGACGAGTGAAAAAATCGAGTTTTCGAGCGAAAAGGTCCGAAATTCAAATTTTTACGAAAATCGCGTTTCCGAGTGAAAAGGTCCGAAATTCGAATTTTTACGCGTACGACCGCCTTGACACGACGAGTGAAAAAATCGAGTTTTCGAGCGAAAAGGTTCGAAATTCGAATTTTTACGCCTACGACCGCCTTGACACGACGAGTGAAAAAATCGCGTTTCCGTCCGAAAAGGTCCGAAATTCAAATTTTTACGAAAATCGCGTTTCCGAGTGAAAAGGTCCGAAATTCGAATTTTTACGCGTACGACCGCCTTGACACGACGAGTGAAAAAATCGCGTTTTCGTCCGAAAAGGTCCGAAATTTAAATTTTCACGAAAATCGCGTTTTCGAACGAAAAGTTCCGAAATTTAAATTTTTACGAAAATCGCGTTTCGAACGAAAAGGTCCGAAACTTAAATTTCTACGAAAATCGCGTTTCCGAGTGAAAAGGTCCGAAATTCGAATTTGTACGCGTACCAACACCTTGACACGACGAGTGAAAAAATCGAGTTTTCGTCCGAAAAGGTCCGAAATTCAAATTTTTACGAAAATCGCGTTTCCGGGAGTGAAAAGGTCCGAAATTCGAATTTTTACGCGTACGACCGCCTTTGACACGACGAGTGAAAAATCGCGTTTCGAACGAAAAGGTCCGAAACTTAAATTTCTACGAAAATCGCGTTTCCGAGTGAAAAGGTCCGAAATTCGAATTTGTACGCGTACCAACACCTTGACACGACGAGTGAAAAAATCGAGTTTTCGTCCGAAAAGGTCCGAAATTCAAATTTTTACGAAAATCGCGTTTCCGAGTGAAAAGGTCCGAAATTCGAATTTTTACGCGTACGACCGCCTTGACACGACGAGTGAAAAATCGAGTTTTCAGTGAAGGTCCGAAATTCGAATTTTTACGCGTACGACCGCCTTGACACGACGAGTGAAAACTGAGCTGTGCGAAAAGGTCCGAAATTGAATTTTTACGTACGACCGCCTTGACACGACGAGTGAAAAATTGCGTTTTGAAAACGAAGAGGTCCGAAATTTGAATTTTTACGAAAATCGCGTTTTCGAACGAAAAGGTCCGAAATTTAAATTTTTACGAAAATCGCGTTTTCGAACGATAGGGACCGAAATTTAAATTTTTACGAAAATCGCGTTTTTCGAACGAAAAGGTCCAAAATTCGAATTTTTACGCGTACGACCGCCTTGACACGACGAGTGAAAAAATCGCGTTTACGTCCGAAAAGGTCCGAAATTTAAATTTTTACGAAAATCGCGTTTTCGAACGAAAACGTCCAAAATTCGAATTTTTACGCGTACGACCGCCTTGACACGACGAGTGAAAAAATCGAGTTTTCGTGCGAAAAGGTCCGAAATTCGAATTTTTACGAAAATCGCGTTTCCGAGTGAAAAGGTCCGAAATTCGAATTTTTACGCCTACGACCGCCTTGACACGACGAGTGAAAAAATCGCGTTTACGTCCGAAAAGGTCCGAAATTTAAATTTTTACGAAAATCGCGTTTTCGAACGAAAAGTTCCGAAATTTAAATTTTTACGAAAATCGCGTTTCGAACGAAAAGGTCCGAAACTTAAATTTCTACGAAAATCGCGTTTCCGAGTGAAAAGGTCCGAAATTCGAATTTTTACGCGTACGAACACCTTGACACGACGAGTGAAAAAATCGAGTTTTCGTCCGAAAAGGTCCGAAATTCAAATTTCATGAAAATCGCGTTTCCGAGTGAAAAGGTCCGAAATTCGGAATTTTTACGCGTACGACCGCCTTGACACGACGAGGAAAAATCGCGTTTCTCGTCCGGGAAAAGGTCCGAAATTTAAATTTTTACGAATATCGTTGAGTGAAAGGTCCGAAATTCGAATTTTACGCCTACGACCGCCTTGACACGACGACGAGTGAAAAATCGCGTTTTCGAACGAAAAGGACCGAAATTTAAATTTTTACGAAAATCGCATTTTTCGAACGAAAAGGTCCAAAATTCGAATTTTTACGCGTACGACCGCCTTGACACGACGAGTGAAAAAATCGCGTTTCGTCCGAAAAGGTCCGAAATTTAAATTTTTACGAAAATCGCGTTTCCGAGCGAAAAGGTCCGAAATTAGAATTTTTACGCGTACGACCGCCTTGACACGACGAGTGAAAAAATCGCGTTTTCGTCCGAAAGGGTCCGAAATTCGAATTTTTACGCGTACGACCGCCTTGACGCGACGAGTGAAAAATCGCGTTTCGTCCGAAAAGGTCCGAAATTTAAATTTTCACGAAAACGTGTTTCCGGGAGGAAAAAGGTCCGAAATTGAAATCTTTACGCTCTACGACCAGCCTGCATACGACGAGTGAAAAAATCGAGTTTTCGTCCGAAAAGGTCCGAAATTCTAATTTTTACGAAAATCGCGTTTCCGAGTGAAAAGGTCCGAAATTCGAATTTTTACGCCTACGACCGCCTTGACACGACGAGTGAAAAATCGCGTTTTCGTCCGAAAAGGTCCGAAATTTAAATTTTCACGAAAATCGCGTTTTCGAACGAAAACGTCGAAAATTCGAATTTTTACGCGTACGACCGCCTTGACACGACGAGTGAAAAAATCGAGTTTTCGAGCGGAAAGGTTCGAAATTCGAATTTTTACGAAAATCGCGTTTTGAGTGAAGGTCCGAAATTCGAATTTTTACGCATACCAACACCTTGACACGACGAGTGAAAAAATCGAGTTTTCGAGCGAAAAGGTCCGAAATTCGAATTTTTACGCATACGACCGCCTTGACACGACGAGTGAAAAAATCGAGTTTTCGTGCGAAAAGGTCCGCAATTTAAATTTTCACGAAAATCGCGTTTCCGAACGAAAAGGTCCGAAATATGAATTCTTACGCATACCAACGCCTGGACACAATGAGTGAAAAAATCGAGTTTCCGTCCGAAAAGGTCCGAAATTTAAATTTTCACGAAAATCGCGTTTCCGAGTGAAAAGGTCCGAAATTCGAATTTTTACGCCTACGACCGCCTTGACACGACGAGCGAAAAAATCGATTTTTCGAGCGAAAAGGTCCGAAATTCGAATTTTTACGCTTTCGACCGCCTTGACACGACGAGTGAAAAAATCGCGTTTTCGTCCGAAAAGGTCCGAAATTTAAATTTTTACGAAAATCGCGTTTCCGAGTGAAAAGGTCCGAAATTCGAATTTTTACGCGTACGACCGCCTTGACACGACGAGTGAAAAAATCGAGTTTTCGTCCGAAAAGGTCCGGAATTAAATTTCTACGAATATCGTTTTCGAGTGAAAAGGTCCTGAAATTCGAATTTTTACGCCTACGACCGCCTTGACACCACGAGTGAAAAATCGAGTTTTCGAGCGAAAAGGTCCGAAATTCGAATTTTTACGAAAATCGCGTTTGAGTGGAAAAGGTCCGAAATTCGAATTTTACGCGTACGACCGCCTTGAATAATGACGAGCGAAAAACTGAGTTTTCTCGTGCGAAAAAGGTCCGAAAAATTTTTACGAAAATCGCGTTTTTCGAACGAAAAGGTCCAAAATTCGAATTTTTACGCGTACGACCGCCTTGACACGACGAGTGAAAAATCGCGTTTACGTCCGAAAAGGTCCGAAATTTAAATTTTTACGAAAATCGCGTTTCCGAACGAAAAGTTCCGAAATTTAAATTTTTACGAAAATCGCGTTTCGAACGAAAAGGTCCGAAACTTAAATTTCTACGAAAATCGCGTTTCCGAGTGAAAAGGTCCGAAATTCGAATTTGTACGCGTACCAACACCTTGACACGACGACTGAAAAAATCGAGTTTTCGTCCGAAAAGGTCCGAAATTCAAATTTTTACGAAAATCGCGTTTCCGAGTGAAAAGGTCCGAAATTCGAATTTTACGCGTACGACCGCCTTGACACGACGAGTGAAAAAATCGCGTTTTCGTCCGAAAAGGTCCGAAATTTAAATTTTTACGAATATCGCGTTTACGAGTGAAAAGGTCCGAAATTCGAATTTTTACGCCTACGACCGCCTTGACACGACGAGTGAAAAAATCGAGTTTTCGAGCGAAAAGGTCCGAAATTCGAATTTTACGAAAATCGCGTTTCCGAGTGAAAAGGTCCGAAATTCGAATTTTTACGCGTACGACCGCCTTGACACGACGAGTGAAAAAATCGAGTTTTCGAGCGAAAAGGTTCGAAATTCGAATTTTTACGCGTACGACCGCCTTGACACGACGAGTGAAAAAATCGAGTTTACGTCCGAAAAGGTCCGAAATTTAAATTTTTACGAATATCGCGTTTTCGAGTGAAAAGGTCCGAAATTCGAATTTTTACGCCTACGACCGCCTTGACACGACGAGTGAAAAAATCGAGTTTTCGAGCGAAAAGGTCCGAAATTCGAATTTTTACGAAAATCGCGTTTCCGAGTGAAAAGGTCCGAAATTCGAATTTTTACGCCTACGACCGCCTTGACACGACGAGTGAAAAAATCGAGTTTTCGAGCGAAAAGGTTCGAAATTCGAATTTTTACGCGTACGACCGCCTTGACACGACGAGTGAAAAAATCGCGTTTTCGTCCGAAAAGGTCCGAAATTTAAATTTTCACGAAAATCGCGTTTCCGAGTGAAAAGGTCCGAAATTCGAATTTTTACGCCTACGACCGCCTGACACGACGAGTGAAAAAATCGAGTTTTCGTGCGAAAAGGTCCGAAATTCGAATTTTTACGCGTACGACCGCCTTGACACGACGAGTGAAAAAATCGAGTTTTCGTGCGAAAAGGTCCGAAATTTGAATTTTTACGCGTACGACCGCCTTGACACGACGAGTGAAAAAATTGCGTTTTGGAACGAAGAGGTCCGAAATTTGAATTTTTACGAAAATCGCGTTTTCGAACGAAAAGGTCCGAAATTTAAATTTTTACGAAAATCGCGTTTTCGAACGATAGGGACCGAAATTTAAATTTTTACGAAAATCGCGTTTTTCGAACGAAAAGGTCCAAAATTCGAATTTTTACGCGTACGACCGCCTTGACACGACGAGTGAAAAAATCGCGTTTACGTCCGAAAAGGTCCGAAATTTAAATTTTTACGAAAATCGCGTTTTCGAACGAAAACGTCCAAAATTCGAATTTTTACGCGTACGACCGCCTTGACACGACGAGTGAAAAAATCGAGTTTTCGTGCGAAAAGGTCCGAAATTCGAATTTTTACGAAAATCGCGTTTCCGAGTGAAAAGGTCCGAAATTCGAATTTTTACGCCTACGACCGCCTTGACACGACGAGTGAAAAAATCGCGTTTACGTCCGAAAAGGTCCGAAATTTAAATTTTTACGAAAATCGCGTTTTCGAACGAAAAGTTCCGAAATTTAAATTTTTACGAAAATCGCGTTTCGAACGAAAAGGTCCGAAACTTAAATTTCTACGAAAATCGCGTTTCCGAGTGAAAAGGTCCGAAATTCGAATTTGTACGCGTACCAACACCTTGACACGACGAGTGAAAAAATCGAGTTTTCGTCCGAAAAGGTCCGAAATTCAAATTTTTACGAAAATCGCGTTTCCGAGTGAAAAGGTCCGAAATTCGAATTTTTACGCGTACGACCGCCTTGACACGACGAGTGAAAAAATCGCGTTTTCGTCCGAAAAGGTCCGAAATTTAAATTTTTACGAATATCGCGTTTTCGAGTGAAAAGGTCCGAAATTCGAATTTTTACGCCTACGACCGCCTTGACACGACGAGTGAAAAAATCGCGTTTTCGTCCGAAAAGGTCCGAAATTTAAATTTTTACGAAAATCGCGTTTTCGAGTGAAAAGGTCCGAAATTCGAATTTTTACGCCTACGACCGCCTTGACACGACGAGTGAAAAAATCGAGTTTTCGAGCGAAAAGGTCCGAAATTCGAATTTTTACGAAAATCGCGTTTCCGAGTGAAAAGGTCCGAAATTCGAATTTTTACGCGTACGACCGCCTTGACACGACGAGTGAAAAAATCGCGTTTTCGTCCGAAAAGGTCCGAAATTTAAATTTTTACGAAAATCGCGTTTCCGAGTGAAAAGGTCCGAAATTCGAATTTTTACGCCTACGACCGCCTTGACACGACGAGTGAAAAATCGAGTTTTTTTCGTGCGAAAAGGTCCGAAATTCGAATTTTTACGAAAATCGCGTTTCCGAGTGAAAAGGTCCGAAATTCGAATTTTACGCGTACGACCACCTTGACACGACGAGTGAAAAAATCGAGTTTTCGTTCGAAAAGGTCCGAAATTCAAATTTTTACGAAAATCGCGTTTCCGAGTGAAAAGGTCCGAAATTCGAATTTTTACGCGTACGACCGCCTTGACACGACGAGTGAAAAAATCGCGTTTTCGTCCGAAAAGGTCCGAAATTTAAATTTTTCCGAAAATCAAGTGTTTTCGAGGGAAAAGGTCCGAAATTCGAATTTTTACGCCTACGACCGCCTTGACACGACGAGGAAAAATCGAGTTTCGAGCGAAAAGGTCCGAAATTCAATTTTGCCGAAAATCGCGTTTCCGAGTGAAAGGTCCGAAATTGAATTTTTACGCGTACGACCGCCTTGACACGACGAGTGAAAAAAATCGAGTTTTCTGAGCGAAAAGGTCTGGCACCTGAATTCTTTACAGCGCATTAATCGCCTTGACACGACGAGTGAAAAAATCGCGTTTACGTCCGAAAAGGTCCGAAATTTAAATTTTTACGAAAATCGCGTTTTCGAACGAAAAGTTCCGAAATTTAAATTTTTACGAAAATCGCGTTTCGAACGAAAAGGTCCGAAACTTAAATTTCTACGAAAATCGCGTTTCCGAGTGAAAAGGTCCGAAATTCGAATTTGTACGCGTACCAACACCTTGACACGACGAGTGAAAAAATCGAGTTTTCGTCCGAAAAGGTCCGAAATTCAAATTTTTACGAAAATCGCGTTTCCGAGTGAAAAGGTCCGAAATTCGAATTTTTACGCGTACGACCGCCTTGACACGACGAGTGAAAAAATCGCGTTTTCGTCCGAAAAGGTCCGAAATTCCAATTTTTACGAAAATCGCGTTTCCGAGTGAAAAGGTCCGAAATTCGAATTTTTACGCGTACGACCGCCTTGACACGACGAGTGAAAAAATCGAGTTTTCGAGCGGAAAGGTCCGAAATTCGAATTTTTACGAAAATCGCGTTTCCGAGTGAAAAGGTCCGAAATTCGAATTTTTACGCCTACGACCGCCTGGACACGACGAGTGAAAAAATCGAGTTTTCGTGCGAAAAGGTCCGAAATTCGAATTTTTACGAAAATCGCGTTTCCGAGTGAAAAGGTCCGAAATTCGAATTTTTACGCCTACGACCGCCTTGACACGACGAGTGAAAAAATCGCGTTTACGTCCGAAAAGGTCCGAAATTTAAATTTTTACGAAAATCGCGTTTTCGAACGAAAAGTTCCGAAATTTAAATTTTTACGAAAATCGCGTTTCGAACGAAAAGGTCCGAAACTTAAATTTCTACGAAAATCGCGTTTCCGAGTGAAAAGGTCCGAAATTCGAATTTGTACGCGTACCAACACCTTGACACGACGACTGAAAAAATCGAGTTTTCGTCCGAAAAGGTCCGAAATTCAAATTTTTACGAAAATCGCGTTTCCGAGTGAAAAGGTCCGAAATTCGAATTTTTACGCGTACGACCGCCTTGACACGACGAGTGAAAAATCGCGTTTTCGTCCGAAAAGGTCCGAAATTAAAATTTTTACGAATATCGCGTTTTCGAGTGAAAAGGTCCGAAATTCGAATTTTTACGCCTACGACCGCCTTGACACGACGAGTGAAAAAATCGAATTTTCGAGCGAAAAGGTCCGAAATTCGAATTTTTACGAAAATCGCGTTTTCGAGTGAAAAGGTCCGAAATTCGAATTTTTACGCCTACGACCGCCTTGACACGACGAGAAAAACTGAGTTTTCGAGCGAAAGGTCCGAAATTCGGAATTTTTAAGAAAATCGCGTTTCGAGTGAAAAGGTCCGAAATTCGAATTTTTTTACGCGTACGACCGCCTTGACACGACGAGTGAAAAATCGCGTTTTCGTCCGAAAAGGTCCGAAATTTAAATTTTTACGAAAATCGCGTTTTCGAGTGAAAAGGTCCGAAATCTGGAATTTCTACGCCTACGACCGCCTTGACACGACGAGTGAAAAACTGAATTGAGCGAAAAGGTCCGAAATTCGAATTTTTACGAAAATCGCGTTTCGAGTGAAAACGTCCAAAATTCGAATTTTACGCGTACGACCGCCTTGACACGACGAGTGAAAAAATCGAGTTTTCGAGCGAAAAGGTTCGAAATTCGAATTTTTACGTGTACGACCGCCTTGACACGACGAGTGAAAAAATCGCGTTTACGTCCGAAAAGGTCCGAAATTTAAATTTTTACGAAAATCGCGTTTTCGAACGAAAACGTCCAAAATTCGAATTTTTACGCGTACGACCGCCTTGACACGACGAGTGAAAAAATCGCGTTTTCGTCCAAAAAGGTCCGAAATTTAAATTTTCACGAAAATCGCGTTTCCGAGTGAAAAGGTCCGAAATTCGAATTTTTACGCCTACGACCGCCTTGACACGACGAGTGAAAAAATCGCGTTTACGTCCGAAAAGGTCCGAAATTTAAATTTTTACGAAAATCGCGTTTTCGAACGAAAACGTCCAAAATTCGAATTTTTACGCGTACGACCGCCTTGACACGACGAGTGAAAAAATCGAGTTTTCGAGCGAAAAGGTCCGAAATTCGAATTTTTACGAAAATCGCGTTTTCGAGTGAAAAGGTCCGAAATTCGAATTTTTACGCGTACGACCGCCTTGACACGACGAGTGAAAAAATCGAGTTTTCGAGCGAAAAGGTTCGAAATTCGAATTTTTACGCCTACGACCGCCTTGACACGACGAGTGAAAAAATCGCGTTTCCGTCCGAAAAGGTCCGAAATTCAAATTTTTACGAAAATCGCGTTTCCGAGTGAAAAGTTCCGAAATTCGAATTTTTACGCGTACGACCGCCTTGACACGACGAGTGAAAAAATCGCGTTTTCGTCCGAAAAGGTCCGAAATTTAAATTTTCACGAAAATCGCGTTTTCGAACGAAAAGTTCCGAAATTTAAATTTTTACGAAAATCGCGTTTCGAACGAAAAGGTCCGAAACTTAAATTTCTACGAAAATCGCGTTTCCGAGTGAAAAGGTCCGAAATTCGAATTTGTACGCGTACCAACACCTTGACACGACGAGTGAAAAAATCGAGTTTTCGTCCGAAAAGGTCCGAAATTCAAATTTTTACGAAAATCGCGTTTCCGAGTGAAAAGGTCCGAAATTCGAATTTTTACGCGTACGACCGCCTTGACACGACGAGTGAAAAAATCGCGTTTTCGTCCGAAAAGGTCCGAAATTTAAATTTCTACGAATATCGCGTTTTCGAGTGAAAAGGTCCGAAATTCGAATTTTTACGCCTACGACCGCTTCGACACGACGAGTGAAAAAATCGAGTTTTCGAGCGAAAAGGTCCGAAATTCGAATTTTTACGAAAATCGCGTTTCCGAGTGAAAAGGTCCGAAATTCGAATTTTCACGCGTACGCCCGCCTTGACACGACGAGTGAAAAAATCGAGTTTTCGTGCGAAAAGGTCCGAAATTCGATTTTTTACGAAAATCGCGTTTCCGAGTGAAAAGGTCCGAAATTCGAATTTTTACGCGTACGACCGCCTTGACACGACGAGTGAAAAAATCGCGTTTACGTCCGAAAAGGTCCGAAATTTAAATTTTACGAAAATCGCGTTTTCGAACGAAAAGTTCCGAAATTTAAATTTTTACGAAAATCGCGTTTCGAACGAAAAGGTCCGAAACTTAAATTTCTACGAAAATCGCGTTTCCGAGTGAAAAGGTCCGAAATTCGAATTTGTACGCGTACCAACACCTTGACACGACGAGTGAAAAAATCGAGTTTTCGTCCGAAAGGGTCCGAAATTCAAATTTTTACGAAAATCGCGTTTCCGAGTGAAAAGGTCCGAAATTCGAATTTTTACGCGTACGACCGCCTTGACACGACGAGTGAAAAATCGCGTTTTCGTCCGAAAAGGTCCGAAATTAAAATTTTTACGAATATCGCGTTTTCGAGTGAAAAGGTCCGAAATTCGAATTTTTACGCCTACGACCGCCTTGACACGACGAGTGAAAAAATCGAGTTTTCGAGCGAAAAGGTCCGAAATTCGAATTTTTACGAAAATCGCGTTTCCGAGTGAAAAGGTCCGAAATTTAAATTTTTACGCGTAAGACCGCCTTGACACGACGAGTGAAAAAATCGAGTTTTCGAGCGAAAAGGTTCGAAATTCGAATTTTTACGCGTACGACCGCCTTGACACGACGAGTGAAAAAATCGAGTTTACGTCCGAAAAGGTCCGAAATTTAAATTTTTACGAATATCGCGTTTTCGAGTGAAAAGGTCCGAAATTCGAATTTTTACGCCTACGACCGCCTTGACACGACGAGTGAAAAAATCGAGTTTTCGAGCGAAAAGGTCCGAAATTCGAATTTTTACGAAAATCGCGTTTCCGAGTGAAAAGGTCCGAAATTCGAATTTTTACGCGTACGACCGCCTTGACACGACGAGTGAAAAAATCGAGTTTTCGAGCGAAAAGGTCCGAAATTCGAATTTTTACGCGTACGACCGCCTTGACACGACGAGTGAAAAAATCGCGTTTTCGTCCGAAAAGGTCCGAAATTTAAATTTTCACGAAAATCGCGTTTCCGAGTGAAAAGGTCCGAAATTCGAATTTTTACGCCTACGACCGCCTTGACACGACGAGTGAAAAAATCGAGTTTTCGTGCGAAAAGGTCCGAAATTCGAATTTTTACGCGTACGACCGCCTTGACACGACGAGTGAAAAAATCGAGTTTTCGTGCGAAAAGGTCCGAAATTCGAATTTTTACGCGTACGACCGCCTTGACACGACGAGTGAAAAAATTGCGTTTTGGAACGAAGAGGTCCGAAATTTGAATTTTTACGAAAATCGCGTTTTCGAACGAAAAGGTCCGAAATTTAAATTTTTACGAAAATCGCGTTTTCGAACGATAGGGACCGAAATTTAAATTTTTACGAAAATCGCGTTTTTCGAACGAAAAGGTCCAAAATTCGAATTTTTA
>JAEUYN010000155.1:0-18216 GCA_018257835.1 Euura lappo | reverse complement strand
GAGTAAAGTAATCGAAATAAATTATCAAAAAAAATCACAAACACCTAATTATCGTTGGAAATGTCGAATTAAACCTGAATATCAAGTTTCCATAGTGGCTCGTCATTATGACTAATTTGGCGGTGTGAAAAAAGTTGACTCTCTGTTTCTCCATCATTGTCGTACGACCTTAAGCATTGAATTTATCAGAATAAGGTTGCGATCGGAATTGTTTAAAGTTTGATTCTCGGGAAGTTTGGTTGTATCCATTTATGCCGTGGATCTGAGAATGGAAGAGAAAATGCAATTTTCTGAATTTGGTGTGGCTTTTCAAGTTTAATTCCAAAAATATCCTCTCCAAAGTTTTTGGAGTGAAAACTCACTCCATTGGAGTGAAAATTCACTCCTGTGATACTGAAAAGAGCGAAAATCCAATAGAGTGATTATTCACTCCAATTGAGTGATTATCCACTCTAATCGAGTGAAATGTCATTCTTTCTTGGAGTGATTTGTTCACTCAAATCTTTTGGAGTGAAAAATTTCACTCTAATGAAGTGATAAAGTCACTCCATTCATTGGAGTTGCGCTGTTTTCACCCCAAAAGATTCAGCGAGTCAATCCTGGAAAAAAGATTGTGTGGACTAGACGTGTAGAGGAACAAATCTCCTACAATTTTGGTCTGCACGGTATTTCGTAAAATTACAAATGGCCGAGTTATCCAAAATAAAAAACATTTTTTTAGGAAAAAAAATCGAAAACAAGCAGAAGGTCGATTCAATCGCCATTTTGAGTTTAAACCCCCCAGTGACCCCCCCCCCCAGGGTTCGAGCCAAAAAAAAACACGGGTGGTGAAAAAAAATTCTCAAAATCCATCAAGTCAATTTTCAGTCCAGGTGATATTCAACGCGTTGAATCCACAAAAATGACTCACCCTGCACTGTAGCGGACGCGGTTTGATGCGACGCACGCGGCTTTTGTTATAGCAACGAGCGCGGATGCACAGCAACCGCTCTTCTTATGGTTTCGCGCGCAAATTGCTAAAGATCGATACTGATTGGTTATGGTAATTATTGATTTTATGAAAAAACTATTGCACCCACGACATTTTGGTAAAGGCCAATATTTTTTATTTTATTCACGGATCACCCCATATACGCTTGTATGAGTTCCTTCGCGACACCCTGTATATATGTGTGTACATTAGTTCGAATTACAAATGCCGTATAAGTTTTTCATTTCTGTCGTGTGCTCCTAAGCACACTCCGGGTTTTTTTTTGTCATTAACAGAATCCTACCTCCTAGCGTTACGACGATTTAAGAATCCATTTATGGGCACCTCATTGACGCGTGTAAAAATTGCCGAAATAGTAGCTCAATATAATGTACCTTATGTACATGTACTTCAAATGTACTTCCGACTGGACTGTTATTATTATACCTACTATCTGAGATACTGAACCAGATCGTTTCATTTATTATGTGGAAGAATTCCGTCGCGCTCGTCCTTTTTCGTTTCTTTTCCTCGCACAATTTACTTGGATGCAAATATTTTTTCAATTCGATTCACGATAATCTGAGAAGAAGTGACTTTTTGAAACTCATTTCAATCACTTTGAAGCAAGATTCCTATAATAGATTCTGGAAAACTGCATTTTTATGAATAATGTATACACACAAAGTGCGGGAAAGCGCAAGTACCTCGCTCGCGTGTACTTTGATTATATATACGATGTGACTACCACAGCTCATGTGAAAATAATATTTAATGTGATTTGTTTTATTATTCATATTTTGTTCTTATTTTTGTCAAAAATAATGGAAATTTTTTGTTGCAGGTCAAGCCTAATGAAAATTTAATCATGACCTCAGAGAGAACGGTACGTCGCAGAGTAGCTGAACAGAAAAAGTTCTTCTATGAAGAAATTCGTGAAAGCTTTAATAAGTTTCCAGACATTTGCCAAAATGTTACTCTCGATAATAGCAGCGATGCATTAACAGAAACAGAGGAAAGTGAATCGCGTGAGGAGATTCCTTCAGTTAATCCGGCTTTAAATAGTATGTGCTTAATGAATACATTATGTGCGGAGAAAAAGACATCACTTGATCAATTAATTGCGAACCAGTTCAAACGTCGTGTAGATGAAGTGGTGGACAAAGAAGTACCAGTTGCAAAAAAAAAATTTGATGTTAATCTCGCTAAACAGCATGCAACAGTATTAGACGATGTTCTTGGTATTAACGATGAAAATAAAAAGAATACAGACACAATTTGTCATTTAAAAGACTTTTTGCAAAATTATAACGAGGAAGAATCTGACGAAGAAGCCGAAAATTGTACAGAAGAAAATGTCGACTATCTACTTCTAGATGAAAATGACGACAAAGCTAAATTCATAAATGAAATTCGAGAACTTTGCCTAAAATACGTTCACAAGATTTCACACGAATTTATTGAAGAACTTATCAGAAAGTTGAAAAAAGAAACTGGTGCATCCTTTCCAGAAACTGCTCGAACTTTCTTGAGAACTCCGAGAAATGTTCACACTCGTAAAATGGGATCAGGAGAATATTGTCATTATGGACTCAAAAGTGCATTGAAATTGTTCATTGATATGCCCGTGTGGAAATTTGTCTAACTCGCCCTAGATTAAAAACTGGCCTTTAAGGGGGTGGACTAGAACATGCCCATATTAAATCGCCTGCCTGGGGCCTAACGTGGCCTCGGATAAGTCACCGTAAATTTTCTTATTCCAAGTTCCGTTAGACAGGGCCCCGATTAAACTGCCAGAAAATCACAAGGCATGAGCTTCTCGAAATACATACATCGGGCCCTTGTCGCGGCCAAATAAAAGTCGCCGCGAACTTTCCAATTCTAATTTTTTTATGACAGGGCCTCGAACAAAATTGCCCTAAGTGAACTTTTTAGGGCGATGTTTCATATTACGGACGAAGGCCCTATCATGGGCTTTTGGATTTTTGAGCTGTTGATACGCAATGTAGAATACAACATGCACAGTTATAAATAGGGCCCCGCCTGAATCCACGGCGGTTCGCCTACCGTCGCTGTGTACCCTAAGGTAACCGTATGGCAGTGCGACATAACCTATAATGTACTCGACCTGACAGGCCAACTGCAGAATCGTATGAACATTATTATCGAATAATTATTTATCATTAAAACCAGAATCCGCGTGCAGAAATATCGTGAGAAACGAAAATTATCAGAGGGTCTCAGTGTCAGTGACAGACTGCAACCATCAAGTGTAGTAAATGCAGTCAGCAGCACATCAAAAGGTAAATATTTTTTCATTACTTTTTACCAGACTTTTCGGGCTTACTATTCATCATCGACAATTAAATTCTTATATTCTCTCGTCAACTCTATGCTATCTTTGAATGAATAGGTTACATATCGATGATGAAAACTCGATGCATCAACGAATAAAAAGTTGATAGTGATGGTGCGATACCCAGTATATGTATAATGTATTTTTATTCATTGTTATTATTCTTACTGTTATTTAACCGCAGTTCATCGATTTGAGACTTACGTCATGGATAATTAATATAGTGTAGTAAAAATGATGACTCTTGATTTTGTAGGTGAGCATGACATTACAGAGGAAGGAAATCCAACGGCAGCTGCAGGTAATCAATGCGAGGCAGAAAATAATGCTCTTGTGTTCAATCGACAATCAGATGAATTCCAGTCAAACAGTGCAACAGAGAACTCTGAAATGGTTGATGTGAATAACGACATATTCGAAGAGAATTATGACAACGATCAGCTTCACAGCCCTACAGCAGTGGAATTCGACAATGCGCTCAGACACTATGGAAATGATGTAGAAAACCTGGAACATGCTGATGAGCCTCATGAGCCACATAAGCCTACTGATCAGCTTGATGAGAGCACTGAAAAAATTGGAGAAATAAATTTATTAAGATCCTGGGCAATTACAAACAACATTAAACAGAAAAGCCTCGATCAGCTACTGAAGATTCTAAGGCAACGACTTCTTCCTGAATTGCCCGCATCGGCCAAAACATTTTTGGAGACTTCTTCTGCGCAGTACATCATTCGAGAGATGAGTTCAGCAGAAGGTGATCATTCAGGAGAATTTGTCTATTTCGGCATTAAAAAAGGTCTGGAAAATAGTATTGACCCTGCGGTACATAAAAGCGAGATTATATCACTGCAAGTTAATGTTGACGGAATGCCCATCTTCAACTCTGGCAATAAAAATTTTTGGCCCATACTAGTCAAGGTACATTTCACTCCAGATATATACAAGCCATACCCAGTGGCTATTTATTGCGGTAGTTCCAAACCTAAAAATTTGGAAGAGTTCTTGCAAGAATTTATCGAAGAGGTGAATAAACTGCAATCAGAAGGAATCATAATTTCTGGAAAGAAATTCAATGTTGAAATAAAGTGTTTCATCTGTGATACTCCCGCCCGCTCATTCCTGAAATGCACCAAGGGGCATGGTGGATACAGCGCATGTGAAAGATGTACAATTGTTGGTTCGAGATTTAACAACCGAATGATTTATCCTTTGAATGATTGTGAAAAACGTACTGATGAAGATTTCAGAGACATGTCATCACCTGATCATCACATAGCAAAGTCACCTCTTACTGAGATAAAGCCAAAAGTGAATATGATTGTGGCTTTTATTTTAGATTTTATGCACCTGTGTTGCCTTGGCATAATGAAGAAATTGATTACTCTCTGGATGGCTGGTCCTTTAACAGTCAGATTGGGTCAAAGAATGAAACGTGAAATCAATAAAAGACTCGATACATTAAAAGTACAGGTGCCAGTCGAATTTCAAAGGAAACCTAGGTCACTGAAATATTATTTACAGTTTAAAGCAACCGAATTTCGCTTTTTTTTACTGTATTGTGGACCTATTGTTTTGAAAAATGTACTAAACAAAACTATGTACAATCACTTCTTACTCTTCCATACAGCATGTCGAATATTATGTACCAGGACTTTGGCTGTTAAATATAACCACATCGCTAAGTTGTATTTGAACAGATTCTTCATCGCAGCACAAACAATCTACAGTCTGGATACAGCTATTTTAAATATGCACAGTGTCACTCATCTAGCAGATGATGCAAGAGAAATGAATTGTGACCTATCTCAAATCTCTGCATTTCCTTTTGAGAGCACCCTTGGCAAGCTGAAAAAGTACATTCGAACACCGCACAAACCTCTAGCACAATTGTGTAGACGGCTTCACGAGGAGTCGTTTCTAAATACTCAAAAGCCCCAACTACCTACGGATATGCAAATTTTGAAAGTAGACTCATCAAGTGGTGAAATTCTCAAAATTAAATATAAAGAATTTACTATTACGTCAAAATCCCCAGATAATGTTGTCTTATTGAATAATAAAACTGTTGCTGTCGTTAGGCGGTTTGTAAAGGTTGGAGATGTCTTGCACGTAGAAGGATGTACGTGGCGAAAAAAACGACCAATATTTGATTATCCGTTCTCTTCAGGTATTATTAATATGTGGCAACTTTGTGACAAACCATGTGATCCATCACTGAATTTTCCGTTGAATAATGTAAGTTGTAAGATGGTTAAGCTCTCTTTGCGTCTGACAGAAAATGGTAAATTCAGAAATTTTGCAATTCCACTTCTCCACTAAATACCAAATTGAGGTAATTACATCAAGTGATATTAATTGAATTATGTGGATTTCGTTGGACGGTGTATTCAGTCATGTCATGTACACGTATTATTGTACTTTCAGCTATTATACACAGGTGTTCGGAATATGTGCACGGGACCTGTGTGTATGTGTGGTTAGCGAACACGTGTCCTGCGTCACCGGCCGGCCGCCTGGAATCACAACAATAACAAATCGTACGAAGCACGTGGTGTATCGTTGAATAGTACATAAGTTTTATTTGTTTCTGCGATTCTCGTGGTGTCATATGATGTAAATACGTATCTGAAGTGAACAGGAAAGATCCAATGTAAGTTATAAAGACGATTTATTTCGAAAATTCTATTTGAAACTTCCATCTGAAGTAATCTAAACGCACCGATCTATTCTAACCTCAAAGTGGCTAGACATACCTACGGTATAATAGTCACGTGTGAAGATGGCTATAGTAGATGATATCTTGAATTAATATCTGTTATAATTCTTTCTTTATAGAATGGCGGACATCTATCCGTATCAAATAGTCAAATTTATACGCAAAGATAAAAAAAAAACGCTTTAGATGCACTAAATATCGTCCCTTCGTCTTGGGTGTTGTGTGGTACAAACCAAAAATGTTTCACAAAATTCATGCCTCCACCTTATACGAAGAAGAAACTACAGGAATTGAAAGAGCTCGTCATCTCATTGTCAGATGCACCAGAGCACTGGCCAACATTTTCTGTGACACTAAAGTCACATGCAAGTAAGTATAATCCGTTTTTTAGGTAAATTATGTTACTACAATTTTTCAATTGTATAAGTTGATATTTTATTTTTCAGAAACCTATGAGAAAGCTGTGCGAAGACTTGAACGTTTGAAGACCGAACCACTTGTATACACAACAGATTCAGATATTAACCCAAGTGAAAAAGTAAAACAGATAATATCTGCCTTCAAATCAAGAGGAAATAGTGAAAAGGAAAGGCATCTAAAAAGTATCTTAGATGTTCCTAGTTTGAATATTTCCAGCGATGAAGGTAGGGTTCTGTTATTATGAATTATAAGTCATGAATTGATGTTGAGTTATATCATTTGCACCATTGTATAACAATTTTTTTTATGTAACGTAGATCAACCAACGTCCAAATCATCGGCAACCAAAGTTACCAAGAAAAAAAGAAACGGTGACGATGATCTGGTAGAGGACGAACAACTCTCCGACGGTCCAAGTATTGTGATATTATCTACATGATCATACTTTGGTGATTTATTTTGAACTCTATTGATTCATACTGTAATTATTTTCAGATCCACAGACATCCAAATCATCGGTAACCAAAGTTACCAAGAAAAAAAGGAACGATGACGATGATCTAGTAGAGGACGAACAACTCTCCGACGGTCCAAGTATTGTGATATTATCTACATGATCATACTTTGGTGATTCATTTCGAACTCTATTGATTCATACTGTAATTAATTTCAGATCCACAGACATCCAAATCATCGGCAACCAAAGTTACCAAGAAAAAACGAAACGGTGACGATGATCTGGTAAAGGGCGAACAAGCCTCCGACGGTCCAAGTATTGTGATATTATCTACATGATCATACTTTGGTGATTTATTTCGAACTCTATTGATTTATACTGTAATTATTTTCAGATCCACAGACATCCAAATCATCGGCAACCAAAGTTACCAAGAAAAAACGAAACGGTGACGATGATCTGGTAAAGGGCGAACAAGCCTCCGACGGTCCAAGTATTGTGATATTATCTACATGATCATACTTTGGTGATTTATTTTGAACTCTATTGATTCATACTGTAATTATTTTCAGATCCACAGATATCCAAATCATCGGTAACCAAAGTTACCAAGAAAAAAAGGAACGGTGACGATGATCTGGTAGAGGACCAACAAGCCTCCGACGGTCCAAGTATTGTGATATTATCTACATGATCATACTTTGGTGATTTATTTCGAACTCTATTGATTCATACTGTAATTATTTTCAGATCGTCAAACCTCGGCTACACCTACAGTTGCAATCGATATACCTATTAACAACAATGCTTTGGCGCTGGACTTAGCACATATTGGAGTTCCAGGTATTGTGATATTATCTATATAATCATATCTTGGTGATTTGTTTTGAACTCTATTAATTCATACTGAAATTATTTTCAGATCGTCAAACCTCGGCTACACCTACAGTTGCAATCGATATACCTATTAACAACAATGCTTTGGCGCTGGACTTAGCACATATTGGAGTTCCAGGTATTGTGATATTATCTATATAATCATACCTTGGTGATTTATTTTGAACTCTATTAATTCATACTGAAATTATTTTCAGATCGTCAAACCTCGGCACACCTACAGTTGCAATCGATATACCTATTAACAACAATGCTCTGGCGCTGGACTTAGCACACATTGGAGTTCCAGGTATGGCGCTGGACTTAGCACGCATTGGAGTTCCAGGTATTGTGAGATTATTTACATAATAGCACTTGCCTGATGAGCATTGAACTCGAGTAATCGATATTATATTAATTTTGTCATATTTAAAGATCCACAAGCCTCAACATCTGGAGCATTGGAAGGTATCGATAAAAATAATGCTCAGGCCAAGGATCCAACAGCAGCATCAGGTTCAGGAAATGTTATAAATATGAAAATAAATTCCATGATAGTACTTCTAATTTTTTTCCGTTTTGCAGAATATAAGCAACTCATAGATTTGTACCAAAAATTACTGGTACAAGTAAAATCATTATCAGATCGACAAGAAGTGTTGATAAGAGCAGTTAATGGGTTGACTCGGGCAGGAGCAGTCGAGTTGGTAAGACCACCGTCTTTCGCTGATTCTTATGGTATAACTATACCTTTGAAAACTTATGAAGAGTTCAAAGACTTTGAGGCAAAGCTTAAGAGTGATGCGACTTGTCGGAATGATTTTGTAAGTATATATACATATTCATATCTATTATAGCAACATACAGTACTATACGTAATTAAAAAACCATAATTGTCTTATAGAAATCGTCACTCATGGTCCTGCTAGATAAAGAAAATAAGTTAACTATGACTGCGCGGAACATACTAAGAAACTATTTTTCGAGGAGTCTAGCTATGAGCTTTACGATCACGAAACAAGTGCAGGGGAAACGTATTCTTAAGGATACATATTTTCTGAATTGCATAACTGGTACGAAAGCATAATTTTTATTATTCAGTCCTACAAATAATTTTAGTTTTTGAATTATAAAGTAATTATTGTTTTTCAGATTACTTGGTCCAACAGAATCTGCAATATAAAGGAAATGCGGACATAAACGTGGCAACGGTACACACTACAATTGGTTCGGTTTTATCGAATGCCAAAGACTGGGATGGATTCCGAACCAAGAGAGGTGCACAGGGCAATGAAATTATCGACATAGCGAATGCGGAAGTGGTTTTCGAAGATCAATTACCTATGGCTGTACAAGAACCTGCAGCCTTGCTTCTACGTCAACCACCTATGGTAGATATGGTTCTTGAAGAACGTGCAGTGATGGTCCTTCAAGAACCTGCAGATACAGCTAATGCTCGAATCTAACTTATAACCTAACTTTACTATGTACAGACTAAGCATATATACATTCTTAAAGGTAGAACCGTTATTAAGTACAATTACGTTTAATATATCTCAAAGCCACATTATGTTTTTGTTGAAGTATTTTTTAATTATATAAAACAAGAACTCAGCTGTTTCATTATGTTACGTTTGTTTCAGATAAAAAAGTTTTTGTTTACGGAACAGTCGAATTTTTTGTTGCCGATTACAGTTTATTTCATTCATAAGAAAGTTTAAAAAAATGTATTTTATAAAATAAATAATTGTAATGTGTCAACTGATCATAAATTATTATAATCTAAATAAATCCTTTCACCAGCCTGTACAAAATACCGGATAGACACGATATAGATTTCATGTAGATTCGGAAACGATCCGAATTCAAAAACCGTATATTTGATATGGTTTTTGAACTCGGAATATATAATGTTTCCGAATCTATAAATTATATAAATTATTTTGTGCAGGGGCATGCTAACCCTGAAATAAATTACATTAATACTGCAATGGGCCCTTAATGGCCCCGGTTATGTACATTGATTTCGAATTACGTACAGAAAGTTGGTCCAGGCCATGGACGGGCCCCTGTTTGGGGCCTACGTATAAGTGGCCCTTCCCCACCCAAGCGTTACATTCTAAGATGGCCCGTAACTCACGTGCCTAGAAAGGGCCCTGAATGGAAATGGGGTAAATTAGCCAGGCCCATTGAATGGCCTGATGAGAAATTTCCACACGGGTGTATATACGTGAAGGAATTGTTGTCGATTGCATAAAACTTCTTGTCGGTATCGACGGTGCTCCACTTGCTACTTCTTCTGAAAAAGGCTTATGGATTATTGCTTGTTCAGAAACTATACTAAAGCTAGTTGAAGTACTTGGGATTTACCATGGCGAAGATAAGCCATCTGACGTCAATGAATTTTTAAAAGAATTTGAAGAAGAAATCACCTATTTTATCAATAATGGAATCGAGCATAAGGGTAAACATTATTCCGTACTTTTTGAACAGTTAGTGTGTGATGCACCTGCTAAATCATTTGTCTTGTGCGTCAAGTATCACTCCGGATATTACAGCTGTACAAAGTGTACTATCCAACGTGAATTTCATGGCGCAGTACATTTTCCGGGATGCATTTCCACTTTGAGGACAGACGAAAAAGTAAAAGATCGCCAATACAATGACGCATTAGGTGATGACTATCAAAAAAATGGAGGAACAATTCTAAAAGATATTCCAAAATTTGGCTTAGTTACTAATGTTATGCTTGATTATATGCATTTGATTTTACTTGGCGTAATGTTGAAATTAATTTAACTGTGGATAAAGTCAGTACTAGGTGATTCAGATATTGAAAAAATATCTCAAAGATTAAATGATTTGAAAGGTTTTGTACCATCAGACTTTTGTAGAAATCCTAGACAATTCAGAAAAATTCGACGCTTGTGGAAAGCTACAGAGTTGAGGCAGTTTCTTTTATACACTGGTCCGGTTGTTTTATTAAATATTTTACCATCAGAATTATACACCCACTTTTTACATCTCAGCGTCGCTGTCTCCATTTTGGTGAACCCAATCTTATGTAAGAGTGAGGATTATTTAAACTTTGCCGATCAGCTGTTAAAAAAATTTGTTAACGACTTTGAAGTTTACTATGGAAGGAAAAACGTTACATTTAACGTTCACAATTTATTACATATAGTTACAGACGCGAGACGCTTTGGACCATTAGATGATTTTAGTGCTTTGAGGTTTGAAAATGTAATCAGAAAAATCAAACAGCTTGTAAGGAATGGCAATCAACCTCTTAAACAAATTTGGAAGAGACTTGCAGAAATTAGGTCATGTGAAGTATATTCCGATGATAACGATGTCAAATTTGATCTATCAAGCTATCGTCCAATGCAGGAAATTCACGTTTTTAAAAAAGATTCGATCATCATCGATTGTCGCAATGAAAAAAAACAGCTGTGTGTTATTGAGTAATGGTGATTATATACAGTGCCACTACTTTATGATAACCGAAAATAGTAAGGTGAAAGTTATTGGAAATGTTTTAAAAGTAGTCGATCACTTTTACAAAGAGCATTTGAAGGACGCATCCGATAAATTACATATAAAAATTGTTCGAGAAACGGAAACAAGCCAGCCTACAGCTTACCCGGTTGAAATAATTTTAGCAAAAGTATGTAAATTCCCTTTAGAAGCCAATAATCATTTTGTTGTTATACCAGTAATCCACACTTATGTACACTAACTTTTGCATTGCAAAGTTTCATTGCATGTGAAAATGTAAAAAAAAAGACGATGAATTTACAATGGACTTGTTTGACCCAAAGTCCGAAGTGGACATTCTTGAGTCGATTGGATTTTGGCTTGGAAAACAGGTAAAAGAAAGAAAAACCAATAAGTATACAATGGTTTTCTATGTAAAATCGCCTCTTCTGTCCGAATTCGACGCCAGAATTAAAAAATTCTGCATCAACAATGTTGGCGACGCGTTGAAATCCGCCACGTACTATTCAGTGTGACCTTATTTGAAAATGTAAAATTATAAAACAAAAGAAAAGGCTGGAAAATAAAATAACGATCATTGCACATGTAAAAAGTTTGTGTGATATAATTTACCGAGTCATAAGGAGAGAATGAAAGAAAGTATGTAATATCTGTATGTATACTTATATAGTTGTGTATGAAAGGTTGACACGGAAGAGCGAGGTATTAATCCCTGTATGTATGGGGTAGTCCAAATGAAAGTGAACAGAGTTTGACCCCGACCCTCACCGAATTGGTCGCCGATTTTTTCCCGTATTCTACTCCATAAAAGGTACGCTGTCCGATTTTTCTTAGATTTTTTAGACCCATGGCTCGGTCGCGGCGATTTTTTCAAGTTTTTCCATCAATCTAACGCAACTCTGAAGTCTTACATTTTATCGCAAATTCACAGAGGAAAAAAAGTTTAGTTTTCTTTTGATCTTCACAAAAATATTTTTTCACGAATTTTCAGTGCATGCTAAATCGTCGATTTCGACGAAAAATGCACAAAAATTGAGTTATCTCGGAAAACCCGTTTTAAAAATTTTTTTAATTTTTTGTCAATTTTCTTTGGTCAAAAACACACAACTTTTGTATGAAACATATTTTGGGCACGGCTTTCATTCGGGAGCTACGCCTTGTTTTATGTGATAATATCAGTAAAGTACGTAAATCAATTTTTGTTCAATATTTCGTATAAATCACTCGAGGTCAAACCGTGAGTTTTGAATGTGGTCAAAAATTTTCTTGAACATAAAATAGAACATTGAAAATCATAATTGAAATAGTACATTGTGTATCAAGGGTACAAAGTACTATTTTTCGAGTGTACTGCAATCACACTCGCCAAAATAGAGTTGCGCCCGTGATGCACACGATTTTTTTCTCAACACCTGGTCTGCAGAAATGCCTCTTTTCAGACCGAGTGCGCGGGCGCAAAACAGCACTTTGCGCCCGAGGGCCGAAAAGATCTGTTTTGCGCCCGCTCAAGAGGTATGAAATAGTAGATTGTGTATCAAGGGCGCAAAACACTATTTTTCGAGTGTGAAATTTGCAGTACGAGCCGAAGGCGAGTGTACTGCAATCACACTCGCCAAAATAGCCTTGCGCCCGTGTTGCACACGATTTTTTTCTCAACACCTGGTCTGCAAAAATGCCTCTTTTCAGACCGAGTGAGCGGGCGCAAAACGGAACTTTGCGCCCGAGGGCAGGAAAAGAGTCGTTTGCGCCCGCTTTGGGCGGGCGCAAAGCACATTTCCGCCCGAGGGCCGAAAAGATCTGTTTTGCGCCCGCTCACTCGGTCTGAAAAGAGGCATTTTGCGACCGGGTGTGAGAAAAGTGGCATTTTGCGACCGGTGTAAGAAAAGAAAGTGAAGTACACATGTAAATCCAACTGTCACGGGTTTCATCTACGTGCCAAAGCTGAAATTCTATCGGATAAAAAGATTTAAATTGATTCCCTACCGTAAAGTCGACACTAACCACGATTAGTGAACGTCACAAGTAATCACTGTAAGACCACTGATCTTGGGCTAATCAGAAAACGAATGAAACAAATTATTATAGAGATTTCAGGATACTAAAGTGTTTTGACTCTTGGAACATTGAGTTTGTAAACACTCAATCGTGTGTCGAAGTTGATGACGAATAAAGTGATTTTGATTTTAGGTATGGAACACACAATTTGGGGTCGAATCCGCCTAAAGTAATTTATACGGAAAATTAAAAAAAAAATTTATTCACGTACTTTACTGATATTATCAGATAAAACAAGGCGTAGCTCCCGAACGAAGGCCGTGCCCAAAATATATTTCATACAAAAGTGGTGTGTTTTTGACCAAAGAAAAATGACAAAAAATTTGAAAATTTTTGAAAACGGGTTTTCCGAGATAACTCAATTTTTGTGCTTTTTTCATCGAAATCAACGATTTAGTTTGCTCTGAAAATTCGTGAAAAAATATTTTTGTAAAGATCAAAGGAAAACTAAACTTCTTCTCCTTTATGACTTTGCGATAAAATGTAAGATTTCAGAGTTACATTAGGTTAATGCAAAAACTCTGAAAAATCGCCGTGACCGAACGATGAGTCTAAAAAATCTAAGAAAAATCGGCAAGTGTACCTGTTGTAGAGTAGAATACGGAAAAAAATTGGCGACCAATTCGGTGAGGGTCGGGGTCAAACTCTGTTCACGTTCATTTCGACTACCCCGTATACAAGCGGGTAAACCCTCGCCCGGCCGAGCGCTACGTTCGGTCGCGGGAGAAAAGTCTGAAATCAGGCAGTCTTGCTCCGAACGGCGCGCTTATAAGGTATGAATCCTCCGGGATATCATTTTGTGCACGTGTAATAATCACGTGAAGTGCCGTAGAGTAGGATTGTGGGGCTATCAGCGTGTCGATAGGGTTTATCGCTTAAAGAAGCAAATTGACAATAAGGGTTGATTGCTTACAGAAGTAAATTGTCGATGAAATGATATGGGTCTATGCGGAATGGTAAAATATCGTGGTCGGACCTTCCTGGGGGGCCTCATAAGAGAGGTCGGGCTCAGATGGTCGACACGCCGGGAAACCGGCGTGGTGAATACGACCGCGAACTGTTACTTTGAAATCCGCAAATAAGGGTGATTGTCACGGGTTGGCCGGCACAGGGAGGTCGTCTAAAGTGACGACCAGATCTCTGTTACGGTTGACTTGCTGGGTATAACCAGCATGGATATAAAATCCGTGACGGCAAAGTGTTGAGCAGCAAAGGGCTGCTCGGGACCGCGTGGACTGACCTTCCCGGAGCTAGGCTTCGGTGGTTGACACGCCGGGAAACCGGTGTGGATATCTAGTCCGCGCGGTAGATAAGGTGGTGACCGGAGACGTCCGGGAAAAAACTATCACCTTATCAAGTACATAAAGACAAACCGCATGGATTCGACGGGCATAGATATTCGCGAGAGTAAATAAGCAGGTTGAGGGCAAGAATGAAACTAGAAACATATACTAACGGACTGACCTGATGTATCATACTGATAAATAAACGCAGTTGACATGAATATGTGCCTATTCACTTGATTTGAGTCGATAGTTGAACCCGAGTTCCCATATGGTAGATCTGAGCTTATCGGTATAGTGACGGAAAGTTAGGCCGTCGCTAACAAAATGGTCCTTCGAGCCGGATCTCGAGCGAGCGAAAGGGGGAAATAGTAAGCGACACGCTGTTAGCCCGCGAGTGTCAAACCCAATTCAAATATAGATTACAACAACAAACAATAACCAAAAGGGAAAAGAACAGTTAAGTGAGTGAAGTTCCTGGAATAAGTTGGCCAGTGAGATCCATTCAAAGAGGATGACGTCGAAGAGGGGACGATCGAAGCCGCAGAGACCAGGAACGGGACCGGAGGCCTGGGCTGTCGCCCGGTCAACACCCCCGAGAACAACGCCCGGCAACGACCCAGGCCGATATCCACCAGGTCGAGCCTCCGCCGAGGACAGGGCAAGTCTTGACGGCCGAGAACGCTGGCGAGATAAGAGTCCAAGACCCGGTCGCTGACGTTTTGACAACAGGAGTGGGTCAGGGAGAAGAAGGACGGGCTGGGTCGTCGTCAGGATCCAGCCTGCAAACGGTGTCAGAGATAGCGTTTATGCCCATCAACAGAAGACGAAGGCTCGCACTCGAGGCAGCGGAGCAGAAGGCCAAGATCCGCAGACTGGCTGTGGAAGAAAAGGAAAAAATAGAGATTCAGCTGATCGACGATCGGCTGGCGGCTGAGTTGTTGGCAGACGACTCAGTCATGGGTCAGGGTAGCCAAGCGGGCGATGACACTCCTCAAGGGCAGGTGGACGCGTGGATCAGCTCTATACGCGCTGAGGCAGGGGAGGCAGACAACGTCCAGGCGACGGCAGAGACCACGCAGCAGAGTCAACAGAATGTCGGTACCACCGACATCACACGTCTGACGGAGGCAATTACGCAGACGTTGAATTCTGTACACGATGCGTCAACCACCCGCGACTCGCAACGCTTGGTCAGTAGGATGACTTCCAGCCGAGGATTGCCTAGTTTCAACGGCGACGGTCTGGAGTGGTTGAAATTCAAGCGCGCGTTTGACCTATCTACGGAGGTCGGAGGCTATTCCGAGCAGGAGAACATTTCGCGCCTGTATGAGTGCCTCACCGGAGATGCCAAGGAAGCAGTATCTTCACTGATGCTAACGGCTAGTAACACTACCCAAATAATGGAGACCCTGGAGCTGCGATTTGGCAATCGCGACGTCATCCTGAAAGAGATAGTACAGGAGATCAGGAAGCTGCCGAGGATTAACACCGGCCGGACCGACATAGCCACTTTCGCAACGAAAGTGAAGAACGCGGTGGCGGCTATGCGAGCCATCAATCATATTGGCTACCTACATAGCCCCGAGTTAGCTCAAGAAATCATAGGGAAAATGCCGTCACCCACGATCTTCAACTACAACCGCTATTTGAGCGCTAACACAATCGGAGATGAGCCTCGACTGGTGACGATTTCCAAGTTCCTGTATCAGGAGGCGGAAATGGCGTGCAAAGCGGGTACCACGCGGATTTCGACCAAGCAAGGGCAGGCAGGCATCACTCAACAGACCTATAAAGGTAAAAAGAGCGACCAAGCAGGGTTCAACCGAAAACCCACTGCTGTATATACCATGGAAGCCCAGGATCACCACAGAGCAGGTGGATCAGGGACAGCGAGACCCCAGGGGCAGAAGAAAGATCAGCGTAAGAGTGGTTGTGGATTTTGTAACGGGACGAACCACTCGGTCATTGAGTGCCGCAAATTTGCTGACCTAAGGACCAAGAAACGGTGGCAATGGGCCAAAAGGGTTGGAGTTTGTTTCCGCTGTCTGGTGAGCAAACACCCTCGTCAACACTGTCGCGCAGAAGCCTGCACCGAGGCAAAGTGTAAGAATCAGCACCATCCACTCTTACACATAAGTTCGAGACCATCGAAGGAAGCGACGGTCACGAATACGAGCCAACGACCTGCATCGACCGAAGCATCGCACGACATGTGACTAGGCGGTGAAGGGACAGTACTGTTGAAGGTGATTCCAGTGACGTTGCGAGGCGCGAGAGGACAAATACAGACGTACGCGCTACTGGATGAGGGCTCCACCGTGTCATTGATTGACGCTGGAGCAGCACGGGCGATAGGCGCTTCGGGGCCAAAAACAGTGCTATCAATTCAAGGTATCAGAGAGACAGGGGCGGTGGAAGCTGAAAGTGAGAAGGTCGCGGTTGAGGTCAAAGGGAAGAGGAGCGAGATAACGCACAGACTAGATGGAGTTCGAACGGTTAAGGATTTAAAGTTACTCAAGCAATTCTTAGACCCTGACGAAATAGCGCGTTATCCGCACCTCGCGCTGGTGGACGTGGAGTGGTATTCAGAAGCACAACCCACTATCCTACTCGGACAAGACAACTGGGACGTAATAGCGACCAGGGAAATCCTGGCAAAAGGGCGTGGATCTCCAGTGGCGTCTTACACCTCCCTGGGTTGGGTCATCCACGGACCGACGTCAGCGGTCCGCTCGAGAGGTCGCCGGGAGGTCACCTTGCACGGCTACGACATGGCCAGCGAGATCAGCCAGCAAAGAAGGGACGATAAGAGCTTGCATGAGATGGTAAAGGCTAACTTTCGAATGGAAGCTATCGGAGTTGGTTGACGCGAACGGGTCAGCGCACCTCAAAAAAGAGCCACGCAGCTGCTCGAAAAATACACCCACCGGGTAGGCAATCAGTGGGAAACCGGATTGCTGTGGAAGGAGGACGAGGTGGAACTTCCTGGAAACCGCCAAACGGCCCTGATGCGCTTAAAAAACCTCGAGAATAAGATGGACAGGAACCCGGAATACGCCAAACTATATGAAGAGCAGGTGAACAGGTTCATCGAATGCGGTTACGCCGTAAAAATTGATGACGCGGAGGAAGAAAAGCCACGCATATGGTACCTTCCGCATTTTGGAGTCATCAATCCAAACAAACCAGGCAAGCTCAGACTGGTGTTCGACGCAGCAGCCAAAACGAAAGACGTTAGCTTGAACGACAAGCTCCTGGCTGGTCCAGATATGCTAAATTCACTGCTGGGTGTTCTAATGCGTTTTCGGCAAAAACCAGTGGCCTTCATGGGTGACATAAAGGACATGTTCTTACGCATAAAAATACGAAGGGAAGACCAAGACGTTCAACGGTTCCTGTGGAGAGCAGCAGATAGGACACGAGTTCCAGACGTATATCGGATGACCTCCATGATCTTCGGGGCTAAGTCCTCTCCCTGTTCGGCAATGTTCGTTCGAAATCGCAACGCACAGGAGCATGAGAGCGATATGCCCCAGGCAGTCAAGGCCATAACAGCAAAGTGTTATATGGATGACTATC
>JAEUYN010001540.1:0-70154 GCA_018257835.1 Euura lappo | reverse complement strand
TTTTTTCATTTTCATTTACAAATTTCACCACTTGCGAGTAAATTTTTTTCAATGATAACAATAATTATTATCATATTGTTATTATCATAATAATAATTGTTATCATAATAATATTTGTTATTATTATTAGCAATATTATTATTATTATTGTTATTATTTTGGAAAGATATTGAAATTCCGATTTCCACGAAATTGTCAAGATAAAAAAAAATAAAAAATGACGCACACGTTTTCATTTTCATTCTCAAATGTCACCACTTTCGAGTAAATTTTTTTCAATGATAATAATAATAATCATTATAATAATTGTTATTATCATAATAAAATAATAATAATAATTATTATTATTATTATAATTTTTATTATCATTATTTCGGAAATTGTAATTATAATGATAATAATAATAATAATAATAATAATAATAATAATAATAATAATAATAATAATAATAATAATAACAATAATAATAATGATAATAATAACAATGCATTGTTATAACTATTATTATTCCGAATTATATCCGTTTGAATTCCCGCTCAGCTGTCATAGCGCTGAACAAGGAACAGCGGTTCGTGAAACGCAGGACCGCGAGACGAAGGTTGGCAACAACTGTAAGCTTGGTTCCCGCTGCGCCCGCGCGTCTCAAGGGAGCGCTGCTCGGCCCGACATGCAACGCGAAACGATCCAACATGGCCGCGGCCGGTGCTTTATATCGAGAAAAATTACAGTCTTTTTCTGGAAACAATTCTGAGGCTTCATCGTTGGGTGAAATGAACAAGTTTTGCGATATATGTGAGTGGAATTATATTGACGAGGGTGGAATTGCATTCTTTTCCGCCCTTGTGATGCGTAGTCGGTGATATCAGTGAAAACAAGTAACGGTCCCACGCTTCGCGACACAAAAAAGCCTTATTTTACTCGATTTTGGTGAGATACACGTTCATGCAGCTACCAATTTAATACAAATCGTCTAAGGAACCCATTAAACAACCCCCCGTTCATATTAGGTTTCATTATTTTTTAAATACGAAAACGGTTGACTGGAGCATGCTCTTAAAAGAAAGTTGTAAGGGAATACATTCGTCATTCTTTATTTTTTTATAGACATAGCGATGATCAGAAAAATAATAAAATGTAATAAGACTCAAGATATGTTAGTAATATCTTCTTTTTCGCAATTTTCTCAGCTTTGGGTTACGTTGGTAACGAAGGACCAGACGTCATCGGCTAGAAGTTGCGGCTCCTCAAGAGCAGCGAAGTGACCACCACGCGGCATATGATTTATTTGAATCAAGTTGACGTACCTTGTTCTCACGAGAGATTCTTCCTGGTTCAACGGTTCATGAGGAAATATGGCGCAAGCTGTTGGTGCGTAGATCTTAGCACTGAAATCAGCAATGTCAAAAATTAGGGATGAGACTGACCGATCTCTGCTCCATACATCATTTTTATATTGTTCATTGACTCACTTGTATGACTTCAAGGTGTTATTAGACTTCATACTTTCAGCGTACAACCGAATGCTCGTAGTGATCGAGTTTGTCAACCAGTACATCATAAGATTGTCTATAAGTTCGTCAATGGTGAATTTCTCCAGCAAACGACCGTCCTGGCTGTATTTGTTTGCGTCATTCGTGGTGCTGCTGAACTTCTCCAGGATGTAGGCAGCCAGACCGGCTGGAGAATCGGTAAGAGCGATGCCTGTAATCGATCGAGAATTCAAAGTAACAACGTGGCTTCGGAGTTTCTATGCCAGTAAGATGACTGGATCTGGAAAATCTCGCCCTGCTTACCAACGGTGTCAGGCTTGGTGGTCTGCAGATGCATGTATCCCGTTTCCTCAATGTTATATGTCCAGTTGGTAGTTGACACGGTGGACGACTTCTGGCCGGTGATGATCAAAGTCGGCATGTAAGCCCAGATGATGGACCGTAGAGTGGATGCAGATGACAAGTGGGCACACAAGTTCAAGTGTATTCCTAAAATGCTGAAACGATTCGATCATCTTTGTCTCTTGTTCAGAGAACGGCGTAGAATATGTGGCAAAGAATCGCTTGATATCTACCTGGAGGGGTACAAAGCGGCCAAATTTGTAGTGATAACGCTTCCCATATCACCACCCTGGGTGTAGAATTGCTCGAAGCCGAGCCTATCCATGAGATTTTTCATCAGTACGCTCACTTGTTTGTAAATTAAAAAATTCAGGCACGCAGTGTATTCAACTTTAAAAGTCATGACGAAAGGCGGCCATCGCTATAACTATAATTACCTACTATGGCAGATTTGCTTTCAATTTCGGAAATAAAATTCAACTCATCAACAGATTCACCATCAACAGGTTACTGGATGACAAGTCGGTATTGTCAGTCGTAATTAATTACAAAAGCCTTGCTCCATATGGGTAACCGACTAAGGAATAGATTACCTGTAATTTAGGTGAATTTAGAATAAATTGAAAATCCGGAAGTGATAGTGATTCTGAGAATTCACGCTAATTGTGAAATCTAGAATTCAGACTTTTTTGGTCATTGTAACAGACTCCGAAAGAACGACAGTGTTTCTTGATTCCCCGCAATCGATAATTGCTGTTCAGATGGCGAATCCATGTTATAGTATATTATTCACAATAATTGATAACAAACAATCGTGCCTGAATGTTATCCAACCCAGGACGAACTGCGGCATCGGAGAAACCGTATCCTGGCAGAGATGGGACGATCACTTCAAAGACGACCCGAGTCGAAATTTAGGCCCTACTTTGACGCTCTAACTCCTACCTCAGGTAGGGGCTAAGAGCGGTAAAGTAGGTTCTGGATAGATAGCGATTCCAATATAATATTAGACCCTACTTTGACGCTAAAAATGGCAGATATTTCCCTTTTTTCCACTTGGAGAGTCAAAGTAGGGTCTATCCAGAACCTACTTTACCGCTCTTAGGGGGCGTCCATTAATCACGTGAGGCTTCAGGCAGGGAGGGGGGGGGTCGCTAGAAAAATCACGGCCGATCACATGGGGGGAGGGGGGGTCATTTGAACGAATCACGTATATTTTTCGTTCAACAGTGCGAAAGAATCTCTACTTATTGAAGACTTTCAAATGTCCCGCGATTGACAATTGACTCTACTACGCAAATGAGTCATTTCATTTCATGTTTCTCTGATTTGTGTGTATAGAATCTTTTTTACGCACAAGGGGACCTACTATCAGCAGATTGAAGGCGTAGCGATGGGCTCGCCCATTAGTCCTGCAGTTGCGAACCTCGTTATGGAGACACTTGAAGTTGAAATAATTTCTAAATTACCTTACCAGCTCCCCTTTTTCAAGCGTTACGTCGATGACATTCTCACTGCCGTCCACATGGACCAATTAAGTAACATAGTTGACAGCTTCAACTTATTTCATCCAAGCTTACAATTCACTAGCGAAGTTGAAAAGGACGGTATGATTAGCTTCTTAGATCTTGCTATTATCCATAATGAGGACAAATTAACTATAGATTGGTACCAAAAACCAACGTGGACTGGAAGGTATTTAAATTTTAGCTCGCATCACCCCCTTGTGCATAAGAGATGTGTTGTTGCCGGACTAATCGATAGAGGTCTAAAACTGGCTGATCAAAACAAAATGTAATGGATAATGCAGAAAATTTCCATTGATAATTCGCAGCGCCGCTGCACATAGAAATTATTGGACAGATCATCTAATAACATTCTACGTACACCTATGAATGACATAGAAAAACACACAACAAATAGATATTCCGACAAATTAAATTAAATTAAACAATGAATTATTTAATATTAATTAAATTTAATATTAATTAAATATAACATTTTAAAATTAAATTCAACAATAAATTATACACAGTCATGGTAATGAGACATTATTCATGATAATGCCACGAGTAGTGGAATATAGTAAACAATATATCATCTGAAAGCTGCATCTTGTCAAAACACCTTCTGATTTGATGATCGATCATTCAATAAGGGTACCTGAGAAATAATTATCATATCTGACCTAGTCTCATCAGATATGATCAGATCGGTAGCTTTCTCAATTATTATTCAAATATGTTCTTGTCAAAATTTCAACGATTTAATCCATTATACATTATACAACACATTATACATATACATTTGGATATCCATTTTACATAATCACTAACAACTAGACACCCGAGATCCAGTACACTTGTGCCGTTTGGTATCATACATTAGTACGCATAGGTCAACAAAATTATTCAAATCTTATCTCATAAATTATAACTTCATGTGATAAAATGTAGAATAAAACCCTTCAGAGGGGTTGAGTGAAAGCTTCTGTCATAAAGGTTATATATTATGGAATATAGTTGTACTATGAAAGGTAAGATCTTCAAAAGCAGGCATCGGACCGTACGGTCCGATGCCTGCTTTTGAAGATCTTACCTGTACGGCGGAACGTTCCGCCAAACCTGATGCTGAACCTCGCAAACCTTGCCGGAGGGCTTCAAAAGGGTTCGCCCAAGGTTCTTCGCATCTCAAATTCATTGCAGGATTAAAAAAAAAAATTATGAACCAGTCTATATTACCATGATATAAGAATTGACACATGGTTTGGAAGATCTGACTTCTCATACTTCAACCATGTCCTACAAGAAATTACTCTTTGGCGAAGTTTTACTAGACTACTTTAGAGATTTATAGATTCCGCTTTGAGAATACGGAATAGATAAATAGTCATCTTTTCAAAAGTAGAAGGTTGTGTGCTGTCGTTCCAGTAACATCAAGAATATTTTACTCACGACGCACCCCAGCTAGTTCCTTTTCCTGTATTTGTCTGCCAGTGAGGTAAAAGTAGAAAATCTATCAAAACATGTTCTTGCGCGTGTCGAAAACTTGAATTTCCAATAAATACGTACTCTGACCGAAGTCTGTGTGTCTTTCTACGAGCCGGCCGTTGACTGACGGAGATCCTTCCGCCTACAGAACATACATGTCGTACAGGTGTGTTGCGGCTGAAATAATTGTACATACAACGGCGAGAGAATATTCATGACTAGCTGTGCATTTCATATTTTCATTTTAAACGATCAGAATAATTGACGAGGTAGGTCATAGTAATCTTAGATGATTGTATCAATGTTTGTTATTTGGGCTGCAGTGAAGCAGCTTCTACTCTCACATTAAACTGGTTGATATTTGAAAAGTCCACGTCAGGGATAGTCTCCAATCAAATAAATATTCCACGCGAATCGCTTGTCTGAAACACTTTGGATAGCGAAAAAGGACAGCGGTAGATCCGGGTTATAGGTTAGGTTCGTAGCACGTTGTAGAATTCCACACTATGTCAGGGCACAGAAATACTATTTGAGAATCTCGTAGATAAAGTGTGTGGATGGTAGACTATTACTTACCTGATAGTCGAGCTCGAATTAGTCGAAAACTGAGAGAAATTGTTTAACCCAGACGGACGGCGATTTACTTATCCACAGCACTTGACACATTGAGACAATAGGGCCGACGGTGCCCCGCGCACGCGCACATCGAACTTATATTCGAATGCTTGGGTCCCGGTGAAGAACTTCACTCATCAATTTGGATTTGTTTTTTCAATCACGTTACAAATTACAGCTGTAATTTGTAACTTAAAAAAATCATAGTGTGGCATTACATGGTGTAATTATTTACATTTTCATTACAGCTGTAATTTATAATTTAAAAAAAAATTATTAATTATTTACATTTTCCATTACAGCTGTAATTTGTAATTAAAAAAAAAAATTACTTTCTTCAGTAATTTGTCATTAAACTCAAATCCATCAACCATTACAATTCTAATTTGTAATTTAACCGTAATCCATTAACCATTACAATTGTCATCTGTAATTCAACTTAAATCCATTAACCATTACAATTGTAATTTGTAAAAAAATCGAAGTTCATTTACCATTACAATTTTAATTCGTAAGAGGGCGTCCATAAATTACGTGAGGCGATTTTTGGGATTTTTCGACCCCCCCTCCCCCCTCGGTGAGATTTCGTGAGATTTGGCTCGACCCCCCCCCCCTTAAGTCTCACGTGAGATTTTTCAAAATGCGTATTTTGCTTGATTGCGTTGGATTTCTAATAAAAAAAACATAATTTATGAATAAACAATAAATTACGTGATATTGGCCGAGACCCCCCCTCTCCCCCACGTGAGATTGGGTGAGATTCGGCTCGACCCCCTCCCCCCCCTAAACGCCTCACGTAATTTGTGGACGCCCCCTAATTAAACCGAAATACATTAACCATTACAATTTGAAATATGTAATTAAACCGGAAAGCATTGACCATTGCAATTTTTCAATGTAATGATTAATGTATTTCGGTTTATGACAAATGACAATTGTAATGGTCAATGAATTTTGGTATATACAAATTACAAATTGCAATTTATTGGTTTTATTTATAATTAATTAATTACAATTTATTATTTATAAATAATTAATTACAATTTATTATTTATAATTAATTACAAATTACAATTTGTTATTTATAATTAACTAATTACAAATTATGTAATTTATAATTAATAAATACAGATATGTAATTTATAATTAATTAATTAAAAATTCGCCCAACACTGGTCTCCAATTCGAAGGAAAGTCCTACACAGAGTCAAAGTAGGGTCTTAAGTTCGAACATATTTGGAGGTATTATTCAACGTAGAGTCAAACGGAGTATAAGTAGGGGCTATCAGGTTCAAAAAGGGTCAAAGTAGGTTCAAATATTACCAAGAGCGTCAAAGTAGAGTCTGAGTAGAACTAAGAGCGTCAAAGTAGAGTCTAAATTTCGACTCGGGGAAGTCTGCGTCAGAACGCGGCGTCGTGAGCGACGGGATGATCTTCTGGAACTCGACGACGGACCCGGGCCACCCGTGGACCAGCAGCAGAGGGAGAACCCGCACGGAACGGTCCTTCGGGAGGGTCGGCTTCACGTGGTAGAAATGAATGTCGAGACCTGGGGGAAGTTCGCTGGTCAGTGGGACTCGAAGAAGTGAAAACGCTCTTCGTCTTCCATTCTTTCAGTTCATCGAATCGCGACTGTCTCTCACCTTGAATATTCGTCTTGAACTGAGGGTAGCGGTTCAGGAGGGTTTGTCGGTCGGTCCAGTCGTACTTGGTCCTCCAATACTC
The DNA here is from genome assembly GCA_018257835.1 of Euura lappo. NCBI lineage: Eukaryota > Metazoa > Arthropoda > Insecta > Hymenoptera > Tenthredinidae > Euura > Euura lappo. Next base: position 62,992 of record JAEUYN010001540.1, on the reverse strand, counting down.
GAGGATCGTTTGAAGATAGTCGCTGTCCACGCCGTAGGTCCATCCTACTGCACCTTCCAGTGGCTTTCTCAAAGTATGGGTTCTCTCTAGACGGGCTTTCAGGTCTTTTATAACCTGCGGGAGGTGTGATCAACGGTAATTACAGAGCTTACGTGATTAACGTTCAGAATATACCTATCGATCTAGCCGGGACACGTTATGGTTTTGTACCCATGCAAATATAGGCTTGGGTAATGTTGCACATGCTGAACTGGTTGTAACACGAGACTTTGAAATAACCCGAGCTTAATGCATGAATGGGACAGCAAAAGAGTGATAAAAACCAACCTTCTTAGGCACGTCAATTTTGAATGGACGGATGCCTTCGTTGACTATGCCAGGTTCTCCTGGGCCCCAGTACTGATCGCTTAGCAGCTGTAGCTCCTCCTCCGTATACCTGAATGAACGAGTGGACCCACGATATAGTGGAGACAAACTATATTGTTTCTATCCTAATATTACTCCATCGCTTATTTCGTCAAACAATACTTAAAGGTCAACTCTAACGACTTGCTACGGGCACTACAATACGCAGGCACCCAAAACAGGGAAGAGATTTTTCTCACACCGCTAGCGATGTATAAAATGGTGGGCATGCGCAAAGAGGACCATTCCATTCAGCCGTGGCTATAGTGTTCGATGCGTGTGCGAAAGGTGGCAATGCCTATAACTCGTGTGACGACGCATCCCTCGTCCTTTGTCTCGTCTCCAGCTCGCATCGACTCATCTTCGTCTCTCCTTCAGACGCTGGCTGCGTCAAGACAAACCGTCACACCCGTCGTGCGGGCTTTGGCACCTTTACGCACTTGTATCGAAATATACCGTTTTTACACTATTTACTTTTTCGCGTACCCAAAAGTACAATAGAATATAACATTTGAGGGCCAATCGAGGTACAATCACGAACATTTCTAGAATAGTAGGACGTCATACTATCTCGATCTCGATCTGTATAATTATTGTCTTGAAAAGCAAGAATTACTAAATTACCTGTGCGAAACAATGCTACCTGTTGCCGGAAGATGAAAATTGTGAACACCGATAGGGATTCTTTCGAAGTTATGCGTAGATAACATCCCTAGCGGATTCGGTTACGCCAAAAATACACCGAAAATACACAGTAAAAATGGTGTAAATTTGGTGATATTTCGGTAAAACACCATCTTGTGTCCAATATTACACCAGAATCGCACGGTGTGATTTTGAATTTTTCACACTACTTTCACACCAAATTCACACCAATTAATTTTACACTTGACTAATTTTACACCGATTTTACATGCATTTCACACAAAACGGATATTCGAGAAAAAAAAGGGATACCTGAGGCGAGATCGACCGCCGTCGTTCGAATTTGCAAGCAAAGAGGCTACCGTCTGAGCTACGGAAGTTCATAATAGTGATATAACCAAGTTTTAGGTTCATAAGCTTTGATATGATTGTGATTGATTTTTCATTTTCAAAGAAGTTGGTACACTTCGATCTAAATAGATAAGGTCTGCAATTGGCGTAAAATCGGTGAAAAATCGGTCGGGTGTAAAACCAGTGTAAAATTAGTTGGTGTGAAATTGGTGTGGAAGTAGTGTGAAAAATTCAAAACCACACCGTGCAATTTTGGGGTAATTTTAGACGGATTGCAGTGTGTCACTGAAATACCACCCATATCACACCAAAATAACACCACGCCAAAAATACACCAGAATAGCACCAGGAAAAGTGGTGTAAATGAATCTGCTAGGGTATCTGCCCCACGATCCTACATCGTACTTGTAGGACCCTCTGATGCCGCGCGGTATCGTCGAGGGGTGGATATTTCAAAATTTCGGTACGAAAAAATAGTTATTCGCGACCCATGTGAGGGAATATCTGCCCCACGATCCTACATCGTACTTGTAGGATCCTCTGATGCCGCGCAGTATCGTCGAGGGGTGGATATTTCAAAATTTCGGTACGAAAAAATGGTGAATCGCGACCCATGTGAGTGAATATCTGCCCCACGATCCTACATCGTACTTGTAGGACCCTCTGATCCCGCGCAGTATCGTCGAGGGGTGGATATTTCAAAATTTCGGTACGAAAAAATGGTGAATCGCGACCCATGTGAGGAATATCTGCCCCACGATCCTACATCGTACTTGTAGGACCCTCTGATGCCGCGCAGTATCGTCGAGGGGTGGATATTTCAAAATTTCGGTACGAAAAAATAGTTATTCGCGACCCATGTGAGGGAATATCTGCCCCACGATCCTACATCGTACTTGTAGGACCCTCTGATGCCGCGCAGTATCGTCGAGGGGTGGATATTTCAAAATTTCGGTACGAAAAAATAGTTATCGCGACCCATGTGAGGGAATATCTGCCCCACGATCCTACATCGTACTTGTAGGACCCTCTGATGCCGCGCAGTATCGTCGAGGGGTGGATATTTCAAAATTTCGGTACGAAAAAATAGTTATTCGCGACCCATGTGAGGGAATATTTGCCCCACGATCCTACATCGTACTTGTAGGACCCTCTGATGCCGCGCAGTATCGTCGAGGGGTGGATATTTCAAAATTTCGGTACGAAAAAATGGCGAATCGCGACCCATGTGAGGGAATATCTGCCCCACGATCCTACATCGTACTTGTAGGACGCTCTGATGCCGCGCAGTATCGTCGAGGGGTGGATATTTCAAAATTTCGGTACGAAAAAATAGTGAATCGCGACCCATGTGAGGGAATATCTGCCCCACGATCCTACATCGTACTTGTAGGACCCTCTGATGCCGCGCAGTATCGTCGAGGGGTGGATATTTCAAAATTTCGGTACGAAAAAATAGTGAATCGCGACCCATGTGAGGGAATATCTGCCCCACGATCCTACATCGTACTTGTAGGACCCTCTAATGCCGCGCAGTATCGTCGAGGGGTGGATATTTCAAAATTTCGGTACGAAAAAATGGTGAATCGCGACCCATGTGTGGGAATATCTGCCCCACGATCCTACATCGTACTTGTAGGACCCTCTGATGCCGCGCAGTATCGTCGAGGGGTGGATATTTCAAAATTTCGGTACGAAAAAATAGTTTTTCGCGACCCATGTGAGGGAATATACCCTAGCGGATTCGGTTACGGCAAAAATACACCGAAAATACACAATTAAATATGGGTGGATGTAAAATCGGTGTAAAGTCGGTGTAAAAACGGTGGGGTGAAAAATTAGTATAAAATCGGTAAAAAATCGGTCGGGTTTAAAACCAGTGTAAAATTAGTTGGTGTGAAATTGGTGTGAAAGTAGTGTGAAAAATTCAAAACCACACAGTGCAATTCTAGCGTAATTTTAGACGGATTGCAGTGTGTCACTGAAATACCACCTATATCACACCAAAATAACACCACGCCAAAAATACACCAGAATAGCACCAGGAAAAGTGGTGTAAGTGAATCTGCTAGGGATGAGTTGCATGCAAATAATTGATAAAACTTTACTATTTTCAATGAGAACGCGTTTCGAAATGGAAAGCACATGGAAAGCACCTCATGCAACTCGGACTTGAGGAAAATTTTAAAACTCTATTGGAAAAATTGTGAAATGTTCTGGAGCTGACCCGAGTTCGGCCGAATCTTCGAGTGACTTTGTACCTATTCACCAGTTGTATCCTTAAGGGCATTTACTCATTTTCTCAACTAATTATTAAGAATTTACGAATTGCTTATTACATATGTATGCAGTTCGTAATTACAATGTAATCAATTAAAAGAAACGCCCAGCTTTGCCTGAAAACCATCTGTTCACTCACATGTACACGCGGCTGGTCGAGCACCTTGAGTGCGAGAACTGAAAGTGCCACGTCTTATGCGGATTATAGGATTCCGACTGCTCGTAGAAGCCAGCCTGACTCACAAATTGAGAATTGTGGTTGTGAAAGGGATCGCACTGCCCTAACACCAAACCCTGCGAGATCTTATTTCACCCGTCACAAAGCACTGTCATAATTTTCTATATTCTAGTCAATAGTAAATTATATCTGTTATTATCGGGGGTTGAGTCACAAGGGACACAATTTTTTTTTAGATATTGGGGTGTGTTGAGAAATTCGATTGAGATATTAGAGACAATATCAGGATATGTGGAGTGAGTGCCAGTGATTCACCCCCTGGTTATTATTTTTCGGCGAGATCCCAACAAAAGATACCAGATACCTCAAATGTTATACTTTGTCGTACTTTTGGGAAGGCGAAGAAGCGAATAGTGTGACAACATTTCGATCAGTGTAGGTACGCCTCTCGAGTCGACATGTATAAGTATGTGTATGTATTCCTATGTAAGGACGATTATGAGACTAGAAGGTTATCAGAAATGTGCAAGTGTAGCAATATTTTTCATCACTTTCATCAGTACAATAATAATTCGTCTACTCACGCGAACAGTTGAGTGGCTCCATAGACCAACATAAGCGAGATGAGAATTTGGTTCCACATTTCGTTACCGAATATCAAGATAACTGGGCTTCTCGATAAAGTTGTGCGTACAAGAGTCAATAGTCATGCGAGCTACTGGCCCCAGTCGATTAACACGTTACTCGGCAATGGTAATCGCGTTATATGAGATCTGAACCGACGTTATCCCTATACTGCTACTCCGAGAAAAAGGCTGATCGTGGATCGACTTAACAAATTCTGAAGCTACGTCATCTGCACGTATGTATTAAATGATTCGATATGAAAGCAGATCGTTGGGCAAACAAATTGTTCCAATACCAGGATGCCGTGCTCGGATATTAAACCTGGTGTTAAATGTTCCGTGAAAAAACACTCGAAGAATCAATTGCTTCCAATATACGTCCACAGGTTCCACGAAAAGTCGATTTCCCACTTCAGTACCACTGAATTTTGAGTTTTAGTTTCTGTATTACGACAATGTAGATTTCACGACTTATTCTAAACCTGCAGGACCAATCTGAGTTAGGCTGACAAGTACTGCGACCACCCATGCATGTCATTGAAATTTTGCGATACGAATTCATGTCCAGATGCGCTGATGGTATTTCAGCACGTTGATGGAAACACACCTTTCGGAGCCTGGAACTCAGAAACTGTAAACTTTTTCGAGTTGGGGGGACCATAACTTTCGTTCAGTATGTATCTCATGAGCTATGTCAAGGAGGAATCCAGAATCCGCCTCAATCCAGCCAACGCCAACTTGCCTCACAATGGCCCAGGGTCCCCTCTTTCCAGCCATTCTTTTGCTATAATAGGGGGTGGAATCAAGAATTCGAGAATTGAAGAATAGTAGGATAACAGTATCAAGTACCGATAGGATAGGCCACAAACACTAGACTCACGGGGACGAGAACGTTTTCCTCGCACCCGCCTCCCTCTTACCGCTCATCACCCAACGGCTATGAGCGCAAAGATCGCCCAGGCATCTGGAGAAGTAGCTCATCATCTTCTGCGTTCTGGGTTTTCTCCTTGAGGGCTGCCATCTTGGATTTCCCAGGGCTGTTGCCATAATTATTTTGAGAGTCTTCCGACTTGAGTTCATAACTACTAGTCCGGGAGCCAGCGACATTTTTAGTCACCGAGACCACAAAAGCTGAAAGTTTTTTCTACGTTTTATTTGGCATTCCACATGACGGAATGGACCATCAGCTTCGCTGGGGGCGGGGGGTATAGCTGCGGCAGCCCCCCCCACACGTAAAATAATGACGAAAAAAAACTAATACCACAAAAGCTGAAACTTTGTAGACATGTTCATTATGTTGAAAAGTAACGAAAACTTACAATCAGCTGAATGTAGAGTGGGGGGAAAAGCGTCAGCTGACGATGTAAACAAGTGAAAAATATGTGCCGAATAAACTGATACCACAAAAGCTGAAATTTGGTCAAACAACGGGTAATACAATAAGTTACACTAAAAAAATAGTCCGCTGGATTTCTCGCGGTGGATAAGTGCTCAGCTGACGAGTTAAAGGCGACGTGCACCGTTATCCGCGCGGGCGCGTTACATCTTTGACTGCATCAGCTGAGCACTTTTCCCTCGCGTAGTACGAAGCGGAATATTTTTTTCATTTACCTTATTAATATACCTGTTTGATTACCAAATTTCAGCTTTTGTGGTATCAGATGTCTATTTTTTTGCTATCGTCAAACGCAGCGGGCGCATGCAGATTTTGGATCATACAAGATAAAGAGAAATAATTGACAATTAATTGTATAAAAATACATCAAACATTCATACATTGTTTTCTATGTTACTAAGTACATATGTTATTCATATTCATGAAGAAAAGTTATCCGATCTTAATCCAATCCATCATTAATCCATTTTATTATAATCAAATCTTATATCTAATATTTAAAAAACTTCATACGATTTCAAATTATTATAATCGAATCTTATATCTAATATTTAAAAAACTTTATTCGGTTTCATCTCCTGAGTCCTCATCTGCAGAGTTATTGCCGGTCCCATGATCGCTAAAATCGAGGTCGATCATTGATATTTCTTCATCATCATCTGTAAGCATACATAATCATATTATATTAATGGATATAGAAAATAATTTCATCAGAACGGTATAACTAATGTTAAATAACTCCGCGAGAGCAAAATCTGTACACGAAATAGAAAAGGAACTCTAAAAAAGTGTAAACGCGACAGTGTGGAATTGTTCGAAATATTATGAGATGTTAAAATTGTAAGTTATAGAAAATCAAAATCAAAATAACCGAGCATATGAACTTCAATGATTAAATGTGAGTACAAAGCGTATTATATCATTATACTTCTAACCTGCACTACGTTTTTCATCATCCTCGATGGTTATGTCTTCGAGTGAAGAGGGAAGCTGTTCACCCTCGAACCATTTGAAAACAAATCTATCGTCCTCCGCTTCCCAGCCGTAATTTGCTGGGTATAAATCGGTTGGAACGTGAAGATGAGCGTGTGCCCAAATATTCGCAATATACGTAGTTCGCAGCAAATGTTGATGTAGCTCAATTTTGCAGGGTGGCAGAGCTGATCCATCGATGTTATTTTTTGGTAATCCGTACATTCGGCAAACATATTCTTCCATAACATCAAATGAGGTCTGTAAGTCTTCGTCAGGTGCGTTGCTTAGTTTGATAAAACTATCAATGTAGGCTGCAGAGTTTTGTAGAAGTTTGAACGGCCGGTTTTTTCCTTTTTTGAAAAACGCAGGGTTATAGTCACAACCTGTGAGGGCGTGAAAAGCCGGCAGCGCTGCGCTCAATTTAGGGCCTAAAGTTTCATACAGTTGGCTGATATTAATAAGACGCTGGTGATTACCCACTTCGGCTTCCATTGAAACTTTAACATTAGGGTTTCGTATTGCACTCATGTTAGCAAGCATTATAACGGCTACGTCAGTATCGGAGCATCTTATCGTGACATGCGCGTCGTAATCTATCTGACAGACATGGAAAACGATCTTCGTATCCGCTTCTTCATGCGATGGGCAGCTTAAATGGTGATCGACGATTCTCTCTACATGGCCATTATTCACTACATATTTGTAGCACTGATCAAAGTTGATGTAAATGGTTTTATTACCAATGTAGGGCGCTAAGTGATCCAGTGTCCAGTGCTGTATTAAAAAAGTCACCAGTGCTTCCTTAAAATTGACGTTCTTTAGGTCAGTATTGAAATCAGACGAACGTGTTTGATCAGGTCCCTCGATGTGGAATTGTGTAACTTGCATTCCTCTCACAGAACGTTCATTATCTTTGATGGAAGGAAACATGTAACGATCAAAAGCGATTACTATAACCTCCGCATCATTTGAACAGAACATACTCAAAATTTTCGTCGATATCTTTCCATAAGTAGCTGGAACATCCCTCAACAAGTGCAGCACAAAAAATCCGTCAAATACCTTGACATCGGTGCGCTGTGGTGTGTGCGAATCAACATTCTGCTCAAGTATTTTCATAAAAGCTGCCTTATTCGTTCTACAAGGAGCTCCATCGATGTGACACATTGCTAATGGCACCGGGGTTAGAGGGTATGGAAGCACTTTATCAAGATCGAGAGTCTTTTTCAATGAGATGCATAACAACTGACCAAACAAATCCCGTTGCATACGCAGTTCAACAACTTTTCCTGCAACTGCCGTTTTCCTCTTTCGAATATTGTCAGTGAAATTGAGCACTTTATTTTTTTTTTATGGGTTTTTCAAATCTCTTCTCGTCTTCTGTACATTCTAAGATGAATTTCTCTCGTTGTTCGCAACCCAATTTTTCGACACCAAGCAAAAAGGTTTCGATATTTTCCGGCACTGTTTGGCCTGTCGAAATATTAAATAAACCATCCTTATCCAAATCAGTAGCAAACGGATTCATGTTGTCTCTCATATTAGCAATAAAACTCTGAAGCTGCTGAGCATTCTTAGTTATTCTGCTCTTCTGCAGGTCAGCAGTAATATCTTGATTTTTTCTCAGCCCTGTCTGTTCCATTGTATGACTAATGATTGTAGCTTTGAGAGTGTGACTCTTGCACCACCGCTGTCTAGCAGAAATCGAATTTGTCGTGTGACTAACGCCTGTTAGCTTATTGGCCGCATCCGCGTTAATTGTTTGCTCAAGTGTCAAGTCGATCGGTTGTCTTGAATTCGGTTTGTCCGTTCTCTTCACACCAAATGATCCCTTTTCTAGTTGCTCCCGTAATCCTGGATGAGTTTGATCAACTTTAAGCAGATTATCATGATACTTCACAAGATAACGTGAATAGTTCTGTTGATTGAAAGCAAAAAACAAGTTCGCTATTTTTGGCAAAACTGATGTAAAGAGTTGAAAATTTCCAGTTCTTACGCTTGCACTTAGTGTCAAATAATAGTCTACAAAGTTGACGTACATCATGTAAAACTGTGGAGTTTTACCATGCTCTCCGTGCAGAGTTAGTTGCTTGAATTCTCGATATTCATGAAGTACATCTTGCAGGCCGTGGGGTAGTAATCGAGGTCCATCAGATCTTTCTTCTTTGAATGTAATCAAATATGTTTTCAATTCTTCGCTACATTCAATTTTTTTCAGGCTCAAAAATTCTTCGAAATGCAAAATTTGCAGAGCCAGTGATACAATTGGATGCAATCTTTTGCACCTATTGAAATGTTTTCCGGCAATAAAACTGTTTACAGATCCGTTCGCCAGCATTTGCGCGTTGACCATGACATTCGTTATACCGCAGTTATCAATAAATTTACCCACAGCTTTGAAGTAGGACATCATAATATGAAATGATCCAACGTGAATAAATAAATCGTTATAAAGAGGCTTTTCGGTACACTGAATTTGAAGCGCAATTTTAGCGATTGCGAGATCATACGTAACTTGCATAAAGTTTTCGCCGCATTCTCTAGCGATCTGTAGACTCTGCTTCATAGTTTCTAAAACGACTGATTTGTTCGTCGGTGAGGCGTTGATTGTGGTCAAATAACAGACCTTTTGCGTTGGAGCTGTGTCATTGTAAATCAGGCTATTAAAACCAACCCACATTGGTGTATCGGGTAGTTCAAGGTAATGAGAAATCATTAGAATAAAATTATTTTGCTGTAAGTGTTCGGAATGCAAGTGCGATACGTTCGATAAAGCATCTGCAGGCTACAAATGTTCGTGGAGCTTTGGTGCCTTTGTGTACGGTTGTAGTTCGTGTGTAATAGCGTCAAAGCTTCGCCTTCGTTTTTTGCTGCTCTTGGAAGGGCCTGCTGTACCAATATCGGCGCTATTGTCTTCAATGTCTTCATTGTCTTGCTCAATAGAACTATCGATATTCTGAAAAATAATACCGACGGTATCGCGCAGTGTGTCCTTGCCGGATGTCGTGTCAACGAATCTATCGAAATTATTAAATGCTGCACCAGTGCACAGATTTGGTAACCGATTTATGCCTTCAGGAGAAACATCTGTACGCTGGCTAGAAGCAAAAGTGGCTTCAGTCTCAATACCTTCTAGACTCGTGTAGCTACAGCAGTGGCCATATCGGTTGACAATATTGACGATCTTTTTACTATTTGTTAAACTTTTCAAGGACATACCGAAGCAAATATGCTTTGAAGGCTTAATTCGCCCATTAGAAACTGCATATATGATGTCCTGGGAAAAAGATTTTGCTAATCTATTGCCATTCCCACTGCGTTTACGACGATGATTTGGTCCACTGATTAAATTCAAATAAAAATCAATCAAACTGTCTGGAACGGCACATTCTCCCTTGATCAAATCTGCAGATGTGAGCTGATCTGGCAATTCATTCTTTTGAATATTTTGTATTTCTTGCCTCAAAATTAATGCTGCATGCAACAATACTTCTTGTTTTCTAATTTCTTGGAATTGCTGTTGTACTAGAACGGCCTTATATGGCTTCACAACCTTTTTTTGATCATGCGTAATAATACTTATTTTTCTTGCGAAAGTAGATAGCAGCCGATCATCTAGGTGATATGGCTTTGTTGTATACGCATCTGCTGCACCCTCCTTATGTTGTTCTAAATAATCAGTAAATATTTGGTTCAGAAACGACAGGAAAAATGATTGATTTCGTGTAACGATATTCTCCGATACGAATTTGCACACTTCTTCATACGCTTTCGCATGGACATCACGAGCTGTATGCCACTCTGTCTTTTGCCCCTCTCTAGTTTTCTTCGATTCAGCAGAATTTTCGTATTTTTTACGACAGAAGGCGTGATAAAACATTACTTTATCTTGCAATTGCGAGTTATGCAACGTTTGAACAAGCACCGTATCGTTCAAATCCATTGCAAGTTGCTGTATGCTGGTGAAGGCCTTTTCCTTTTCTAACACATGTAATTTCAGCTCTCGGCCTTGATGTTTCTTGCGACTTTTATTGCAAAACAAACACACCGGATTTTCCGGGACCTCTTGAACATTCTCAACTCTTTCATCTCCAGCAACCTCGTCTCGTTGGACATCATTGGCAGCATTGTCACCTCGATCGGCATTCTCGCTTTCAACATCATCACTATGGCCTTGTACATGATCCTCATTTTCCATAGCATCCTCCCCTTCAACAACAGCCGTGTCTCCGCCGCCATCCATGCCTCCCAGAACACCCTCGTTTTCAACAGCATGCTCAACAGAACTGTTCTTTTGGCTGAAAAATGATTTTATGATAAATCATGCAGATATGACAAAGAAAAATTATAAAGCTTGAAATGACACGCTCAATTGACAGAATTTTGAAACTGAATTTGTCTGTTCATGTATATCGTATTAGAAATTACTTACTCTGTACTTGACGATGAGGACGCTCGTTTTTGTGGATCATATCCTCTGTGTTTTGGCGGCAAAGCTGTAAATCGGCCATAGCACTGACTGTGATATTTTTGAAAGTTATTTACTTCTTTCGGTAGTGAAACGTTAGCCGAACTTAATCCACCATCTTTCCGTACTTTAAGAACAGCTATACACTTGTTTAAGCTGTTCGATTCAAAAAGATTCAACTTCCCACCTTGTTGCAAACAGAACACACAAAAAGGTTGAACGATAGACATTTTCGATCCATTCCGTGTCAGTTCAACGGTCGCACTGGATGGCTTGGCGTCGCTACGCAATTCGAAAAACGAGGGGACAGCGTCGGGTCGGTCGATGCCGAGTCCTAGTGGTGGGGACAAAGGACCCATTCTGCCCATCTATTTACTGTTTACATTTTCATGCGTATATATTTAAACACGTAAATATTGTTTATTTTGTACATGATTCGATAACTTTTCTTCATGAATATGAATAACATATGTACTTAGTAACATAGAAAACAATGTATGAATGTTTGATGTATTTTTATACAATTAATTGTCAATTATTTCTCTTTATCTTGTATGATCAAAACTCAAAACCTCAAAAAATGAGGGTCCGCGAAATCGTAAAATTGTAGCTCACGTATTCGCTAATAATACAAAAATTGGTCATTTTTTAATTAGAATAATACTAAAAGAATTAGAAGTAATATTAAATTGGAAATTTGAAGAAAAAAAAAATTAAAAAATTAGTTCGAAATTTTCAACCCGCGATTTCTCGGCAACCGGGCCGAGTTGGCGGCTGTCTCTTGTGGGTTTTTCTTAGTACCTGTCCACACTATAACCACGCGAAGTCCGTACGCCTAACTCGATGAACCTATCTGAGCCTCCCCTCGTGAGCTCCAGCCACCTTCCCTGGATTACCCGATAACTTGCACCCTAAGGAATTAGAAAGTACTTGACTCCAACTATTCCGACACGCCCAGGAGAAGCTGGCGCATCATTCCAAGCTCGAGGCGATCCCGTTTCTGGGCATCGTTTGGCAGCATAATTATGCATGCATTAACTTTTTCGGTGGAATTAGTGGAGATATTCCAACAGTCACTTATATTACGTGATAAAAAAATTTACGAAAAATGGAGACGTGACTTTTCAGTTAATATATACCTGATTGGTCAAAAAAAAGGATCATTATTCAGGGATAACTGCAGTCTGCACTGATAGCAAAGCACAATTTATTAACTATTATTAGTTGAACTTCATGATCGTTCAGTTGATAAAACAGGTGCGGTGTAAAGAGAACTACAAGATTTCCTAACTATTAAGAAAGCCTCAGTTCATTATCATGTTTAATCGTCTGATATAACTGGACGCGAATTTTAAGGAAATTGATGATTCGTTAACTATTAACAAATCTTCATTTGAGCCGAAGAAATACACTCAAATGGATGATTTCTTAGCTATGACTAGATGTATATTTGCTTGTATACAAATACACGATTCGTTAACTGTGAATGAATTTTAATAACAACAAAAAAACTCTTTTCTCAGTGTACCCCATTAATGATATTTTCTGAAAATTCCAGCGCGAGCTCCAAGAGGAGCAAATATGCGACAGATTGAGTCCAAAACTGATATCTGGATTGGATTATAGCGATAGAAAATCGCGAGGCGAATCCTCCGAAAAATGCGATTTTTTTAATCGATTTTTAATCAGTCGCAGGTATGATCAGCGTTTTTGCTAATTCGTGCACGACTAACCACCCCTACTGAAAATCGAGGCATGAGATCTGATGTGAGACCAAATTCTTATATGAGTTCTGATATCAGCTCACGTGAGATCAGGTGAGATCCCCACATAGGCTCACATCAGATCTCGGTAACGAAATTCGATTTTCAGTAGGGACGCGTATAGGTTTGAGTGAACAGATGGTTTTCACGTGTTCCGGCGAAAGGCTTGCGTCTTTCGTGACCTCGGGGACTGCAAATATTTCATAACGAGTAAAATTATTTAATAAAAGCCGGACCTGTCACCCTTAGTCTAAAAAAAAGATTATCGTTCGTGGATAACTGCACTGATAGAAAAGCACAATTTATTAACTATTCATAGTTGAACTTCATGATCGTTCTACTGAAACAACAGGTCCGGTTTGAAGAGAAATACAAGATTTCTTAACTATTAAGAAATCCTCATTTCATTATCGTGTTCGATCGTCTGATAAAACTGGACGCGAATTTTAAGGAAATTGATGATTCGTTAACTATCAAGAAATCTTTATTTGAGACGAAGAAATACACTCAAATGAATGATTTCTTAGCTATGACTACAATGCGTTAACTGTTCACGAACTTTGTTAACAACAACAGAACTCTTTTCTCAGTGTCGTATCAAACTTAATATATCAAACTTAATATATCAAACTTAATAACTTAATATCTATCCAGTAGGAACTGTAAGTTAAATGTAGTATCACTCGTATCAAACCTTATGCCTATCTAGTAGGAACCATAAGTTAAATATAATAGACTCGTGTCAGACTATGTTGGAGAGAATAGAAAACAAAAGTATAACGTAAAATCACATTTCGTAGCTCTTTTTCATGCTAAACTTATGACTATTGAGAATAACTCGAAGCATATTATAAAAAATTAACCTGTCCACAGGTACCAAAATTAAAATTTACTGGCTATACGTGTGAGTAATGAGCCTTTCCTTAAGCAGTAAAATCGAATGCTCCCAATAAGAATTGAAAAAAAAAAAAAAACAGTCAAGTAATTTGAAAGATTTCTCGAAAGGATTTTTCAGGTAAGTATCAAGCCATGTCATGCATAGGATCATCATCACCCGCAGTAGAAATTCAAAACTAGATGGGTAGATCAAAGTTTGTTTCACGGTGACCCTTCAACAGCACTACTTGACAACCCTTCGAATTCATAACATGCTCCCAGCAAAGCATCGTCTGAAAACAAACAGAATCGAAGTCAAAAATATAAAATCATGTGGATAACAAAGAAACAAGGATGGAATAAAAATTCAGTAATCCTGGAATATTGATCTTACGATTGATATGGAAACGTTGAATATCATATTGGCCTGGATATAAGTCGAGGTTTTTTTGCTGATGAAACCACCCTAAAAAATCAGCCTACACTCGTACTTGCGGAGGGTCGGCTTATATTCGGGCCAACGTGATATTACCACGAGCCACTAAACGGCTGTGATTTATTTTATAGTTTGAAACTATGTACTACCAACTGGTTCATAGCCTAAAAAGAGTTCAACTCGTTGGCATGCATATTTTATACATTCACCTGTGACAAAAAACAAATAAAATGTTTATTTGAAAATGAACCCACTTCAATACTCACCTCATTTTTAAAGACAGAATCTTCTGTTCATACCGCATACCCTTGAGTCTTAATTCACATACTACGTATGTACATCAGAATTTTTAATTTTGAAACAATATTTTTCTGCGCACCACACGTTGTGAAACACGCACGTCTCCAGGAAGTCGGTTCCCCGAAAAACACGTGTCCAAAAAACGCCGTGTCTGAAAAATTTGGTGTCCAATAGCAACGTGTCCGAAAAATTTGGTGTCCGATAATGACGTGTCCGAAAAGGACTTTCGTGGATAGATATTTAGCTCGTGTCCAATCGCGACATGTCCGAAAACTTTGGTGTCCAATCGGGACGTGTCCAATAATTACGTGTCCGATAAAAAAGAATTATTGGACACGTGTCCAATGGGACCCGTGTCCAATCCGAAAGTGTCTTATAACGGGGCATTCCCCTAATTCTCATGGGACGTACGTACGGTTGCCTGCTTCAGGCGCACCGAGTGGCCTGCATAGCGAAAAACTCACAGTATAAATATCTTTTTACTCCCATGTTTCCAATAGTTGTGATTATAACGTGAAAAAGTACTAATATTCTTACTTTTTGTGGGTATAGAATGAAAAAAAAAAAAGAAAAACTACGAAAAATAGGATAAATAAATCAAAAGACCAAGAACGAATGATAATACCCACACAACACACGATATCCAGTGGATGTCCTATGTAGGTCCAACAATTATCCAGGATAGATGAAATATCCCTGCGATGTTTGGAATATCCAAACTCCATCAAATATTGTGGGGACATCCATGAATCATCCAATTATCATGCATGTCTTGCGAGGATATACTGGGACCTAAAAACCTGATTCACGTATCCTTTTCCTTGAAAACCTTTACGTGCTGCAATTTTCGATAAATTTTTGTAAGTCCTCACGATAGCCTCTCAAAGTCCCCGAACGTATTTTGGAATGTCCCGAATGGTCCGAAAGATGTCTCAAAATGTCCTATGGATATCTAATCAAAACATCCTCAGGAAGGTCCAAGGGGCGGACATCTGGGGATCCATAGTATATCCAATGGCCATCCATAGGACTATTCTGGACATTCCATGGATATCCAG
Organism: Euura lappo; assembly: GCA_018257835.1. Lineage (NCBI taxonomy): Eukaryota > Metazoa > Arthropoda > Insecta > Hymenoptera > Tenthredinidae > Euura > Euura lappo. The sequence goes on along the minus strand of JAEUYN010001540.1, from coordinate 47,235 downwards.
CATATCCCGAAAAAATATCCAAAGGATATTATAGGTACGTCATTGTGTTGTGTGGGTACGGGCTACGTCGTTTCAACATGGTCAATGGGAAGGTAAAGCATGTTGTTGACTATTTTTCAGACACGATTGAAGTCACTTAGAAAATGTAAATGCATCACATTCATATTTCATATTCTTAGGTATATCTCGGCTTGGACGTATTTATTGGAGTAGAAAGTTGGGAGACCATAATGGCCCAGAAGCCCCAAACTTTCATTCGAGGATCTAGCCATTGTCATATGGGGAGAAGAGGGAGTCCTCAACCGTTGGTTCGACGAGAGTAAAATATCTGTTTCGTTCGCAGGTAGATCACCACGTAAACAATTTGAGCAGGACAAGCTACAATCATCACGAGGTTTGACATTGAGTTAATGACATGATCATGTCTCTCTTACTGGCCACATATTTTAACAATCATCTGTTTTATGTGATTTTCAGAGTCGTTGAAGCATTATCTACAGTTTCACCAGTATTACGAAAAGGACAGAGTACGCCTTATCAATAAAATGAATACGATATTAGCCCGCTTTGTGCAAGACACGCGCAAGCCCTACAAGCATCTCGTGCGAAAACAACTGTCGTTCAACAAATAATAAAGGAAATGCCTATCATTATGAGATAAGACTGATCAACAAACTGTAACAAACTGGTATAAACCTAGATAGCACGCGGTTTGAGATCTCCGATGCTACATTACATTAGATCTCAGATGAGATGTGATGTTTCATTATCTCACGTGAGTCTCATATAAAATCGTATGCCCCGTCCCAGTTCAGATTCGGTACCGAGATCTCAGATGAGAATTTATCTATATATACAGAATTTATCTTGCCGAATACTCAATTCTGCTTCATGATGAAAAACCATGTGAAAAAAACCATCAAGGAGACCTGATAGCGAATATTTCAAATAGTATATGGTTGGCAAAGAAGATTGCACGTGATTCCATGCGACTAGAGTATAAGATACAAATCTCACATTCTAATCGCACAAATTATCATACCTACCTACGAACGAGTAGCTACACATTACAATATAAATGCCCCTGATAATAGGCATCCGAATATCCATCAGATGAAGTTGTCGTCTGATTCGCATATTCGTCACTCGTTTTCTCATATGTGTAAATAATTTTTCTGCATATCAATACAACTTCTGCATAAAATCATGATTTCACAAATTTTTCCATCGGTACAGGAGAAGAAGTCAGTCTAGAACCGACAGCCTAATGTTATTGTCGCTTATTAGATAACGAATGAAACGGTTCGATAACAGATTATATCCAACAGTGTACTTTTCGTAGTTACTTACTAAGTAGCTCGATCTCTGGGGCATTATGGGTAATTCTGAAAGCAACGGTGGAGTTTATCTTTGGACTCCAAACAATTTCAAACCTGAACAAAATCAGATCGACACAAGGTGACGGCGCAGCAATCGATCACTCTCACACTTCAATCGATGCTGCACATACCTACACCAAGGGAAAATAATTATTCTTCAGTTTTCGAAATTATCGTTCAAAGTCCATTGAATTATGACGAGACACATTGCGTGTCAGCGGGGCTTGGCAAATTCACCTTTGTAATCTTATTCGGAGATTGGAGCGTATCACTTATGTCATGTGTGATTACGAAGTCGAGTAGCAGGGATAGCGTCGGTTCAAATCTCGTATACATCGATTATCATTGCCAAGTAGCGCGTTACCCGGCTAGGAGCAGCAGCTCGCATTGGCATTGACTTTAGTACGTACCTTATCGCGGAATCAGCGGCTACTCTGACATTCGGTAACGAAATGTGGAAGCAAGTCCTCATTTCGCTGATCTTGATCTATGGAGCCACTCAACGGTTCGGGTGAGTAGACGGATTATTGATACACACGTTTGTTGACAATGTTATTCTCCGCGTAGGAAAAACTGGGGATTACTAGTGACTAGGGATTATGGAGTGTTGTAGCGATGAAAGTGATGGAAAATAGTGCTAGAGACATGCAAATTTATGGAAAACTTTTCTACATCTGCGCTCGTGATTGTACTTACATAAGAATGAATAGAGACATTTGTGTGGCGACTCGAGAAGTGTAATACCCACAGCGAGTCTTCAGAGTTGACCTTCAAGTCTGGTTTGACGAGATAAGTGGTATTAGTGGTAAAGTAATGATAGACTAGAAGAGAATTAGAGTTTGTACCCACTAATGGCTGTTCTACTCGTTGTATCAGATTTACGCAAGAGGCTAAGGCACCGGAGCTTCCAAGTGATCAATACTGGGGCCCAGGAAAACCTGGCAAAGTCGACGAAAGCATCCGTCCATTCAAGATTGACGTGCCTAAAAAGGTTGGTATGCCACTATTTTCCTGTACCGTTGATTCATTGAACTCAGGCCGTTTTGAAGCCTCTTTTTTCAAGCAGCGTAGCATATGCAACATCCATGCACTCAAGCTTATTTTCATACAAGTAAAAAACGATTACGTGGCTCGGCTAGATCGATATATTCTAAACGTGAATTACGTAAGCTTTGCAATTGCTATTGATCACCTTTCCCACAGGTTGTAGACGACCTGAAAACCCGCCTGGCAAGAACGCAGACCTTGAGAAAGCCACTGGAAGGTGCGGGATGGACCTACGGCGTGGACAGCGACTACATTCAGACGGTCCTCGAGTATTGGAGGACAAAGTACGACTGGACCAAACGGCAAACCCTCCTCAACCGCTACCCTCAGTTCAAGACGAATATTCAAGGTGAGAGACAGTCGCGATTCGATGAACCGGAAGAAAGGAAGACGAAGAGCGTTTTCACTTCTTCGAGCCTCACTGACTTGCGAACTTCCCCTAGGTCTAGACATTCATTTCTACCGCGTGAAGCCGACCCTCCCGAAGGACCGTTCCGTGCGGGTTCTCCCTCTGCTGCTGGTCCACGGGTGGCCCGGGTCCGTCGTCGAGTTCCAGAACATCATCCCGTTGCTCACGACCCCGCGCCCTGACGTAGATTTCGTCTTTGAACTGATTGTGCCATCCCTTCCGGGATATGGCTTTTCCGATGCCGCAGTTCGTCCCGGGTTGGGAAACGCTCAGGTATGATTGTTCGTTATCAATATAATCGTCGACAGTAGTTTGGCATGATTCGACCATCTGAACAGCAATGAATGATTGCGAGGAATCAAGAAACACTATCGTTCTCTCGGAGTTTGTTCGAATGACCAAAAAAAAGAGTCAGATTTCTAGATTTGACCATGGATTGATCAGAACCAATTCCACCTCTGAATTGCTGAATCCATTTTGACTGAACTATTCAGTATCCAGGTATCCGAAATTCAGAAATTTACCCAAGAGATATTTACCGTACATAGTAATCTCATTATCATAGATACAGTGACAGTCCCTCTGCAGCTTACAATCTTCTGATTCACGAACAGATGAGCGTAGTGATGAAAAATCTGATGGATAGGCTCGGCATCAACAAATTCTACACACAAGGTGGTGATTGGGGAAGCATTATCACCGCGAATCTGGCCGCTCTATACCCCTCCAGGTAGATATTAATCGACTTCTTGCCATTTTCAACATGACTTTCTAAATAACATAGGAATTCACTACAAAATAACAAAAATCATCGAATCGTTTCAGCGTTTTGGGAACACACTTAAACATGTGTTTCTCCAATTCACCTTCATCCACTCTTTGGACCATAATTGGGGCCTACATACCGTCTTTGGTCGTCAGCGACGAGCACTGGTCCAAATTGTACCCTCTGAGTCACTACTGGACACGCCTCGTCGAGGAAATGGGATACTTACATCTGCAGGCCACCAAACCTGACACTGTTGGTAAGAATGACGAGATCTAAAAGATCCAGTCATCTTAACGGTGCAAAACTCCAAAGTTCACTTTGTTACTATGAATTCTGACTCTATTACAGGCACCGCTCTCACCGACTCTCCAGCTGGCCTGGCTGCCTACATTCTGGAGAAGTTTAGCACCTGGACGAATCCCGAGAACAGATTCAGCCAGGACGGTCGTTTGCTGGAGAAATTCACCATGGACGAACTTCTGGACAATCTTATGGTGTACTGGGTGACAAACTCGATTACTACCAGCATGAGGTTGTACTCTGAAAGTTTCAACAAGGCGCATCACAGCTTGAACTTGGACGAGTGAGTGAATGCACGATATTACAATAGTGTCTGATAAAGCAGAGATCAATCAGATGAATTCTTCATTCTTAACATTGCTGATTCCAGAGTTCCCATCCACACACCAACAGCCTGCGCCATGTTCCCTCATGAAATCGCGTACCAGCCTGAATCCCTCCTGAGATCTCGATATGCCAACATGATTCAAATGAATCATTTACCGCGTGGTGGTCACTTCGCTGCTTTTGAAGAGCCGCAACTGCTAGCCGACGACGTCTGGTCCTTCGTTACATTGGCCGAGGCGAATGTCAAAGCAGAGAAAAGTGCGAAGAAGAAGGCTCAATAAAATATGTTGAGTTCCTGATTACATTTTTGTACTTCTTAGTGAGCCAATAAAATGCTTCATTATTACATTTCTGCGCGCCTCGTTTTAAAAATTAGCAATACATTTATTTTCTTGTTAGGTTTCTTCAAGTCACGAACCTTTGATCTAATTGTAAGTGTCTTACATTATTGAATCCACAGTGACAACTGATGAAGCAAACTTTTTCAGCGTTGTCAGACAATTCGCTTCGTTTTGGACGCAAAAAATTCAAACGAAGTCCTAACATGCCTCAAATGCCTTATGATAACTGAGTATTATTAGTCATAGGCCCATGAAATTGACTTGTTCCTGGAGTAGGTTAACAAAGCAGAAGCACTGTAAGAATCTATCCATGCATTTCCTACTCAAATTCAATAAATTTGAAAGCTCCCGTCAGTATCCTCACGACATGGTCGTGTAGAATTCGAGATTTGATAGCCAACTCGAAAATATGCGTGGCACATCCTGAAAATTGGATTCTATTGAGCGTTGAGTATATACTTCATGCACAAGTTTATTGGATCAACAAGAACGTTTCGAGATTTTCGAATAGTGTTTCAAAATGTTTCAAATCTTGATCCAAATTCTAAATTATTCAGTAGGGTGATTTAAAAATTGATTTTTGGCAAATACTAAATTCCGGACTTTCAATATTCCAATTAAATTTTCAGTTCACATTATAATGCTAGCCAAATTTCCTGAATACCCAACGTACCAGAATATTTAGTGAATTCCGAATGTTGCGCAGTAAATTTACATGAGTAATACATTTACTGGAAACATGCTTTTGTGTTTCTTCAACCAATTCTTCAATCAATCAGAAGTGAGAAAAGACCAGACTGACTATTATTTTAAATCTTCGGTTATTGAAGAAGTGTGTTAGACAACCTTTTTACGTACACCATTATTTTTTATTTTTTGTCAATGCCGAGCTTTTGTCTAAAATATTGTGAACTTTGAACTATAATTCCGACCAGAGAATGTTCGTCTTTTGTTGGTATCATCAGCATACGCATCTCGGCGAAATAAATTATCCGTTTTCAACAGGTAATGGAAATCATAATGGATTGAACGTTTTATTTTCATTTGAATTATATTATGTTTGCTTGATCAATGATAATGCTGAGTGATTCCCTTTGCAGCTCCAAATTTGTGGTTCCGTAAGATGCCTGTACGGTTAATCTGTGTCAAATATAACCCCACCTCTAAGTAGATTGTCTGACGTGGCTATACACATGTAAAATATACATACATGATATAAATATTTCTATCTATGATAAGATGGTGGAGGCAACGTAGACTCAAGCGACTCATTCATTCATAAGACGCTAGTCAGCCGGCTACCGACTCGAGTGCAACAGGTGTAATTTTCAAGGAATGGTTTTTTTGCGATAACAGAATGTGGGAAATTGTGCTGGTCGCGGTCCTCTCAGTCTATGGACTCAGTAAATATCTCAGGTGGGTTGACAACTATATTCTATACACGTTTGTCCATCACGTATCTAAACTGCAATGAGCTTCATAATTCCGCGAAATTAGTTTGTAAGAGTGAATCTCTTCGCATATTCGACAACATAGAAAATTGGACGAGTCATCATTCTAACAGAAATTCTAATTCTAAGAGTATTTGGTGTGTCAGATCCAAAGAAGACCTACGACTTCCGGTGCTACCGGACGATCAGTACTGGGGTCCAGGTGAACCTCGCAAAGTCGATGAAAGCATTCGTCCATTCAAAATAGACGTCAAAGAAGAGGTTGGTGTGTCTTCGCAATTTATTGCGTGTCTAAGATTCTTAAGATTCTTAAGGGCATGCTGTACTCGATTGTTACCGACATTCAGATATCTCCGAATATCCAAGTCCACGGAAGTAAACCGCCAAATACAGCTTCTTGGCGGAATTCTACACGTGATTTCGCACAGATACGTCCGAAAATATTTTGCATTTACTCAAAAATGGAGGAATGGCATGGTTTCTACGAAATTACTATCATGACTTCGTAAAAACCATGCCATTTCTTCATTTTGTAGTAGATTCCAAATATTTTTGCACGTATCTGTTCATTCGTAGAATTCCGCTAAGAAGCTGTTTTTTCGCGATTCACCTCCGTGTACTTGATATTTGGAGATATCTGAATGTCGGTAATAATCGAGTGCAGCATGCCCTTAAGATTAAGATTATTGAAGAACTTGGTAACTGATAGGTTATAGATGACCTGAAAGCCCATCTAGAGAGAACCCAGATGTTGAGAAAGCCACTGCAAGGTGCGGAATGGACCTACGGCGTGGACAGTGACTATATTCAGACAGTTATCGCGTGTTGGAGGACAAAGTACGACTGGACCAAACGGCAAACCCTCCTCAACCGCTACCCTCAGTTCAAGACGAATATTCAGGGTGAGAGACAGTCGGGATTCGATGAACTGAAAGAGAGGAAGACGAAGAGCGTTTTCACTTCTTCGAGTCTCACTGACCAGCGAACTTCCCCTAAGTCTCGACATTCATTTCTACCGCGTGAAGCCGACCCTCCCCAAGGACCGTTCCGTGCGGATTCTCCCTCTGCTGCTGGTCCACGGGTGGCCCGGGTCCGTCGTCGAGTTCCAGAAGATCATCCCCTTGCTCACGACCCCGCGCCCTGGCAAAGACTTCGTCTTTGAAGTGATCGCGCCATCCCTTCCGGGATACAGCTTTTCCGATGCCGCAGATCCGTTTAATCCGAACCATACTACAATTTCTACTATCCTACTTCTGCACTAAAGGTGGCGGTCCTGTTGAAGAATCTGATGAGTAGGCTAGGATTCCAGAAATTCTACACACAAGGTGGCGATTGGGGTAGCATCATTACGGCGAATGTGGAAGTTTTGTTCCCGTCAAGGTAGCCAGCCGTGTTATCTAAGAGTAAAAGAATCAAAGACTCACAGGAGATTGTCACATCGTTGTAGCGTATTGGGGATACACTCAAACATGTGCCAATGTCGCACCCCTTCAGCCAATGAGTGGACCATAATCGGGCCCTACATTTCGTCTCTGGTCATCAGCGACGAGCATTGGTCCAAAATGTACCCCCTCAGTTATCACTAATTCTCTCGTCTCCTCGAGGAGTCAGGATACATGCATCTGCAAGCCTCCAAGCTCGGCACTGTTGGTAAGGATGACGAGATTCTGAATTTCCAGCCATCTCATAAGTAGCTGAACTTCAAAACCCACACAACAATGTTACTCTCAGTTCTCGATCAATTACGGGCATCGCTCTAACCGACTCTCCAGCCGGTCTGGCTGTTTACATCCTGGAGAAATTCAGCACCTGGACGAATCCTGAGTATAGATTCAGCGAGGACGGTAGTTTGCTGAAAAAATTCACCATGGTCGAACTATTGGACAATCTGATGGTGTACTGGGTGACAAACTCGATTACTACCAGCATGCGGTTGTACGCTGAAAGTTTGAGCAAGGGGCAACTGATCGTAAACATAGACGGGTGAGTGGATGAACGGGTGATACTGGGACAGAAGATCGGTTGGGATCAAACTAATAATTCTTGACATTACTAATTTCAGGTTTCCGATCAGAGTACCATCACCTTGTGCCATATTTCCTCACGAAATTAGGTACCAGTCGGAAGCCGTGCTGAAACACAGATACCCCAATTTATTTCAAATAAACCAGATGCCTCGTGGTGGTCACTTCGCTGCTTTCGAAGATCCGCAACTGCTAGCTGACGACGTCTGGTCCTTCGTCACCCGGGTCGAGGCGAAAATGAGGGCCGATAAATCTGCCAATAGACAAGAGTTGTAATACATTTCTCATTGTACCTGATTGCAAAATGCAGGTGTTCGAATAAATCATATTTTCGTAAAAACTTGTATATCTCATTTCAACATTCTATCCTTTCTATTTCTAATTATACTTTCGATTTTCGTCGCTGTAAATGTCCAAATATAACTACAGATACAACTGATTACGAGACGGTAACAGAATATTTGGGCACATGGCAATCAATTGAAAGAGTTTTTCGATAGCCAATTTCTTCGTTCGGATGTCAAAATAGCCGGTACTAACGTAAAGTCAATGCTGATGCAAGCCGCTGGTCCTAGCCGACATCCGCGTTACTCGGCAATGGTAATAGATTTGATCCCTCTGATTTGTTCAGCCTCGTAATCTTATTGTATGGGACGTCTGATCACTGTCCTCAAAATACAATGTCATCAGTTGTGTTTAGAATGACGTTCAGTACGGCAGCTTCCAATTCGCCCGAGTAACCAACGTTAAATTTCATTTTTGGAATAGTTCGATGATCAAACAATGGTGCTACCAAAGCTTGGTACAAGAATGATGGAAAAATGTAGCACAGCTGTCGCAGGATCATGGGTGAAAATGTATTCTTGTCATACCTGCTAGGAAAGTATGATTTTCCATTGCATGAATTACAGAAAATAGCGCGTGTGAACTTCGCTGATACACTCGTAATTGAAGGGTAATGAAATAATGCGAAAACAAGGGAATCAATATATTCTCATACGTTTGAAGCACTCAGAAATGTGTTCCAACATTTTTTTTTTTTGTAGTATAAAAGAGTAAAAAATATATAATACGACTGGTCCATATTTTACAACTCCTTCTTTTTGGCATTTTTTACCGCTTCTGCATTCGCCTCGACCAATGCGACGAAGGACCAAACGTCGTCTGCAAGAAGCTGTGGCTCTTCCAAAGCAGCGTAGTGGCCACCGCGAGGCAAGTGATTCATTTGAATCATATTGGCATACCTGGGTCGCAGGATGGCTTCAGACTGGTATGACGGTTCACGAGGAAACATTGCGCAAGCTGTTGGTGTGTGGATGGGAACTCTGGAATCAGCAATGTCAAGAATAAAGAATTCGTCTGATTGATCTCTGCTTTATCAGACACTATTATAATATTGTGCATTCACTCACTCGTCCAAGTTCAAGCTGTGATGCGCCTTGTTGAAACTTTCAGAGTACAACCTCATGCTGGTAGTAATCGAGTTTGTCACCCAGTACACCATAAGATTGTCCAGAAGTTCGTCCATGGTGAATTTCTCCAGCAAACGACCGTCCTGGCTGAATCTGTTCTCGGGATTCGTCCAGGTGCTAAACTTCTCCAGAATGTAGGCAGCCAGGCCAGCTGGAGAGTCGGTGAGAGCGGTGCCTGTAATAGAATCAGAATTCATAGTAACGAAGTGAGCTTTGGAGTTTCTGTACCGTTAAGATGACTGGATATTTTAGATCTCGTCATTCTTACCAACAGTGTCAGGTTTGGTGGCCTGCAGATGTAGATAACCCATTTCCTCAACGAGAAGTGACCAGTAGTGACTCAATGGGTACATTTTGGACCAGTGCTCATCGCTGACGACCAAAGACGGTATGTAGGCACCGATCAAAGTCCACAGAGTGGATGAAGGTGTGATACGGAAGCACATGTTGAAGTGTGTTCCTAAGACACTGAAACAGTTTGATCATTTTCGTTGGCGTTCAAAGATGTACAGAATACGAAAAAAATAAACATCTACCTGGAGGGGTACAGAACTCCCATGTTTCCTGTGATCATGCTTCCCCAATCACCACCTTGTGTGTAGAATTCCTTGAACCCGAGTCTATCCATGAGATTTTTCATCACTACGCTCATCTGTTTGTGAATTAAAGGAGTTAAAGATCGTATTGAATTGAACTAATTACGATGGTAAATAACCCCCCCAAGTTACTGATTATCACCAATTACTTACTGTCGAAAATGCCAATTTTTGTTTTTTGCCAGAGATTTGCGACTCATCAATGATATTGAATTTTATTAATCTTCTTTACGGCTCTCTCATCGACTTCGAATTATAATTTTGTCCATCCCTTGTCATAGGTCACTGTGAACTATTATCGTACCTGAGCGCTACCCAACCCGGGACGAGCTGCGGCATCGGAAAAGCCGTATCCCGGAAGAGATGGCACAATCAGTTCAAATACGAAGTCTACGTCAGGGCGCGGAGTCGTGAGCAACGGGATGATCTTCTGGAACTCGACGACGGACCCGGGCCACCCGTGGACCAGCAGCAGAGGCAGAATCCGCACGGAACGGTCCTTTGGGAGGGTTGGCTTCACGTGGTAGAAATGAATGTCGAGACCTAGGGGAAGTTCGCTGGTCAGTGAGACTCGAAGAAGTTAAAACCCTCTTCGTCTTCCTTTCTTCCGGTTCATCGAATCGCGACTGTCTCTCACCTTGAATATTCGTCTTGAACTGAGGGTAGCGGTTGAGGAGGGTTTGCCGTTTGGTCCAGTTGTACTTTGTCCTCCAATACTCGAGGACGGTTTGAATATAGTCGCTGTCCACGCCATAGGTCCATTTTGAACCTTCGAGTGGCTTCCTCAAGGTCCGCGTTCTTTCTAGACGGGCATTAAGGTCATCTATAACCTGTGGAAGGAGCAGTGCATCCTGATTACAAAGCTCAATGCTCAGTCAATGCTGTTGCTACAGCAATATAATTGAGTCTGGTGTTCCGCCAAGTTCAAGTTTACGTAATGTGGTATACATGCCATCACGCCGGAAGCTTTGAAACGACCGGAGTTCAATCACCGTATGGGTTGGGGAAGAGTGCTGTACCAACCTCTTTTGGTACATCGATCTTGAACGGACGGATAGTTTTATCGATTTTGCCAGGCTTTCCTGGACCCCAGTACTGATCACTTGGCAATTTTGGTGCTGCAGGTTCTTTCCTGACGCTGAAACAACGAACATACTCGCCATCAGTAAAGGAAAACTTACTTTCCTCATGGCTAATTATTATTACTCTACCACTCATATCGTCAAATGCAACTTGAACAGGAGTTATTCATTCCTATGTAATCACAATCATACGTCAAGGAGAAGAGAAGGTTTGCATGCCTCTAGCAATGTTATCATCACTTTCCTCAGTACAACAATTCATACTCACGGTTCCAAATGTGTGTATGAATAATTGGTCTACTCACCCGAACAGTTGACTGGCTCCGAAGATGACGACCAGCGAAAAAATGATTTGTTTCCACATTTTGTTACGGTAGGCCAAGATACCCTGTATGGTAGTGCGATTGAGTTGAGCGTATGAAAGTTTCTACAGTTATAAGCTGCTCTTTGCAGTCGACTAACAGGTTATTCGCCAATGGTAATTTATGTACAGAAGGTACGTTATCCCTACCACTCGACTCCGCAGTCACACTCTTGAGTAAATACGACCTGCACTCGGAATAGTATTAATCGCCAACGAACAGGTCGTCCTTATATGATAAAGATTCGCATTGAACAGCAACAAGAATCCCAGCGTGAAGTGGTCGACTGCAGCCGCAACCTTGCTTCGAAGAGTGGACTGTTCAATGTAATATGCTAATATAGTATCGTTTCTGCAGTCATTTAATGAGCGACGATAACAAGCGTTCGGTTTGAGACAGTTTGTTTATTTTTGTACTGATGAGAGGTCATCGCACTCGAACAATCTGTGCGAGCATAATCTTTGAAGGAGTTGTATTGATATCGCGTGTATAATGGCATAAGGTCGTAGGCGCGAAACACGCGATTTTTATTGAAAATGATGACGCAATTAAATTACGAGACCGAAAAATGTAAAGTGCAAAAGGTCATATGTCGAGTGGATACGTCATTCTTTCATTACTATTTTTAAGAAAAAAAAAAAAAAAATAACGATTTTGACTTCTCAATGTAGAAGTCGTAATAGAACCAGCTGTAACAGAAAAATAAGTTGAAAACATGGATGTTTCGAAACATTCGATAAAAAATATTCGTATGTAAAATAAGAAGGTCGTAAGCGCTAATATTTTTATTTTTCTTTGGCGAATACGACTTTATTCAATTACCTAATGAAAACCATTCGTTTTTGCGAAGTTAGCACTGAAAGATCGTATCCACGAATACATACGACCTTCTGCTTTTAATTGAGGTGATATTAAATTACAACGTTTTTGGAAGAATCTTCGAGTTCTTACTCTAACAATAAATACGATTAAAAAATATACGACCTTTTGCAATTATGAAAAGCCAAGAGTCGTATAATGGCGCTTACGTCCTCATGTCATCAGACACGTGATATTGAATGCATGTAAATCACTTTGCGTGGAAAAGAATTCGCATCTGAGAAGCCGCGAGTGATAAATATACAAATAAGTTCACAGATCAAAGGTCAGAAGCTTCGCGACGCGACAAGATATTCATCGGATGGGTATTCGTTTGTCTATTTTTTTGATTGTCTGCAATATACAAACTTCGATGAGAATACAATTCCATTGATTATTTTGAATCGAAAAATAAGCATTCTATATACAGAAACCCAATTTTTGAGACCCAGCCAATCGTGGACGGTTCACGCTTACTATGACTACAATCAACATCCAAAAATCGGTATTTCGTATGAATATGGCTTCAGTAGAATCATTACTGATATTGCAGGCAGGGGTAATGAAGGCTGCACGATTGTGCCAAGTTTTGTATGGAAATATTAGTTCAGTAGATTTTACCTTTCACATCTTATTTGTCTCAATTCCTATGAAATTCGAAATAATCCTTTTTTCATTAGTCCTGTGTACAATGATTTTTTAAATTGATTGTATCTCCAGTCGTAGAAGGACTGAATCGTCCACGGTCGAAGGCTGGGTCTCAAAAATGAAATATTTAGATGTAGAAAGTCTGTGTTTAGTTTCAAAATAATCAGAGCATGTATTCTCCTTATCTCGAAAGTGATGAACTAAAAAAACCGAAAAGTACCCGTCAAATCGTGAGCGATGATGGTTGGAATACTCCATGTGGATCTATACTCGGTGCTTATGAAAATCTATTAGCATAAAATGCATCTGTCTACATTGCATGTAAACTTTATTCGCGCACAATGAAGTGCAATATCTTCTTTTTCTGCAGATGCTGATGAAGTGAAATCACACATCTTTAAATACGTTCGTATGAATGTAGAATATCGATGGTAACATGAAGGATGGGTGGCAAATTGACCTGTGGATTTTCAGATTCATTAGAGTTGATATGATTATTCATACAATTAATATCGAAACGAGCCTAATTTCGAAAATTTGAAGGAACAGATTTTCAGTATACGGTGTTTGTTGAACACCAGACGGGCCTTGATGCAGTCATACATAGCCGAGGTCTCAGAAAGGAAAAAGTCCATAATATCATGCAACGTAGGTATGTAATATCCAAGTCAATATAATAATTTATGGAAAACACTGGAGGAATGTGGTTCAAAATACGATGTAAAAACATAAGCTCCGGATCTGTTGAAAGATCGTTGGTTCACAATAAGTTTTGATACGCAAGTATTGAAATTTTTCATCGAACCAACGTTCAAATGTATTTTTGGGGGAGATAAAAAATAAAGAATATCGTTAACGAAGCTCTTCAACAATATGCAAGGTGAATTCTTATCGATGGATCAGTCTGATGTGGGCTAGAATCGAGAAATGAGCTTCCAGACAAGTGAATTGGTTCAGAACTGTCTAAAAGCTTGTTTCTGACTGTTTTTGTATGCAATGTCGTGCATCATTTTTCGCTGTAAAATTCTATGATCATCGACGAAATCGGCCGGGTAAATGATTCTCGCTAGCTCTCGCCGCCTTCGGGTACTTGGCGGCGATTCGCTGCCGCGAATCTTGATGTGAAATACCCGAAATGTATTAAATGAAATGGCGAATAATGAACGTGATGAAATAAGGTAATCAATGTATTTTCATTTTGAATCGCTACATGTTAGAAATTTTTTTTTTCCGTATAAAAAAAGTACAAAAATATAACACAACTGCAGACATTTTATAATTCCTTCTTCTTGTCATTTTTCTCCGCTTCTGCGTTTGCCTCGACCAACGTGACGAAGGACCAGACGTCATCGGCTAGAAGCTGTGGCTCTTCGAAAGCAGCGAAGTGACCACCACGCGGTAAATGATTCATTTGAATCATGTTGGCGTATCTAGATTTCAGGAGGGATTCAGGCTGGTACATGAGTTCATAAGGAAACGTGGCACAAGCTGTTGGTGTGTGAATGGGAACTCTGAAATGAGAAATGTCAAGAATTAGGATTGATCCGAACTAATCTTTCGATCGATTGACCCAGAATTACTTTGCTCGTCTACTCACTCATCTATCTTCAAGCCGTGATGCGCTTTGCCCAGAGTTTCAGCGTACAGCCGCATGCTGGTAGTGATCGAGTTCGTCACCCAGTACACCATCAGATTGTCCAGAAGTTCGTCCATGGTGAATTTTTTCAGCAAGCTACCATCCTGGCTGAATTTATACTCAGGATTCGTCCAGGTGCTGAACTTCTCCAGGATGTAAGCAGCCAGACCGGCTGGAGAATCGGTAAGAGCGGTGCCTGTAATCGATCGAAAATTGGGTAACATTGTTGTGGGTTTCGAAGTTCAGTTACTTATGAGATGGCTGGAAATTAAGAATCTCGTCATTCTTACCAACAGTGTCAGGCTTGGAAGCTTGCAGATGCATGTATCCTGATTCTTCGAGGAGACGAGGGAAGTGATAACTGAGGGGGTACATTTTCGACCAGTGCTCGTCGCTGACGACCACAGACGGAATGTAGGCCCCGATTATCGTCCACAGCTGGGATGAAGGTGTGATGCAATGACACATGTTCGAGTGTATTCCCAAAACGCTGCAATGGTGTGATAATTGTATTTCAAGTCTGTAATTTTTTCAATTCGAAGTAAAACGGCTAGCTACCTCGAGGGGAAGAGAGCTCCCATGATTGATACGATCGTGGATCCCCAGTCACCACCTTGGATGTAGTATTTTTCCAACCCCAGCCTATCCATTAGATTTCTCATCACCACCGCGATCTGTTTTTGAAGGTGAGAATAATTCGTCAAGTCAAATCTGAAGTACATCCAACTGAAGTCACAAGCATTGTGTATTTGTGTGCTGTACCTTTGACGAAATAACTTTAAAAAGCTGCCGATAATCATTCAGTTTTTGAACTATTCTTCGTAACTGCATAGAAACCGATTAAAACCCTATTGAATACGAATTGGTTTCCATACGTTTCTGTCGTTTTTTTTTTTTTTTGTATTCCAGTCCGAATCAAATAATAGATGATAGTAAACAACACTAGAGATATTTATCGTCAATCATTGAATTGCATGAACAACTACACGAATCATGAATAATTCATTCCAAATTGATTTGAAATTCGGTTGTTTTCGATGCGCAGTAATTGGAATTCTCTCTCATTATATATTTCAAGAATACTTTTGGTTATGTAACTATCCAGAGGTGGAAGTAATTCTGTTGAATTCGTGCTGAATTTTAGGCACCCCGCAATAAATACTGTTCTCAATTTTTGGGGACGATCCTTTCGAGCTCCATGAAAATTGAATAAAAAGTAAAAATAAATCAGTTTTCCATTATTCGGATGATTAGCAGTCAAAGATCATATAATTGCTGAATAGTTCGTGATAATCACTAGTTGAATCGTATCATAACTATCTTTAGCTATTATAGTTATTTATCACAAGTTAACCGAGTAGGAATTGATGCCGATTTATTTTGGCTGGGTGACTTGTGAATATACATGAGACTCTGTATATTTGCGAGTAAAATTCCTAGAAAAGTGCAAATATACAGCCCCCCTTCTCCTCACTCACGCAACCGAATTTCAACCAATCGTGTGGAGGTGCAAGAGGCCCAAACAATCGCAGTAAAAAGTCGAGAGAGGTGGCCTCGCTGGCGAGTCGTAGTGGAAGAGTACTTCATTTGTTCGTGTGTATACTGTCTGCGAGTGGGGGAAGTGTGCAAATATACCTACAAGGTGCAACTATATACAGAGTCCACTATAATATTGAAATGTATGATAATGAAATTGGTTTATACCATCTCTTTTTTCAACACCGAATTACCATTTTGTCGACCTCTTATCCGAAGGAATTGTGCACCATTGCCATACCTGAGCAGCACCTAACCCAGGACGAACCGCAGCACCAGAAAAACCGTATCCCGGAAGGGATGGCACAATCAGTTCAAATACGAAGTCTACGTCAGGACGTGGGGTCGTGAGCAACGGGATGATCTTCTGGAACTCGACGACGGACCCGGGCCACCCGTGGACCAGCAGCAGAGGGAGAATCCGCACGGAACGGTCCTTCGGGAGGGTCGGCTTCACGTGGTAGAAATGAATGTCGAGACCTGGGGGAAGTTCGCTGGTCAGTGGGACTCGAAGAAGTGAAAACGCTCTTCATCTTCCTATCTTCCGGTTCATCGAATCGCGACTGTCTCTCACCTTGAATATTCGTCTTGAACTGAGGGTAGCGGTTGAGGAGGGTTTGCCGTTTGGTCCAGTCGTACTTCGTCCTCCAATAATCAAGGACCGTCTGAATGTAGTCGCTGTCCACGCCGTAGGTCCATCCTGCACCTTCCAGTGGCTTCCTCAAGGTCTGCATTCTTGCCAGACGGGTTTTCAGGTCGTCTATAACCTTCGAAATAGGCGATTAATCCGATGATTATCAAACTTACATCATTAACACGTCGAGCGTCATCGTTACAACTGAGATAATCTTACGTAATGATACACACGCTCCAACGCTTGGAGCTAGAGGCTTTGAAACAATCAGAGTCCAATGAATGAATGGACAGCAACGACTGATTTTGATACAAACCTTTGCAGGTACGTCAATCTTGAACGGGCGGATGCTTTGGTCGACTTTGCCAGGTTTTCCGGGGCCCCAGTACTGATCAATCGGTAGCTGCGGCGCCTTGGTTTCCTCCCTGAAGCTGAAACGACGAATACCATTTTACTTCCAGCCGATTATAACTCGACCACTTATCCAGCAGATCAAACTCAAAGGTCACATTCAATTATACGCAGTGTATGCGATTGA
Source organism: Euura lappo (assembly GCA_018257835.1). Lineage (NCBI taxonomy): Eukaryota > Metazoa > Arthropoda > Insecta > Hymenoptera > Tenthredinidae > Euura > Euura lappo. The sequence goes on along the minus strand of JAEUYN010001540.1, from coordinate 29,826 downwards.
GCAAGCGCTTACTTACCTGAGTAATTTGGCAGCTCCATAGATCAAGATCAACGAGAAAAACACTTTCTTCCACATCCTGCGAGCTGCGGCGCAAAAAGTTGTGTGCTTCAATGCCAACGCTTCTACCGGCCGGCTTTATTATGGCAGACTAACTTCTGAGAGCGATACACAGTTCCCCTCCCATTTGGCAGTCTCAACATGCTACACACACCGAATCACACGATTCCACACGGACCAGCTCCTCTCGTCATAACAACGCTGTCGATAACGTTATTCCGTCCAGTCACGGTGTCGTACGAGTTTCTTCTCGGATTTAATTTGTCCATATTAGATTTAGCTTATTCAAAATTTCTTGATCTGCGGGTACGGTGTCCTGTAATTAGCGATATGTTACGTTTCCATCTTCGAAATCCTTTGAATCGAATTGTACTTCATATTATAATAAGCAATTATTTATATTTGCATTCGTGTAGCCTCTTGATATGTCTAGTAAAATGGTCTGGCAATGACTGGCTTATACGCTTGGCTCAATTAAAAAACGCTCTGATTACTGTGACCTGACAAAACTGTACTCACTCATAATTTGATGTTTCGAAATGCAAAGACTTACTTTTTCACTTTTTGGAATTAACTTTCTATTTCCTTATACATAATTTATATATAGTAGTGATATTGAAGTGCTACTACCTATAATTTTGAACCTACGCATTCGTAACAATAATGCTCATAATTAGTAGTACATGACGTGATTTTCGGTTTTGGAAAGCACGACTTTTTTAATGGTAATTATATCCCATGAATGCACGAAATATAGGTCAAAGAAAGGAGTGAACTTTGAAATTTAGACTTAACCTATGGTCAATTCGACAGCAATATGGAAGAACGTGACATCTCAGATTGTGCCAGAAGAACGTGACATGTCCTGTGTTTGAGCATGTTTGCACGTTTTTCTAGCACAATTTGGGATCTCACGTTCTTCCATTATACTGACGTCGAATTTCTGGGCGATGGTACGTTCATCTATTTTCATTGAATTTCCACTCAAAATTCGAATACAAAAACCACCAGGATTCACATTCATTTTCAGTCAAACATAGAATCTTCTATTTTATGTCTGTCAACTTGACAGATACCATTACTGTGAAACGTGTACTGGATAAAACTTGTTAATTTATCTCTACTGTCTACAATATTAAGAGAATGATGTCCACTTTACGTAAGTCCATTATCGAGTTCCATGTAATTGACATTGCATAACTGCAGTTTACGATGTGGACTTGTGTCATTTTTTTAAATAAATCTTTGCCATTCATGTAGTGGTATGTAACACGGTTCACAGGCAATTTATATTCTTAACAGTGTCGAGAACTTGACTTGGTTATCCAATGACGAGGTTATCCTCGGGATCAAAATCAGTAACACAAACAATAACCATTTTCGATTCTGTTCACTCTTCGACAACTCTTTGGTCCTGGATACGAGTTTCCTTTTCTCCGTTTTATCTCGAGACTGCAAAATCAACCATGAATATAACAAATTATTCAAACGGTCTGGACCAGGTTAATTTCACCCTGCGGTCTTGAGATTGCTATCGATACGACTTAAATAATATCAAATAGTAGCCAACCAATTAAATCGTTATGCCGAAATAACGAATTTATCTTGCATTTGTTGATATTCATTTACCTTTCTACGGTTGCTACGGGTTCCCAAAGCCTGAATTCAGCAAAAAGCAGCTTTCAATGACTTGATAAAAAAGTAAAGTAAAAAAAACGCGTATCTAGATAATTGACAGAGAAACAAAAATAAAATACAAAGTTTTTTTCTGGACCAACCGTTTACGTGTTACGGCTTGCCAAAGATAAAAAATGCAGATGCAGAAATCTTGAAGGTCATATTGTTGGGGAGTATTAATAAAATAGATCTTTATATCATAATAAGCATCGTTTTTGTATGTAAATCTGAACCTTTAATATCTTACCTGAATCGATGTTTCGGCGTCGCATAAATCCTCTCCTCTACCAACAGCGAAAGATTCATGAATAAATGATCAGCTGATTAGTGAACAAACCTATATCCATGTATTTGAGGCAAATGATAAAAATACCACGACTTACATACAATATTGAAAATTGAAATTGAAATTGAAATGACACTGGAAACGTCTCACAACTCCTCCTTTTTGAATTTCTTCTCTGCTTTTGCATCTTCCTCGACCAGAGTGACGAAGGACCATAGATGTCATCGGCTAAAAGCTGTGGCTCTTCGAAAACAGCGAAGTGGCCACCTCGAGGCATGTGATTTATTTGGATCAAATTGGGGTATCTGGGTTTCAAGATGGCTTCTGACTGGTACCTTAGTTCATGAGGAAATATTGCACAAGCCGATGGCACTTGAATCGGAATCCTGAAATCAGTGATGTCAAGAATAAAGATTGATCCCAACCGATTTCTGGTCCAGAATCACATTGTTCATCCACTCACTCGTCTATCTTCAAGCTTACATGCGCCTTGCTCAGACTTTCAGCAGACAACCGCATGCTGGTAGTGATCGAGTTTGTTACCCAGTACACCATCAGATTGTCCAAAAGTTCGTCCATGGTGAATTTTTTCAGCAAACTACCGTCCTGGCTGAATCTATACTCAGGATTCGTCTAGGTGCTGAACTTCTCCAGGATGTAAGCAGCCAGACCGGCTGGAGAATCGGTTAGAGCGATGCCTGTAATCGATCGAGAACTGAGAGTAATATTGTTTGGGTTTTGAAGTCCAGCTACTTATGAGGTGGCTGGAAATTCAGAATCTCGTCATCCTTACCAACAGTGTCGGGCTTGGAGGCTTGCAGATGCATGTATCCTGACTCCTCGAGGAGACGAGAGAAGTGATAACTGAGGGGGTACATTTTGGACCAGTGCTCGTCGCTGACGACCAGAGACGGAATGCAGGCCCCGATTATGGTCCACAGATTGGATGAAGGTGTGTTGCAGCAGCACATGTTCGAGTGTATGCCCAAAATGCTGCAGTGATGTGATAATTACTGTTGGTCTGTCATTTGTGTACTTTGAAGTAAAACGGTTAGCTACCTCGAGGGAAAAATAACTGCCATGTTTGCTGCGATCATGGCCCCCCAATCACCACCTTGGGCATAAAATTCCCCGAACCCCAGTCTATCCATGAGATTCTTCATCACGATCGTTATCTGTTTGTGGAGTAATTAATATTCATGGAGAATCGCTCGAAAAAACTGATGATTATCGTTCAGGTTTCAAATGATCCCTGATCGAAGAAAAAAGATTGGCATTCTTCCGAATACAGAAAACACCATTGAAATGTATAAAATCATGTTCAAATCCTTTGATTTCGAATGAAGCCTTCTTTGTATTCTAATCAGAGTCAACTATTTTAACGTCAACCCTATATAATAGAATCAAATGTAAAACTGATTTCTGTGATTAGAAGATATGTTTGCGATTTACCATAATATTTGAAGCATTATTCTTATTGCAGTAACTATCCAGAAGTGCGATTAGTCTTAATTAATTCGTGTCAAATCCTGGAAATATATTTTTTACTTTTGGTCACTAGAAAATACTCTAAAATTCCCATGTTCTTAAGTGGTGGCTTATAAACTCAAAGAATTGAGCGCCTAAATCATTCCAAGAATTTGATCATTAATGAGGGATGACGTCAGAGATTTGCGACTCATCCGTGTCATTGAATTTTATTAATCTTCTTTACGGCTCTCTCATCGACTTCGAATTATAATTTTCTCCATCCCTTGTCATAGGTCACTGTGAACTATTATCGTACCTGAGCGCTACCCAACCCGGGACGAGCTGCGGCATCGGAAAATCCGAATCCTGGAAGGGATGGCACAATCAGCTCAAACACAAAGTCTACGTCAGGACGTGGGGTCGTGAGCAACGGGACGATCTTCTGGAACTCGACGACGGACCCGGGCCACCCGTGGACCAGCAGCAGAGGGAGAATCCGCACGGAACGGTCCTTCGGGAGGGTCGGCTTCACGTGGTAGAAATGAATGTCGAGACCTGGAGGAAGTTCGCTGGTCAGTGAGACTCGAAGAAGTGAACACGCTCTTCGTCTTCCTATCTTCCGGTTCATCGAATCGCAACTGTCTCTCACCCTGAATATTCGTCTTAAACTGAGGGTAGCGGTTCAGGAGGGTTTGCCGTTTGGTCCAGTCGTACTTTGTCCTCCAATACGCGATAACTGACTGGATATAGTCACTGTCCACGCCGTAGGTCCATCCTGCACCTTCCAATGGCTTTCTCAAGGTCTGCGTTCTTGCCAGACGGATTTTCAGGTCGTCTATAACCTTCGAAATAGGCGATTAATCCGATGATTATCAAACTTACATCATTAACAAGTCGAGCGTCATCGTTACACCTGAGATAAGCTTACGTAATGATACACACGCCACAATGCTTGGAGCTGGAGGCGTTGAAACAATCAGAGTCCAATGAATGATTTTGATACAAACCTTTGCAGGCACGTCAATCTTGAAGGAGCGGATGCTTTGGTCGACTTTGCCAGGTTTTCCGGGGCCCCAGTACTGATCAATCGGTAGCTGTGGCGCCTTGGTTTCCTCCCTGAAGCTGAAACGACGCATACCATTTCACTTTCAGCCGATTATAACTCGACCACTTATCCAGCAGATCAAACTCGAAGGTCACGTTGATCGATACGCAGTGTATATGTATAAGCGGCACTCTGCAATTATTGCAAGTCTTACCAAGAACCTAATTCCTTCTCATCTTATCATTTTTGTGCAGAGTCATGAAAAAGTGAACGCATAGCTAGCAGTTTGTGTTCACCGCTTTCTTCAGCACAATAGTCAACAATTCCTTGCAGCTACCTTGCGGTTCGTTCTCGTGAGAAAAGATTTCTTTCATTTCTTTGTCACCAACAGGAGATAAATCAGATGATTAACTTTATAACCAATCATATACCTGAATATCACATGATAAATTGCACAGTAAATCGTATGCTGAAATCAGTTATAATGTTGCAGTATGATTTATCATATGCTTATAATCATGAAATCATTTTCAGTAGGGCAAGCAAAAGTTTACTTACCTGAGTAATTTAGCAGCTCCATAGATCAAGATCAGGAAGACAAACACTTTTTTCCACATTATGTGATGTGTGACGCAAAAAGTAGTATGTTCCAATGTCAAGACTCTCACAAGCCGGCCTTATTCTGGCCGACTAACTTCTTAAAGCGATAAGGGGTTCTCCTGTCAGTAGGCAATCTCAACATCCGACACACTCGGAATGTGATCCATCAGAACTCCCGTCAGAACATCGCTGTTGATCTCCCGTCATGACGACATGCAGGCTTCTCTTCTCAATCTTAACTATACTGAAAAATGAGAAATCAAATTAGAATGACCATGCAATAACGTTAATGAGGATGAAACGATTATTCTACGACTTTCCTGATGGCTTCTGATTACGAGAACGTACCACCGATAAAAATATCATAACAATTGAGGTACAGCGGAGTGTCGATTATCAATATAATTGGGACTGGTACAGAGGTAGGTAGAGACGTGTTTTCTCCCGTTTTTTAATTACTGAGATTCAAAATATATTTATATCTATAATTCGAAAACGGGCGAGAACACGTTTTTGAAACTTTGCTCATCGCTTAAGGCAGGCGTTGTGAAGGTACAGTATTTTTTTCAGATTTTTATCTCATGTCCAACATCGTGAAAATGGTTCGCAAATAACGTTGCGTCGCGTCGCCACCGCGGAGTAGCGGTGGCCGGCAGCCGGTCGCTTGCCATTCCGTGAGTCGCGGCGCGCCTCAAATTGGGACGCATCGACACCTTCAACGATTTTTTACTCGAAAACGAAGAAAAACACATCTCTGAAATTAATTCACAGGTTGTAGTATAGTACAAGGTACATGTCAGAACTTTTTTAAAATTTTTTAGTCGTGTCGCTCAGTATTTAAAAAATATTTGAAAAATTAATTGTTAAATGAACAATTGATAACAATTATTTTTTTTTATTTGTATTTTTTTTTAAATTCTATGAAGCTTTCCGCGTGAGTCAAAAGAAAAAAAATTGCATGGAACTTCATCGTCGGCGGAGTTATGAATTTTTGAAAAAAAAGGTGCTCTAATTTGTTATTGCAAATAAAAATCGAATTTTGCATTATCAAAATCGCTTCGGCACAAAAATCTAACTCCTCCTACACAATCGACATGCAAAATTAAAAAAATATCTGAGAGGTGACTGATCCGCTTCACGCGGAATAGCCCATGTATATGTTCACAGGCCAAAGGTCACACGTCTAACGATGTGAAGAATTTTACTTGAGGAATGTTCGGTCGGCTATATTCAAAAGTGGCATATCTACTTATTCGTCTGCTTTCATTGTAGTCTAGGAGCCCACAACACTAAACCTGGTATGATGTCTCCCAAAGGTAATGGGTATGATTCGTTACGTCATTGATGGGAAAACCAGTACAAAACCGACCGAATTTCACGTTTCGATACCGTTTAGACGGCAATAATCCGGTTCTTTTCGATGCGTACTGATGAAATACACTTGCCACTATAATTTACAAAGAATTTCATGCATCCTTGATTGTTTAAACAAATGGAATCGCATAAGTTATGTGATGTTTTTCGAATTGTCAGCTGTTTTCATTGTGTCTTTCATGAAGAATCCAAAGATTCTGAAAAGTTTGCAATGGGTTATTAGGATACAGAGATATTATTCTATACAAAGACACCTGAAATGGAATGGTATCAACATTTTGGATGAGCTCAATATAAGAAAGAAAATTGGTTATTTGTTATATCCCCGGGACCCAGAGATGGTCCCAGGTATAGAACCCCTACACCTATCAACCTATAATGATAGTATTTTTATTATGGGTTTGATTATAATTAATTATTATATTTTATTATATTATTACTGGATTGAGCAACTGAATAAGAAATGATCTAGCGGATGTGGGACCCCACTTCCCGTTGATAAACTAATGAGCTAAGACCGTTTCCTGGCAATAATGAGAAATATAAAAAGCGGGTCACTGCCAGTCAAGAGTTGCGAAATCTTTCTAAGGAAATCAAGTAGATAAGAGTGAATCACGTAGGCTTGTGGGCAACATACGCCCCTTGCCTAGGTAGAAGGGGAAGCCCTACTCATGAATATATACCACCACCCGATTTTCTTCAATCTTAAACTATCAAGTTTGACTTAGAGTCACTGCTCTCTTGACCGGCCATTTTAGAGTGAGAGAGCCAGCTGTTTTTTTTTTATCACCATAAATGAGTATTTCGTTGCTCAGTACACGGTGAAAAAAAAATGTGTTTCACTCGAAAATTCGAGAAACGTGAAATTCGGTCGCGTGGAGGGCGACTTCCAAACGCTGCTGCCGCCATTTTCTTCGCTGTTTGAAAGAGGCAGCAGTGGTTTTTCTTACACAAGAAATGATGATCTTTGGTATGAGCTTTGGTTTTTTGCGGAGGTCGATGATACTAGATACCGGGTTCGAAGGGTTCCCTTATCACCCCGCTGCCGCTGATGCGGGTTATCAATGCGAATGGCAGCATTGACTTTTCATATAGCCCTACCTATCCCCAGTCTCGATAAAAAAACAGAATCCGGGAGACTTGTGACACCAGATACTGATAATTTTTTCATTCTTTTTTTTCTTCATTACGTTATTCGTTCTGAGCATGGCAGCAGTGCCGTTTTGTGTTCTCCCGTCAATGACGTAACGAATCATACCTATATGACCTTTGGGAGGCTTATCATATCAGGTTTAGTGTCGTGGTCTCCTGTACTATTGCATTAAAGTATTACATTGTTAATTATACTTTAGCATCTGGCGTGATATGAAAAATATTTTTCTTCTGCAGACGATATTTGCATCAATCGCTATCAAGTCTCGTTGTTTTCCTTTTCTTCTGCCACACCGTATGAATAGTTATCTTGCGATGCTGACGAAGCGAAATTGCATATCTGAAAAGATACATTCGTATTTAAATATAGAACGTTGATAGTGCAGACAGAGGATCGGCGGGAATTTGACCTGTCCATTTTTAGCTCCAGCAGAATCGATTGATTATTCAGCAAGTAGGAATAATTGGTACAGTCTTGCAGTCTTACCGTAGCTGGTCTGACCTCCGATGTAACAATAAAATTACTACTTCATCACGTTTTGTATATGTAACTCATGTAAAAACTGTCGGAATGCCCATCTTTCGAATGGTAGTTGTTCAAGCAACTTTTCATGCTCAAGATTTCCCATCGTTCTTCGAATCAGGTCTAGAACTTGATGCTTATTTTTAGGACGAGTACCATATCAACGTCGATTTCCGTGTTTCCACATCATCTCACTATATCAATATTTACCCATACCTACTCGTCCGAGGCATCTGACACATTTGCAGCTGATTATGCGCATGTATTGTAATAACAAACCCCTTGAAATCAGAATTGAACTTGGGGCTGATCAAAAGGAGAAAAATTTGGTTAAAAAAAACACTTCCAACAATATTTATTCGGTAGAAAAGCATAAAGACATACAATGAATTACGTAGATAAGACTCTATCCCGATTTCTTAGATTTCTCCTGCTTATGTTTCTTGTCTAATTCCATGATACCGATCGACGTCCACACCTCGTCGGCTAGGAGCTCTGGTTCTTCGAAAGCAGCAAAGTGCCCACCACGCGGCATTTTTCTCGCTCTTACGAGTTTTTTGAAACGGGCACTGAGCAGGGACGGTGGCTGGTACGATATTTCGTGAGGGAACTGTGCGCAGGCACTGGGCACGTCGATAGGAACGCTGCATCACGAAAGGAAAATCGATTAGGAGTATAAGAAAGTTGAAATTGTCTCTCAACATGTAAAAACGTCGTGTCACTCACTACTCCATCCCAAGCCCCATGTGTGCGAAGCTGAAGTGCTCCGCGTATATGCGCATCGCCGTGGTCATCGAGTTTGGTATCCAGTAAAGCATAACGTTGTCTAGGAGTTCATCCGCCGAATATTTATCGAACAATCCACCGTTTGCCTTCAATCTCAGTTCAGGATTCGTTCCGGTTGAGAATTTTTCAAGAATCCAAGCCGCCAGACCGGCTGGTGAGTCGGACAGGGAGATACCTGAGGAAGAAACACGGTCAGCAAGGGCACAGGTTGTATCGGCGAAAACGAAGAGATGAGGTGTTCAGATTTTACCCAGAGTGTCGGGCTTGGTTGCTTGGATATGGAGATATCCGGTCTCCTCGAGCTTCCGGGACCAATGTTTGCCAATTGGGTACATCAGGTGATAATCCTCATCTGGGATCAACATCGATGGCCAAAAGCTGTATATGTACGTTGTGAGGTACGTCTGCGGCTGCAAGACGATACACATGTTCGAGTGCATACCGAGAACGCTGAAAATACAGGCGAACAATGTAACATTTTTCATTCTGTTCAAAATTCGCGTAATTTGCCGAAATGGTGTATGATGGGCAAATAATAACATCCTGGTCTCAGTTGATGAGATTGCTTACGAATGGTTCTCTCATTTGTTAAACAGTTTAATATACAACCAGCTGCAGGTAGAAGTGTGGGTTCGATTCATTAATCGCCCAGAGCAAATAAACATCAGGAAGTGTCTGCAGTGCTACGTTAAAAGATTTTTTCAGCCAGATGAAAAAAGTCGAGAGTCCAAAGATAGCCGAACAGCATACGGACTGATCAGTAGGTATCTGAATCACCACCGTATTGGGCAATGTAGCAGCAATCAATATTTTTGCAAATGATTCGATCTGATTTTACGATGATAATTACTGTTGAGGAAACATCGACGCCAAATTTGCGGTTATGATGGCGCCCCAGTCGCCACCCTGGGTGTAGAATTTGTTGAACCCGAGTCTGAGCATCAGATTCTTTAGAACAACCGCAATCTGCGCCGTGCCAAGCCCTGGCTTTGTGGTACCGGATGAAAACCCGAAACCAGGAAGCGAAGGAGCTATCACTTCGAAAACGAAGTCGTAGCCATCACGCGGCGTTGTTAGCAGTGGTATAATTTTGTAGAATTCAACAACCGAACCAGGCCATCCGTGCTGCATCAAAAGAGGCAGTACTCGTTTGCCATTAGTCTGCTTTGGCTTCACATGCAGAAAGTGAATGTCCAGACCTGAAGTAAGAAGAATGAGAGGATTTATATCTGTCTGGAAAGTAGTTATTTCTGAAAAAGTAAATTCCAGTCCATCTCAACGGTATCAGACTTATCAAACTATAAATGGGTTCAGAGATCGATGCCCCACCTTGAATGTTGGTTGTGAACTGGGGATACTGGTTCAGGTATGTCTCGCGCGCTTCGAAGTCATACTTGTTGAGCCAGTGGTCGACTATTTCGGGGACGAACTTGCTGTCCATTCCGTAAGTCCATGCGGTACCCTCGAGTGCAGGCGTCGATGGTCTGGTGCTCCGAAGACGTTGTTTAAGGTCTTCAACATCCTGCGATCAAACGACACCCTCATCATGAGATCACAGTCATGACTTGCAATTGAATAAGCGAGATCAACGGGGTCAAGATCAATCCTGAGAATTATGAATTTACAGCTCGCGGAAGCAATTTTGAATTTTAACCACGTTCCAACGATCGTCGTGGCAGCCGCGAAACGTGTTAAACATTCAAATATCGAACGGCACAACCTCAACGAACGTGTATACTTTGAAACGAGGGCAGGGAAAACAAGTCCATAACCTATTCAATTAGAACGTTTCTATATCAACGTCGTTATTGAACTGCAAACAGTGAGTTTGTCAGGATTGTCAAATACGCAAGTAACTCCAGTAAAAATTGCCGGTCGATTGAAGAGCATCGGATTCCACATGCTAATTAGGATATTTCAGTGGCTTTCCCAGTCGACTGGGAAATGTCCGTTGTTTGTCTTTCCAGTAGCTAAAAAAAGAGTAGACTGCATTGAAACCAACATTTCGCAGTATCTCCGCAGTAATTTAACGCGACTAAAAATCGAGAAATTGATCATTTCTACAAGTTTTTCAAGCTACGATGCTTGATAGTCTCTCGTACGACGGTGAAATGTTTGAAAACATTATACAAGTTCACCGAAACGGCGATCGAACGTGGTGTGTTGTAGTGTGGGGAGTACAGTCCGATGTAAAAATGATGTCGAGCAAACGTTTCCTCGCATGTACGCAGTGTGCGAATGGCGTCTACTCCGAACGATATCCTTGTTTAACATGAAAACACCAACGAGTACTACCTTGGAGACTCACCACTTTGGAGAAGTTGACCTTGAAGGGTTTGACCGCGTCACTAAGGGGTCGTTCCTTGCCAGGACCCCACCAAGCGTTCCCAAGATTCGGGGCTCTCTGATTACCGCCTCGATTGAACAGGTAAGATACTCCGAGGATCAAGAAGACGCCGAGAACGGCGAACTTGAGGAGGGTCATGTCGACGACCACCAAGCTCTCGGGCCAAATGGATACTGGCACCTCCGCGCGTCCGGATCGTGCGCTCAACAGTCGACCCCACGAGACGCCCTATCGACGCCGATGATGGCGACGTTGACGACTGCAATACAATTACGCGCTTCGGGACAAAATCGTGGAAACGGAGATACACGCATTACCACAAGTCATAATATTGTGTTTATTTTTTTTTTTCTTATATTACTCATGGGTCGATAGGGTGCAATGACGTTACCTGGGGTTAGTTCGACGGCCTTGTGCCAATAAATGATCATCATAAAGGTATAAAGTTTGATGTTTTGTACACATGATAGATTAGATTAGGTATACCGTCAACGAAAACTTACAATTTAAAAACCTGATATGCGTAATTTTATAAGAGCGGTGAAAATCCCTGTGTGGGTGTGAATAATTACATTTGATGATATGGGTGTGGCGTGCTGCTTGAATGTATGTACATTCAAGAAGTTATAAAAACTGGACATCAAAATTATATCGGGTTGAACCGGTTTTTTTAGTTTCATCTAGAAAATAACTTGTCATTTTAATATTCTGTCACTTTCCCTATATAAGTGGAAGTGGAGAGTCGTCAGGAAATCCAATTTCAAGAGTGAAAGGACAGCTTTGAGATACTTATTTCAACATTCGATTCACACTTTCTTTTACTCAACTTATGCCACTTCTGCTAAAAAATACTTCTACTTCCGAGGACTTTTCGAGATGGACATTTGACATCTTTTCCTGATCTCCTCGACGAGTGACTCAAACCTGGAATACCTTCAATGACATTGAATGATTGACCTGAACACGAGAGAACGGTGGAAAACTCTTATAAAAAAAAAGGCTTTGTTTGGATGTGATAATGAGAGTATCACGAGGTCTCCATAATCGTGAGGCAAGGTCAAAACTTCGAAAACTCACGGCATCTACGAGGGGCGATAAGCAAAGTTATACATTAACATGACACGGTTCGATTAGATAGTTGGAAATACCGACTCCCCTCCCTACTAAAAAATTTTACGTGATAAAGTATGTGAAAAAGCACGTACTAAATCATATACCGAATTGTCTACCGTTATGACCGATATTCGTATACAATTTATCATGTAACTTAGTATACGTTTCGGCATATACTTTGATACGTATTTTTTTACTTTTTCATATAATTTATCATGTAAATTTAGCTCATATGGTCAAATTCCGTTGATGAAAAAAAAAAATGAAAATTCTCGTGGGATCGAACCCACGTCCGTTGGATTCGGAGGCGGGAATGCTACCACATGAGCTACGCGGCTCGTCAAGGGTAGTGCACAGTTTGACCATTATGAAATTCTCAGGTAATTGCAATTTATCCTTTTTCACCCGAGCAGTCGAGCTTCACCATTGTCGAATTGTGTTCCACTTCCAACGAGGAGCGTAGCGCATGCGGTAGCGGCGCTGCCTCCGAATTCAGCGGATGTGGGTTCGATCCCACAAGATTCCAGTTTTTTTGTGTTTTTTTTTTCGTCTACGAAATTTGACCATATGAGAAATTATTTGGTAAATCACAAAATAAAGTATAAAATAAGTCACAAACTTAGCAGTTTAGAACTAATTACGTCATAAATTATATGAAAAAATATCGACTAGATGATTTGTAAAAAAATACGTATCAAAGTATATGCCGAAGCGTATACTAATTCACATGTTAAAGGATATGCGAATATCGGTCATAACGATAGACAATTCGGCATATGATTTAGTACATGCTCTTTCACATACTTTATCACGTAACATTTTTTAGTAGGGCTAAGATCAATACATGGGGCGGGTGAATCGATAGGTAAAAATAGATGTAAGTAAATTATAGAAATAGTCTTCGACCGGCTAACCAACCTACTAAAGACAAGATCCTACTCCGATGTGAAACTGAATTCGACGGCCGCGTGGAAAAACCGGCTATCTCGGGACTCGCTCGAAAAACCGGCTATTTCGGGAAACGCTTGGAAAACCGGCTATCTCGGGACTGGCTTGAAAAACCGGCTATCTCGGGAAACGCTTGAAAAACCGGCTATCTCGGGAAACGCTTGAAAAACCGGCTATCTCGGGACCCGCTTGAAAAACCGGCTATCTCGGACCTCTTAACGCCTGAGATAGCCGGTTTTTCAAGCGAGTCCCAAGATAGCCGGTTTTTCAAGCGTTTCCCGAGATAGCCGGTTTTCCAAGCGTTTCCCGAGATAGCCGGTTTTTCAAGCGTTTCCCGAGATAGCCGGTTTTTCCACGCGGCCGTCGAATTCCAGTTTTTATTTTCTTTTCACTTCGGTAAACTTCGTTAAATTTCGATAATCTGCCTGAATAATAAAGTCAACACAAAAACATCTTTCAATATTGATAATAATGAAGAATTCACTGTTGTCATTCAATTTGGCACAGTATATTATGCAGTGATGTCACGCAGTGATACCCTACCCCTTGTCCGGCCGACAGCTGACCTTGGGCCGAAAGATTTACCCGAAATACTTCATGCGGCTGCGTGTTCACACTGTTTACGGTTTCAGGGTTGAAGCAGCCGGCCAAGATAGGTTAATTTAAACTGGAGATACCTTAGTCGAATGAAAACATGTCAAAATTTATGCATATACCGCAAAAAGCTTTTCGTTTTCAACTGTACCTACACCCACGTTTCTGTATTTAATCGATGCTAATTTTTGCCGCCGAATATATTCATATATATGGGGGATTCCACGTCAAATCGAATGGTCGATTTCCCTGACCCCTTTTGATCTGTTTGCCCTTTTACACAGTGGAAGTACACGTTGAAAGGATCACTGTAAATTTTTTTCAGACTTTTCTGACCAAGTATTTTTTTTTACTACAGCTGCACGGAGAAAAATCACCTGTTCAGAATACCATAATTAATGTAAATTTTACCGAAGTCGCTGGTGCGTATATGGATGGAATGCCTGTACGGTAGTCTCTACTTTATTTGTCTAGTAAAGGTTGAATCTCAAATTCTGATTGTCAGAACCTATCCCAAGCATCAAAATTACAAAAACGTATGTTATGCTTACTACTTTCAGGCAGCTTATTTACTAGTCAATGCTGTAAGTACTACCACAGAACAACCACAAATCTACTAGTAAATGCTGTAATCGCTACGACAAAAATAACGATAAATTTACAAGAGCAGGTAGTAAAAATTACTGTCACAATATGGTTCATAGAGCGAGCTGCAATCGTTGGAATAACCAAACTGTACGGTACACGCACGAAGCTGAGGAAGTAGGAGTTACCAGTGTCTATAGTTGAGAGTACTGACCAGTGCAGTTGTAGCTAAAATATTGTTTTGTATGTTGTACTCAACTGTTTGATGAAATTAACTGTACAGGCATTCCATCCATATAGGGACTTGCCAGTCTGGTAAAATTTACCAGAAGTTCTGTGATTGTAACATGCGAGGACTTATAAAAATAACGAGTCTGTAAAATTCGAATATTTTTCAGTTTATTTAACATTTATTAGATTTACATGAATATACTTATGGGTAAAGATTGATACAGGTACATAATCAATTGCACAAAATCATAAGATGGCGTTATAACGTGTACTTACGTAAGTATCGGACTGGTTGACAAGTAATAAACTAAACGGACGTGAGTCAGGTAATGTTCTGAAGGAAATTAGGTTTATATGTAAATCCATACCTGGATTTTCAATTATTTCGTAGCACCAAACGTATCAAAATTTTTGGTCGGTTTATCCAGCTGTCTCGGTTTATCCAAGTTCTCGATGTCTGAATTTACAGTGGGGTCGGCATGTGCAGTAGTGCTGGATTTTCGTGCAGGGATGAAATATTGGCCTATAAAATAAAATTGTATTTTGTATAGAAACAGAGGCTAATGAACAATTACGTACATCATACGAGTAGAAGTGAACAAATAACATCACATACCAGTCGCCAGCTGTAGAACCGAAAAGAAGTAGTCTAGAACTATGTTTTGGACTTCATCCGAGCTTTGGAGCGACGCATTATTCCCGTTGATCGCGTTGATCACTGATATATTACTGGCGTCACCAGCGTAGTGCGCCATGATGCCTCAATTTTCAAGACGCACAATAAACTAAATTTACTGTTGACCGAACCACGCACTGTGGTAATTTTCCCTCCAAAAACGTGTTAGAGGCATAGGCTAGTAAATACCACTGCAGCGGCATGCAGATCAAACCGGTATTCTATAGTCTTCCTACGACAGAGCCGGTAGAATTCACCACGCACTGCGCTAATTTTCCCTCCAGAAACGTTTTACAAGGATAGGCTAGTAAAATTCACCACGCACTGCGCTAATTTTCCCTCCAAAAATGTGTTACAAGGAGAGTCTAGTAGACGTGACCAGAGGGACGCCGATGCATACCGTTTCGTTGGTGCTACTACCGATGGGGCTGGTATACGATCCGTCACACTGTGTGACAGAACTTACCAACTGATTGGTAAACCATGCACTCGTCTCTATCTAGTTAACTCGACTACGCAAAATGTATATAATACTCGAATGTCGGTACAATCTACCAGTGTGACAAGAGTAGAAATAACCGTAACTTTGTAGCAGTTTTTACGTTCAGGCATGTACTTTGAAGTGTACACATTTATAAGTGTGACCAAAACTTTAGTATTGAGTACCGAAAAATCTTTACCTGCGCAGTATGGTAATCTGAACAGGGGGATTTTTCTCCGTGTGGTCAAATAATCAGCTTTTAGCGTTTTTTCGATTTTTCAAGCCGACATAGCGTGAAATCCAAATGAGCAACGAAAAAAGTTCTTATAAAAAAGTTTCGCGTCTTTCTTTGAAATTTCTGGAAATAATTTTTTCCAATTTTTTGTGCCTCGTGAAACTGCAGTTTTGGTGAAAAATCTTCGAAAATCTTCAGTAACAAAAAAGTGCCCTAATCGAATTGGCTGAAATTTTTACACAGTGGCGAGAATTCGGCGATTATGAGGTCGCGAAAAAGTTTTTTCGGCCGCAGTTCAAAAATTCAAGGGCGATCGCAAGTACGCAAACAAGAATAATGAATATTGATCTTGAATTTTCGAATCGTGGCCAAAAAAACTGTTTTGCGACCTCATAATCGCCGAAGTCTCGCCACTGTGCGAATATTTGTCGATGCATTTTCTGAACCACTGCTCGGCCTCGCTCGGCCCACTTAAAAATTTTCAGACAATCTTTGGCATTGAAAAAGACACGCTGTGTATAAAATTCAGCCAATTAAAAATACTGTCGAAAAGTTCACAAAAAACCCCAAAATTTTCGTATTGGAACTTTTTTCATACATCGTTCACGTTTTGAGCTGTGTAGGCGCGGAAAATAAAAAAAAAATTGATAATCAATTTATTTGATGATTTTTCGTAATGGAATGATCAGTCGAAAAAATCTGCAAAAAATCACAGTTCATCCTTTCGACATGTAGTTTGACTGTGCAAAAGAAAGAGCAGATCAAAAGGGGTCAGGGAAAAAATCTCGTTTTTTCGTTCGATTTGACGTGGAATCCCCCATATGTATCATGTTTGGTCTATCATTTGGCAGTATTAGTGAGCATACATCGAAAAAAATCTTGGAAAAAATCGTTAACATAATGTAGACTAATTTTGATGGTCGACATGGACAGACTGGATCCACTGAGAGCAACCCTTTTTTGGAGTCCCATCATCTAACATGTAGTCCTGGGTGACTGAACGCTCAGCTTACCCCCAAAGGGTCAAATAGTTGATCTAATTGAGAAAAGTGGTGAAGATAACAGCCTAGCAGAGTGCAAAGTGAGTCAAAGGCTTCAAGAATTATATGTTACACATATCAAATTAGAGACAGGAATGCGAAAAAAAGGCCGAAAAAGAGGATAATCAACGTTAAATTA
This sequence comes from Euura lappo, assembly GCA_018257835.1. NCBI lineage: Eukaryota > Metazoa > Arthropoda > Insecta > Hymenoptera > Tenthredinidae > Euura > Euura lappo. The sequence continues at coordinate 12,467 of JAEUYN010001540.1, read as the reverse complement.
CCCAACTTGAGTTAGTCTCAACGTGATGAGACGTCGCCATTCAACCTGATAGAGGATAATTCGGGAGCAGCTCTTGTCACATGTAATGTACTGCACATTGTTTTGCATTACCTGATGTCTGTGTAGAAAAATAAAAGTTGGTGCTGCATGGCCACATCGTATATGATCTTCTTTTCACCCTAGGGCTTTTTTGTCGCGTTCATTGCCTATCTCCAGGCTTGTGAATCAACCATTTTCTCAACTGTTCTGATATTAACTTTCCTGCAGGAGTTACGAGAGGTAACTCGCCTATTTTGAGCACTTATGGTCGCAAGAATCTACGATTTTCGGGTATGGTTACCCCACCGGAAACTTTTATATTCATTTTGCTGGTGATACGTAATGAACAGTTTCTGATGATGGTTTTGAATACCCGTATGATAAATTGGACGCCTTATTCACCAGCGACTCTACCGGATCGTTATCTTGACTTGATATCGCATGTTTTAATGAAATTCTTGCCTTTATCGCGTGTACAAGCAAACCCTATGTCAACTTGCACTTTTATTTGTTCAAAGTAGGCGTGCAACAGGAATGTACATACTTTACAGAAGTATCGGTTCAAACAACGGCATTATGCGGATTAATTGTACGTCATGACTCATGACGAATGTCCGCCACGTAAGTATGACGCAATGACCAGGACTCATGAGATCAATATTCCACCTGGCAGACTTTGCAAGAACGTGCGAAACACCTTATTCCCAATGTATCAACACAAATCCTGTGTTTCGCCGCATCCTTTACATAATTTAGGCTCAGGATTAAAAATTACGCGATGGCCAATCAACTTGTAAAATTGATTATTCATCGCCTAGTGGAAGCGATTGAAAATTTATCACTTCTACGACTGATTTTTTTTTCAAGTCAAATTACACGTTTCTCATGTGAAAAACTCTCAGCCTCACGAATAAATTTTGTATTTTCGATTAACTCCGCTGGATTTACCTCAAAAGCACATTTTTCGACAAAAAAACAGCGATTCTCAATGCACCTAAATGTTTCATCATCCCGTTAAATTTTTTTCTGTAAAACTGAGAGTTTTTCACATTTTTATCGTGACGCTGGAGATACGATAAAAATTCAGGCCCAAACATTGGTCGATAATTGGTGGAATTGCTCCTTCAAGTAATACTTACTTGAGATGGATAATCGATTATTTTGTATTTTTCTTCATCGTCGTTGTATTCGTATGAGAATAAAATTCATATCTGAAAAAAGGTCTGAGGATATACATGCTGCGTAAATAAATTCAATCGCTACAGGTGTAATAATTCAATTAAAACAATAACAAATACATATATATTTCTCGAAATGTGTTACAAGTAGGTAGGCTTGTGTCTTTAAATCGTCGTATTTAAACTATTATTTTTTTTTCCTTTTTTTTTCTTCAGAAACCATCATCGTCATCATCATCACCATCGTTAATCACATTTATAAAACTGTCTGTGTATAAATTTCTGCAAAGATGTTACATTAGTTTCTAATAAACGTTCATGTTCCAGCATATAATATGACGTGCGTCTAAAATTATTATCCATACTCGGATTTATATGAGCAATAAAGCATCATCATCGATTTCTGTTTTTCCATACATGATTTATAAAATCGTTTTATATTTTTCAAAAATACAATATTCGATATCGTTTTCTTTTTTTTTTTCATTATGTTTCCATTTATTTTTTCCTCAATAACGTAACAGCCAACTAACTATAATCCACTATATTCACGTCCTTACTGATTATTTAACTAATATTAACTTTCAGCGCGATGACAATTATACATAATATAATATACAAGAATTTTTTTCATTAATTTTTATCTAGTTTATTTTCTGTTTTTCCTCTCTTTTTATCATACATTTTTTTTTACACCTCTCGAGGTTCGAATGAAAAAAAGGCGAAAGTTTAATAATTCATTCATTCATTCATTTTAATGAAAGTATATTTAATTGTAACGATAAAAGATAGAATTAATTACAGCGGATAATCAAGCTAATCCATCCAACCTAACGAGGGGTTTTGCGGAAGTCTCTGTTTTATCGGCAATCAACTCCCAAGGTATTCCAAAAAGTCGGTATGTAATTAAGAAGCTGACTGATGTTTCGGGAACGATTAAATCCATACTAGGTATATGTATTATTTTATTTTTATTTTTTTGTCTTTTTTAATCACGATCAAACAATATTTCAACACTTAAGTGTACATTTACATTACATTTTATCGTTTTTTTTCTTTTTTCAATTTTTCATTAATTATCCAATTTTTTTGTCTTCTTCTTCTTCTTCTTCTTCAATTTTTCGGTATTATTAATTTCAATGATTTTTTTCTATATTTCGAAGAAAATAAACATCTATAAAACTTAAAAAGAGTACGCTGCTACTATATCATAAGCGATCGTTATAGACCGTAACAATAATAATAATAATAATAATAATAATAATAATAATAATAATAATAATAATAATAATAATAATAATATTAATAATAGAAATTAGTATATTGTACACCAAGGGAGCGTAATACGACCGTGGTGCACACGATATTTTATTCCATACATGAACGGAAGCCGATTTCGCGGGCAGATCAGTGCTTACATTTTAGGTTATGTGACGTAACTACATTAAAGAATTTATCTCCCTAGGGAGATAAATTCTTTATTCACAGTCTTTTGGTCGGTACGACAGAGCAGACTGGCAGATAAATTCTTTATTCACTGTCTTCACTCCCACAGCGGGAGTAGAAACTTCTCGGTCGGTAAAACCGCTCTTTGGCCCCCGAAAATAGATAGCGAAATCGGCCTTACCGTTCATGTATGGAATAAAATGATTTATGGTATATCTCAATTGATTTATCGATTGCGCGTACCGACGCGACGACCATATACCTCTTCCCTTGCTTGTTCTTTCCCTTCCTCAAGTATATATATTTTTTAACTCGTTTATTGTCTTTAATTATTGATTCATTTTTTTTTTTTTTATAATTGATTATTTGCGTAATTGGAGAATGACCGATGGAAAGAAAATATATGTAGAATAGAAAGGAATAATAATAGAAAATAAGAAGATTTGGTGGTTGTACGAATAGCTGATAATTTGAAGCAAGTAGGAACTATATGAATATTGTATCGAATTTGATGAGATTATCTCGTGTTATCCGATACAAAAAAATTGTGAAACTGAGGTGTTTTTTACTCTTATTTTGATTGCCCAATTTTCGAATCCTCGTGTAAAGTTTAAACTAGCTTAAAAAAAAAAAAAAAACGACGAAACAAAATTCTCAGGTGGTTAATTATGAAGAATGAACCACATGAAATCGAATCAAACACCGAGAAATTGAACAGACGAATGATGAGATGAAGATAGACAAATGGATTGAAGAGATCTGCTAATTGAGGCACAAAAGTTTCGTCTAATAGTCGTCCACCCCGATTGCTTAGTACGTCGTTACGTAAAACGGAAATGTTCATATCACATCGTAATCAATTATCATTGCTTGCGAAATTTTGTCTGCACATTTCAATTGTCTAGTGTCTTTATTATTATTAATTTTTTATTTGTTTGAGGAAGGGTGCAGGCTTCGAGAGTCTGTACAGATTAAGGTTTAACCCTGATTAATTAAACGATCCGATCCAACGTACAAAAGAATTTCGAATTCTTCGGTGCTAAAAAAAATCTCTAAACGACAAACCTAATACAGTAACAATCTTCGTGGTACCGCGATTTAGTGATATTAGACAGCTTCAATCATTCGAAGAACACATAATTTCACAACAGTGCGAATTCTCATCGCTAATAACAATTTTTATTCATTTATTTATTAAAAAAAAAACGAAAATGTTCACTCTGGAAAATTTAATATAGTCATACATATAATCTATGATACACACATGGTGAAAGTCGAGGTGAAGAATAAGAAGAAAGGATTACCGGTTACGTATAACGATAGCAGCAATAACAACAACAGTATTTTTCATATTTAACAATAACAAAGGAAAAAAAAGTAACGAGATCGATTAAAAGTGTCGAAAAAAGAGAAGAGAGAAATCATAAAATTGACGATATAATATTAATAATGATAATAACAACAATTATAGCTATAATAATAAAACGATACCAATAAACAAATTGGAAAAAGAGGAAAGATTCTATGTAACAGATAACAAATGTATCATACTCATATAATTTATGTACTCTATATCATTACGTACGTGTGATAATAATATTAATAGAAATTAAATGTTAATTATTATTATTATCATTATTATTATCATGCTGATTAACCCTTCGAGTGTCAAGCGAAACGAATCTTTTATCACTGATTGTTTATTTCCGACGATATCTCACTCTTGGTTGAAAAACGACTAAGACCAATACCAAAGCTCAGATTTTGTAGAATAAAAAAGATCGGCACGATTTTTCAATTTTATGACACCCAAGGGGTTGATAAAGTGATAAAGTGATTTAAAATAAGATAATAAAGATCGATATTTGAACAAAAGGGAAAAACGGGGACGTAGGATCGTGTCATGACGATAAAATTATAAAATAATAAAGGATAAATGGAGAAATCGCTCTGTTGTGATTGAATTAAAATAAGTAATAATTATAATTAAATAGCAGTGATGGTAACCACGATCTAGTGACTACATACATAAAATTATATGTAGTTTATGTTAATATTAATAATAACAGTAATAAAACTTGGCTACATGAAAAAAATTGACTTTTCCACTTTTTTTTTTCTTTTCTTTTTTAATTTTGTTTTCGTTTTTTCGTTTTTTACTTGTTTCAATATTTATTTTAAAAACTCAGCGCCCTAAAAGGCACGGAAGTAGTTATTTAGGTAGGTGGTAGGTATTAATATTATATAAGCTCACGATATAATATCGACTTATCTATAATATTTATCTAATGTATGTATGTTATGTATAATGTATGTATGCGTTACGTATTTCATGTATTTATTTATTCTTATTTTTGTTTCACACTTTTATTCAGTTTCAAGTCATATTCATAGCAGTAACGTTTATTCTCATTTAACCCCTGAATTATTCGACGAGGAAATATATTATGTATGTTTTTATTCAACGAACGAATTCGACGATTATTTTAATATCAATATTAATATTATTCTCTTTTACATGTTCTCAATGAATTTTCTATAATGCAATGTGTATGTGTGTGTGTTCAATAGTATTTACATATCGGAGGTATACCGCAGACTCTAACTTTTTCTTGTTGCCTATTCAATATTCATTATTCAAATTATCAAACAATCGATTATCTCATAATCCATATATTATATACGCAATTTATCATAAGGCAATCATGCATACTTCCCGATCAGTGGGCTGTGGGTAAAATAGCATCGTTCACCAATATCAGGTTGTTTTATATTTAAGATACAAATTCATCACTGTGTCGATCCCCGAATCGATTCAATTATTCAACAAAAATAAAATAATATCTAAAAACAAAACAATTTCAATTCGTTTTTTTTCCCTTATTTTTTTCTTCAATATATTAACACGATTTTTTTTTAATCTGTATAATTAAATAGGTAACAACAATTATAGGCAATAAAATTTACAATAACAACGGTGTATATATCTGTGTGTGTATAATTTAGATCGACACAGAATTATTAATTTTTTATCTTTTCTTGATCAAAGAATAGCGAAATTCTCAATCATGATGTTTCCAAAATCATACAAATCAAACGAATAGAAACTTTTTCTCTATAACTCTGAAGTTCTCTTTTCTAATTCATTTCTAGTATATCAATGATTCTTTTTTTTTTTCTCTCAATATAATTCTCGTTGTGTCTATATCGCTTTCTATTCATTTTCATATATCCGTGTATCGTGAGTCTGTGAGCGTGTTTTTTTTAACGACAGGGGTACTTTTTAAATTTATATTTATCTCTCTCTCTCTCTCTCTCTTTCGGTCTCTCTTTTTTTCTCTATATGTATAGCGTGATACTCATACTATAATATGATATCAATATCATTATTATTATTATATATAGTATATATATATATATTTTGTTTGTTTTATATTTTATTTTATATAATAATCTAACTATACATATATAACTATGTACAAACGGGTTGGGGGGGGAGGGGGAAAGGGGGAATGGGAACAGGATCGGTTAAGAGACAATCGTGAGGGAATCATCATCATTTGTAATTACGTATGTGTACGAGAGGTACTCGGTTTTAAATCTTGTTTTTTTTTCTAGGGCTACCTCTCGATACATACATTAATTTTTTTTTTTTTTTTTAGTTTTCGTTTTTCTTTCTATAGTCTATTGTCGTTTTCGCATTTTGCTACGCTCTATTTTCTTCTTCTTCTTCTTTTTCTTCTTGATCTTCTTGACTTTTTCCTTCGTTGAAACGAAAGGAGGGTTGCAAAGTCGGACGGGATGATACTGACGATGATGCCTCGATGTCCGATACTAACGATTTTTTGTTGTTCTTTTTCTTCTATTTGTTGTTTATTTTCTGTATTTTTTTTTTTTTTTGTTCTTTGAGTTAGGGAAGAGGTTGAAGAAAGGCCGTTGGTTAGACGTCCGTGTACTTGCTCAGCTTGTCGCGAAGGAGTATGTTCTCGTTCTTTAATCTGTCCAGTTCCTGCCGTAAGCCCATATTCTGAAAAGATAAAATAAAGAAAACTAATTAATTAGGGTAAAAAAAAAATATCATCCTCATAATCAGATATGAATCTGAAAAATCAGGAGCTGGATGTTTAGCCTAACATAATGTGCGACATAAATTCTCGTACATATTGTTAAAATTCTCGGACATGCGAATAATAGAGTGATTAACAAAAAAAAAAAAGGCAGTCTCCCTAATTGACGAGGAAAAAAATCGACTGATCGAAAACTTGTTTCATCCGTAATTAATTGAATTATAAAAAAAAAAAAAACTTGATCGTGGTAAAAAAAAAGTGAGATGAATCGAGCTGAATAAAAATTTGGTCGACATAACGAAGGAAAATTTGTCCATTTTTATTTGTAAAATTTCAAAAAATTTGATACACCTGTCGCGAATCGCGGTTTTAGTTGTGAAAACAATCTCGGCGTGACTATTCGTGAGTTTGTGAATAGTGATTGTACTTTTGGTCCTGTTGCAGGCTTCACAGTCTAGACTATAGACTCCCACACGCGAGATATCATATGATAACCAGATATTCTAGTAGAAATATCGGATAACCGGACTCGAGTATATTCTGCAGTCAAGAAGAGGTATGAAAAAAATCACCTGTCTCGATCGAACCTGTCCGCGAGCAGAATAGTCATGACTATATCTGCTCATCTGCTCATTCAATATTGCAGTATTTTTCGAAACGAGGATAAAATCGCGATGTTGCATTTTTTTTATCATACCTACGTATCTCCATACCGTTAAGAGTATTTGCAAATACTTGATGAGAATTATTTTCTTAAATTCGTCGAAACTCATATTTTAAATATTTTTACTGACATTTTTACTGATATTTTTACTGAGAAGGCTAGCTGGATCAGTGGTGAAAGAAAATGATTTTTGGAAATCCTTTTTTATCTATAATTTACACAAATTTTGCTACTAGTTCAATTGATCAAACTTTTCGCGTGAGGAAGAACAAAAAAATTGCTAGGGATTTTTTATTCTGTCTTCTTTTCTATCAGCATAAGATTCCTCGACTTTTCCCTTACTTTCCAGTTTTCCCTGACCAGTGGCCACCAGGTACTTGTGAAGCAATGAAATAAAATTGTAATTTTGGTTTAGTTTAGTCAAGTCAACTGACCTCCTTCTCTAGGAAGCCGGCTCTCAGGGCGATCTGGTTCTCCTTCATGCGACGCGCATCCCTTGACCGCTTTGCCGCCATGTTGTTCTTCCTGCGTCGCGCCCAGTATTTGTCATCCTTCAAATCATCCGGAACGAACTGAGACATCAAACACAACAGCGTTACGCATTCATACCAGAGGGTGAACCACTGAGATTTCAGCGCTGCTGCTTGGGTTCTTAGGAAATAGTCGGATGTGATGTGGGCTTTGAGGTTAGGCGGGGAAAAAGGGTTCGGGTAAACGGGGTAACCATTCGCTCAAGCGCGAGGATCGCCAGCTACGATAACCGACTGGAACTTGTTCCATTCTGTCCGTTATCGTCGCATGCGATTCTCACGCATCCGCAAACACTCATTGTCGCATAAAAAGACTCGACTTACGTATTTGATAAGTTTACTCGGTTTCGTGGTGTAAAAAAAAATCATAAAAATTTAACCAAATTCGTTGCATCTACTTTTTTGTGGGTTAATTTATTTGTTTTTTAATTTATTTTTTGAAAAAAATTTGATTAGGCGATTAAACTGATTCTAGCTCGCTGTTGTCTACTCGAATATTCAACTATGCATGAACAAAATAAGAGTCGAAGGCGTTATTTTCCAACGATTTTGGACACGGAAAGTGAAAACGCGTCCGACTCAGTTTTGACGATGCATGAGTGCAAGTAGTGTGATAGGGACTCACCTGTTTCCGAGACTTCTTTATCATCGGCTGGGGTTTGAGTTCCTCATCGGAAAAGGCACGCGTGCGAGGATCAAAATCCCGCCCGGATGAGGCCATCGACAAGGCTACAAGAGACAATCCAAATTGTATTGGTGACGATGAGTCCAGCTCCGCTGTGATTAGCCCAAAAGCGCCATCGCGGAAACCGACAACGCTCAAGGTTAGACTTGTTGGGAATAAGCCGTTTCCATGACCGCTGAATTACTTCTATGATTCTACCCATCTCGACCCGTAAAAAAAAAACTGAACATCTCATACGAAACTGCGAGGACCTCAACCGAAAGGAGGATTGGAACATCAACAAGCTTAGACCTGTCAGATTTTGACGAAATTTGATTCCAAGGAATATTCTGGATCGATCAGCGGACATGCAACGGCGGATTTAGAACGTAATCGAACTTAGAACTGTGTATACGGTGGACCGAATCCATCTCAAATCGGGCAGGCAAGGCTCAAATGGAAATCGTGGTGTCACGGAATTTTTTCAAATTGAAATATGTTGTTGTTCGACGAAAAAAAAGCGACACGTATTTTTTTATTTTGTAAACAAAAAATCGGCTACGAAGTTACGGCTATTTGAACATTTAATCGCGCGCTACCGAAGTTTTTGAAAAAGGAACACTTTTTCTTAAAAACGCTATATCTTTGGAACGAATCATCGCAAATACTTCATGTTGGTCTCATTTTGTAGAGTTTTTCGCACTCTTTTGGAATTCAGAGGAAAATTTGAAGATTTTGGAAAATTGACGGAATGACGTTCAATCTTCGAACATGAGGGAAACCCGATTTTCTCGAAAAGTAATTTTTTTTTATTCTTAAAAATTTTACACAATATGTGAGGTTATATGACGGAGTTATCCCATGAGTTTCATCGATGCTAAGACACTGCTTCATATCGAGAAAAAATATTTCGTGCGTCACTGAAATTCGTCAATTCCTTTGCTGGTGTCGACTTTCTGGGAGTCGTTGAGATGTGTTCAGATTTTTCGATCCAAATAATATTACTAAAACTTGAAACATACGTACCTGAGGGAGTACATGACCACATGATGTATAACATCGTAGACCAAATATTAATCTGCTAATAAAGACTACCACAAGAAAAAATACAAAATTTACAATCAGGGATTGACTTTAGTAATAACAATCCCCAAAATAATCTACCAGCAAAAAGTCTTTCTTCACAAATACCTACCAACAAAAATTCCTCTTCCACAAAGCACCTTTCTCCAAACATACTCCTTCACAAAAATTACTTCTACAAAAGTCGTCTTTCAGGACATGTTTCCTATGGAAAGCTAGTCGGTTTAATTTTATTGTTAATTCTTCTACTCGGTAGTTGTATCTGATTTCAAACTTGTCACAGGAAGAATGTTTTGAAAGATGACTTTTTGTTGAAACTAATTGTTGTTACGGAGTATTTTTGAAGAAAGACTTTTTGTTGGTAGATTTTTTTGGGGATTCTTATTACCACAGTAAATCCCTGATTGTAAATTTTGTATTTCCTCTTGTGGTAGTCTTTGTTAGCAGATCAATATTTGGTCTACGACGTTATGCATCATACGGCATGTGGTCATGTACTCCCTCAGGTACGTATGTATCAAGTTTTAGTAATATTATTTGGATCGAAAAATCTGAACACATCTCAACAACGACTCCCACAAAGTCGACACCAGCACAGGAATTGACGAATTTCAGTGACGCACGAAATATTTTTTCTCGATATGAAGCAGTGTTTTAGCATCGATGGAACTTATAGGATACATCCGTCATATAGCCCTACATGTTGTGTAAAATTTGTAAGAAAAAAAAATCACTTTTTGAGAAAATCGGATTTCCCTCATTTTCGTAAAATGAACGTCATTCCGTCAATTTTCCAAAATCTTCAAATTTTCCTTCGAATTCCGAAAGAGTGCGAAAAACTCTACAAAATGAGACCACGATGAAGTATCTGCGATGATTCGTTCCGAAGATATAGCGTTTTTAAGAAAAAAAAAGTGTACCTTTTTCAAGAACTTCGGTAGCGCGCGATTGAATGTTCAAATAGCCGTAACTTCGTGGCCGATTTTTTGTTTTCAAAACAAAAAAATACGGATCACTTTTTTTTCGTCGAACAACAACATATTCCAATTTGAAAAAAATTCCGTGACATCACGATTTCCAGCCTGCCCAATTTGAAATGGATTCGGTCGGTGTCTGAGTGATACTAACTCGAGTCTGCAGGCGATGGAGGGTTGAGTGTGTCCGGTGAACAGCATTCGCTGGGCGAGGGTGATCGTTCGCGTTTCGTAACTTCTAGGTGAAGACCCGCGGGTCCTTGATGTGCACCCGCGTCAGCGTTCATTTTGTGTATCTGACCACCCGGCATGGGTCCTTGGCCGCCACCAGCAACCCCGTCGACAGGGATGCCGTTCTCCGAGAGAAACTCGTCCAGGTCCACGTACTGAAAACAGTCTCAGTTTACACAAGGTCACACGAATTTATGTACGATCATTTTTATTTCTACAGTCAACCCCGTGTATATAAAGTCTTTTTATTCGACGTATACATATGAACATTATCGGCGGTTCCAGGCTGCACCACGCGATCAGTAATTTTGAGGTTAATCCCGGGCCACATGGCAGATTCAGTGCACAGAAACTCTACGCATCTTATTGCGCATGCCCGTGGAACGTAGTCGAATACAACTTCGTATACGCGGGATTTCCATTATTACTGCAGTACATAGTTCGTTCATGATAAATACGAGTTTTATTGACAAGTAGGTACGCATGTTCAGCATGTTTTATAGGAGAAGGCTACAGTCCTGTTTTACAAATGTCAGCTTTCGCTCTCTTTGTTACACTACGATGTACGAAAAGGAATTGTTTTGCTATTCCAATGATCACAATGGTAAATCTGACCGTACATTTCACAAGATCGGTAAAATAGGACTGTAGCAGCTTCTCAATTTCTGCTGATAAATGACGTATAACAGACTTGGAAAAGATTGTGACTGAACACTGATCTCATTCATCGTCCACGAATTTTTTACGTCCGAATCTTTGTTATACGATGCTACCTAACCAAAAGTTTTCCACATTAGTTGAAGTCTGCAAGCTTTCCGTGATATTATGGTATTCGGTATTTTTTTTTTTTTTTTTTCATCTTGTCCAAATCATACGGTTGATAATTTTTCGATAGAAGCGCCGACATGTTTTTCACTATGAATTAGTTATACCTATGGTGAATCGGTGATGCAAATTTCAAGAAAATAACATAGAAATGCGTAGAAATGCGTTGTAATTTGTTATTCCGAAGTTCTCAATTATGAACGTATATTCGTGTTCACTACTCACAGTCTCTTTCCTAAGTACGCGGATCACCTCAACTCGGTATTGAAAATCTCATCACCGTATGATACAAAAAACATCATCCCTTGTATAATTTGAGTAATTCTCGTTGTCGACGAGCTGAAAGTAGTCGCTTCTATCGATGGTTAGACTAGGACTAGGAACATCAGCTTTGAGAGAAGTAAAACTGTCTCTTTCAAAACTGTTGCATTTTTGCCAATAAGAAAACACAAATAATAATCGTATTTGTAAAATGGCGTTCGATATGGCCTCGCAATCATAACCTTTACGTCACGGCAGTTAATAAGCCGCCTATATCTTGATGAAACAAGCGTCACGAGTGACAAAAAAACCGACTTCAAAACCAAACTACTTAACCGATTTCGATGAAATTTATATGGGACCAATCTGAAAGTATACCCTTTCGAATAAAAAAAGAATTTTCCAAATCGGTTGATAAATGACGGAGTTATGAGGTAACAAACATAAAAAAAAAAATACAACGGAATTGAGAACCTCCTCCTTTTTTGAAGTCGGTTAAAAATAG